>BPTQ01000002.1:111465647-111611761 GCA_019973895.1 Chrysanthemum seticuspe | reverse complement strand
AGGTACTACAATAGTTTGTCCTCCAATAGTTTGAAGAACTACGTCCTAATTAAATGGGCTAGAGTCTATCAGGAACCCAATCGGGTTAAGTAACACAAGGATTTTTCCTTACATAGGCCAAAGGGCATACGTCTGTAGGCAAAAGTTCCGTATGGGCAGGTGAATGTAGTCTTTTCTTGATCCTGTGGATCAATGGGGATCTGAAAATAACCCGAGAAACCATCAAGGAAACAATAGTATTCGTTTCCTGCTAATCTCTCAAGCATTTGGTCCATGAAGGGTAGAGGAAAATGGTCTTTTCGGGTGGCGTCATTCAACTTACGATAGTCAATACAAACACGCCATCCCGTTACCAGCCGAGTTGGAATTAACTCGTTATCTTCATTTGTGACAACAGTTATGCCACCCTTTTTAGGAACACAATGAATTGGGCTAACCCAAGGACTATCTGAGATCGGGTAAATTAATCCTGCATCAAGAAGTTTGATAACCTCCTGTTTGATAACATCATGGATTTTTGGATTTACTCTTCTCTGATGTTGAACTGCTGGTTTGAAGTCATCCTCCATCAAGATTTTGTGAGTACAAAACTCAGGGTTGATACCCTTAATGTCGGAGAGTTTCCAAGCAATTGCTTGCTTGTGTGACTTCAAGACCTTTATGAGAGCAGTCTTTTCATCTTTACTCAAATCTCGAGCAATAATGACGGGTAATTTATCATCACCCTCAAGAAATGCATACTCGAGATGAGGTGGTAAGTCCTTAAGTTCTACCTCAGGAAATTCTTCAGTTTTCTCAACTGACTTGACTTCCTTGTTATGAAGCTCGACGGGAGGGAGCGATGATGGATCATCATTAAGCAACTTCTCAATGAGAAGTATGTCCCCCTCAATGTCGATGGGAGCGTGATCAATTTCCCATGGAATAGAATCACTAGACAAGTAAGCTTCAATCTCTTCCAAGATGAAGTCACTTTCCTCAAAAGGAGTGAGAGAAGGAGTAGAATTGGCAATGATGGGTTGAGAAGAATGAGTGAGATTATCACTCGAAGAATTATGATCATAACCAAGAACTTCTTGAGAGTACTCTTCAGAAGCAACATCAATGATATCTATTCGGTTAACCGACTCAGAATCATAGTTTGCGGAGTACCTCGAAGTTTGATCAAGGTTAAAGGTGACAGCTTCATTACCAACACGTAATGTGATTTCTCGCTCAAATACATCAATGAGAGCACGGCCCGTTCTCAGGAATCCTCGTCCAACAATGAGAGGAACCCGTGGATCAGCATCGAAATCTACAACCACAAAGTCAGCTGGAAAATGGAACTTTCCTACTTTCACAAATACGTCCTCGGCAATTCCAAGTGGATGGGATATTGTACGATCTGCAAGCTCGAGAGTCATGCATGTAGGAGTAAGGTCCGGAAGAGAAAGTTTCTTCCATACTGAATGAGGCATCAGGTTTATGCTTGCACCAAGATCGGCTAAGGCAAAGCATTCAACCATTCCTGGAAATACACAAGGTAAGAGAAATTTTCCAGGATCTCCCAGCTTTTCGGGAAGCTTCTTCAAGATAACTGCAGAGCAGTTCTCGTTCAGAGGAGTTTTAGCCATTTCAAACAGCTTTTCCTTGTTGCTTAACATGTGTTTGAGAGTTGATGCAAACTTGGGCATCAGCATGATAGCATCCGCAAAGCTTATGTCAAAATGTAGCTCTTGGAAAATTTGAAAAAATTTGTCCATTTGTTGACTGGCTTTTTCGCGGAGCTTTTGCTCATTCAAACGTGATGGGTAAGGAATAGAAGATTTGGATTTGGGGTTTTCAACGGGAGCTACAGGAGGTTCAAAAACAACTCCTGGATTAGATTTGGGTTTCGGGACAACTTGAGGATGGATATTGTTGGTACCTCCGTTATTAGTAGGAAGTTCCTTGTCCTTTGTTGCCTCAGGTTCACTTTCCACTACCTTCGGGAGAGAAGAAGAAGAGGTAGTAGGAATAGCGGGTCCATTGTATGAAACACCACTTCTGGTTGTGATCGCCTTTGCATCGCCCCTCGGGTTAGCGATCGTGTTGCTCGGAAGTTTTCCTGAGCCCGAGGGTTGATCATTTAAAGACTTCTTTAGATCAGCGATCTGACTGACCAACAACCTGTTCATTTCATCTTGGGATTTCATGAATTGCTTCAATAACTCATCAGATGATGGTACTGGAGGAACTGGAGGGAAATTCTGAGGTCGTATGTTTTGATTATGACCTTGTTGAAAATTCCCTTGGCTAGGATTCACATTTCCCTGAAATTGATTCCCTCGATTGAAATTGTTTTGATTAAAGTTTCCTTGAGGTTGGAAACCTTGATTTGGTCCGGGATGGAAATTACCTTGGTTTTGATAACCTTGGTTCATTCTAGGTTGGTTCTGATTCCGGTTTTGTATGTTAGGATTCTGGTTAAAACCGGGTGGTGCCTGATAAGTGTTAGCACGGTAGTTTGGTTCATTTTGAGGACGGTATTGATTACCTCCCTGATGTGAAGTACCGGCTATAGCATTGGCTTCAAATGGACAACCATCGGTGGCAGTACAGTTGTAGTATGCATGAGGGCCACCACAAGTAACACAGACCTCGACTTTCTTCACTTCACCATGTGATGGTGTCTGTGTGAAAGTGACTTTCTTTTGGTTTGCAAGAACCAAAGCCTGAACAATATCCGTGAGTTTGTCAATCTTAGCATCGGTGCTAGATGTACTCACGGGAGATGAAGTAGAAGGTCCTGCATTAGACTGAGACTGATATGTCTTTGATCGGAATGGGCGGACCTGGGACTTGTTTTCAATGATTTGCAAGGCTTCTTTTGTGGTCTTGCTCAAGAAATTCCCTCCCGCGGAGGCATTTAAAGAGTCTTGGTTAGCTTGGTTCAGACCATTGTAGAAAGTATCCATTTGCATTAACTCGGTAAAACCATGATGCGGACACTTGCGAAGCAACTCTTTGTAACGATCCCATGCCTCCCCGAATGATTCATCAAATCTTTGAGAAAATTTCATTATCTCATTCTTAAGACTTGTAGTTCGGGATGGAGGATAGAATTCGTTAACAAACTTAGTGACTAGATCTTCCCATGTCTCAATGGAACGAGGGGGTTGTTTCTCAAGCCAATTCCGGGCTTGTCCCTCTAGAGAAAATGGGAACAGAAGAAGCTTAATTGCTTCATGTGGGACATTCTTGTATTTGATGGTAGATGCAATCTTGTTAAACCATCGAATATGTGCATGAGGATCATCCCGCTCAAAACCATAAAATTGGCTTTGGGTTACAAGATTAAGCAACCCGGTTTTGAGCTCAAAGGTATCAGCCACGATGGCTGGGACAATAATGGCATCTCCGTAACCCTCGATGGGTGCTTGGAGAAGCTCATTCATAGGCTTGTCTTCTGCCATTACGACAGGGGGTGGTGGTGGTAGACGTTCCTCAGTCATGGCTGAAGGAGCAGAACGTCCTCTACGTCTACGAGGAATATTTGCAAGCTCAGAAAGTGGACTTGTAGAACTGGAAGAACGAGTGCGCATGCACTAAGTATAAAAATCAGTTTTCAAAACAAATGCGAGGCAAAACGACAAGTGAACTTAAACCAATAATCACAAATGAAATGGCTTCTTTGAAAAAGGTACACCAAATCACAAGGACACAAAGGCAAGTTTTAAATCTGTTGTTCGGGAACTTATTAATGTTCACACCCCCAGTTGGTAGGTGTACTGCCTTGATTTTCGGTGGTTGATTTTTATGTATTTAAGTACCACTGAAAAGACGTAGGTATGGATATGTGCTAAGGGTTTAAAAACTTTTGGACAATATTTTTGGTATCGTCTCGTTTAACCAAATCGTATCTCTTTAAGAATCACCTTAAAGGAAAAACAAGACAGAAAACGTCACGATTGTTTTGTTGTTTTATATTTTTTTTGGTGTTGTTAACACTTTAGGAAAAGTGTTAATGAACTTTTTGATTTTGATTAACTTTACAAAAAATCTGTTTACAAAAAGTGGTATATGTGCAAGAATGGATCTGGAAATGCTTAGAACACGCTTACAGCCTCCCCGGCAGCGGCGCCAAAATTTGATTGGCTCCCAAACAGTCAAGTTTTATCACACAAGCTGACCACTTGTGAATGGTCAACCGTAATAAAAATCCAAACAGTCTAGAAGCAAATGCAATTAAGATCTGGAGAGTATAGTGTTTCCACAGGTCGTTAAGTCCCACGGAGGATGAATGGTGTTTGAAAAAATTCAGATGTCGAATAATCACTAAGGATAGTGATCAGTAAGGATTTTGGAATATTTATACCTAAAGAAAAAGTTTGTAAATTACAGGGGCTTAAATGCAAATTAAAGAAAATTAAAAAGCTAAAATATATTAAATAAATGCTATCACTATTTTTAAAATGATGTTTTTCTAGATTTATAAAACAAAATAACTTAAATAAACTATTTTAATTAAAACGTAAACTAAAATTATCTAAAAACGTGACCTAGAATGAAAACGTGCGTTATGTATAAAAATTACGCGAGTGCGCAAGTAAAAACGTAAAATTTATGAAATAAAAGTCCTACAAGTGTAAAAACAATTTTCTTACTTACTATATGACAAAAGAAAATTTTAGAAAAAAGATTTATATTTTTTAGACTTTTATATTTTTTTTTATGAATTAAATACTATTTTAGACTAATTAAATGATTAAAAATACTAAAACTATTAAGAAAAATCTGAAACTTTTTTGTAAAATACTTTATACTAATACAAAGTTAAGAAAAATATAAAAGGTATGACAACTTATTTAAATAAGCTAGAAATAAGCTAAAAAGCTCGTATAAGCTAAAAATGGTAAATAAGGGTTATATATTAAATGTTGCAAACCATAACCAGTCAAAGACCCAAGGGCAGTTGGTATGGTGTGTGTGTGGTGAGCTGGGTGGCCAGGGTTCGAATCCCAGCAATGGCTTTTTGATTTTTATTTTCTTTTTGGACTTTTTCTTTTACAAACTTATTAAGCAAACTGAATTAAGCAAATATTAAAACTACAACTTTTTATAAAAACCAATAATAAGCTCAGTTTGAGCTTATTGTCTCAACAGTGAGTTAGAAATGGAAATAAGACCAAAGTTTAAGCCAAAATGGCTTATAAGCTAAAAATAAGCAAGAGTGAATATGAAAATAAGCTAAGAAACTTGTAATAAGCTAATTTAACAACTGAAAAAGCAAAATGAATTAGAAATAAGCACTAAACAAACTACAAATAAGCACTTAGATAAACTGTTAAACAGGACACTTTTTTGGTTTTCTAGCTACTTTCTAGCTTATTTTTAAGCACTTAAATGAACTAGGAAATGAAAACAAACACTGGGACTAACAAGTTAACCAACTCAGCTTTCCAAAAAGCTAAAGCTCTCACTGTGGTGATGACTAATGAGCTTATGGTGAGCTTAAGAAAAAACTGGTAAACCACTGAGAACTGACTCAGTGTATACTGAGTCAAGTGGGACAAACAAAAAGCTATGTGCAGCTTTATTAAATAAGCTACAAAATGGAAAATTAAGCTTGGAACTTAAAGATGGCTAGGTTAGCTTTCCAAAGAACCAAGATTCACAAGCTAAAGCTAACTGATGAGCTCTGTGTGAGCTTGTGAAAGTGGTTAGCTCAACTGTGCACATGGCACTTTTTGACTTTTTAAGAAAATGAGCTAAGTTGACTTTGATGAATTTTAATCACCTCTAGTTGGCTAATTATGTTGTAATAAGGTGATATGAGGTTATCTAAAGTTATATTAACAACTTTTAAGCATGTATGATGATTTTTACAATCCAAAATCTTAACAGTTAACAGCAAGGTGAGATTTGAAAATGATTTTGACTTTTTGTTGAACAAGCACCAAATTTTATGACTTAACTGAGCTATATTGGACTCATGTGAAATGAAACAACAACACACAACATCAAGCAAAAGCTGGAATACCAATCTAACAGTAAATCCAAACACTGCCTTATATAGACTGATTTTTGGTTTTCAAAGCTTGACACAGATTAAAACCATGAAACTGACTCTTAAGCTTATATTATCACTTAATAAGTCTAAATGAGCATTAAACAACAGAAATAACAACATAAAACTTAGGAAAGACACTTAAGCTATAATAACTGTTAAAATGAGATTTTTAGCAACTACCAATTAAAGAGAACAAGCAACTTGTTTTAATGTTTGATTATACTTAATTATGACTAATAAACATGAACATACAGAGATTTAAGCTAATGAACAACTCAAACAGTTAAATACCAAAATTGAGCAATGGGCTTACAAGTAACTTCCAAGCTCAAAACTGAGAACTGAGGTACACAACCACAACCTATAGCTTCCCAAGAAGCACTAAACCAAGGCCATCCACAATCAACCCTGCTCCAGCTTCTTGATGATCTTCTTCATTGATTTTTTGATTTTTGACTAATTTTTTGTATTTTTTTTGGTATTTTTGCTTTTTGTATCTAATAGCTTTTAGAAGCTATCTAGGAGCTTATGTTAGCTTTATGAGTCCAAGACAACAACTAATAACAACATTTAGCTAATATGAGATTTTTGACATGAAAATTGCATAAACTGAGAATGATACTGAAACTTGTAATTGATTGCTTAAAAAGTTGTACAATACACTGCTAATACTCAAACAAAGACTTGAAAGATTAAAATTACACTGGAAATTGATATTTAACTAAAACGACTAAGACATTTAGAAATTGCACTAGATAGATATATACATTGCATCTCCTCTCCTCTTTATAGCTTTTTGAGACTCCCCACATGCTTCTGATCAAATCCCATCAACAATCTTGGCCATTGGATGAGTTTTGAGTGATCTAAGCCTTCCAAGTGTTTTGGCGGGAAAAACTGTTTTGACTTTTGTGGGCTGTGAAATTGCAACTGGGGGCGGTGGAATTAATTGTGGTGTGTTTAGTTGGTAGATGTGATGATGAGTTGGGCGGGAAACCACCATGGTTTTGCAGAGGTGGTATAGGGGATGTGTCTGGTTTTGCTTGTGAGGGAGAAGGGAGAAAGGCGGGTTTTGGTGGGTTTGACTAGTTTTGACCATTTGATAATAATAAAAGGGGGGGGGGGGGGTCAAAATGGGGGGTCACAGGTTTGACAGGGGGGGTCAAGTGTTTTGGCTGGGCTCAATATACACAAAGGGGGTCCGGTTTGGTTTAAGTTAAGCATAAGGACCATTTATGTAATTTGCTGAATTTTCAAGGACTGAAACTGCAACTTTTACAAACTTATCAAAAGGACCAATCTTGCTAATCTTAAATAGTACAAGGATAATATTTGATAATTTTCACTTTTTTAAATATCCAAGGACTATTTTTGACACTTTTGTAAAGTTGAGGGACCTTTTCTGCCATTTGACCAAAGATTCATTCAAGGACTATTTTTGACAGCTTAGAATATTTCAGGGACCTTGAATGATAAAACTCCATATTTTTTGATTCCAGGGACTAGATTTGACAACTTTTGAAACTTGGGGGACTAAAACTGCCAATTATGCAAACTTGATATGTTTTTCATCTGATTTTGATATTTTTGCATTTAAAACACATAAAACACTTATTTGTGATTTTTTTTATCATTTTGATACATTTCTGAGTGTTTTCAGATGTTGTTGGCATTCTAAACGGTACAAAAATGATGAGTATTTAGACACTCATCATATACCAATCCCCTCCAACTCCTCACCTATTCTAATAATTTCACGCCACCCCCCCCCCACACACACACACACCCTTCATATCCCCTACCCCCTAACGTCTCCTATACCACCACTAACACCATGAATGCTTTTAATAACCCTAACCCACAACACACCCTATTCTTTTTTAAACCTCCACCACCATTTTCCTAAAAGTGCCCAATTTTTTGCCCGAAGTGACCCAATGTTTAACCCAACCACCCCATATGAGGCTAGCAACACATCCCATTTGACCCACGACAATTTTTTGCCCTGACCCCCCCCCTCCCCCCCCAAATTTTTTTTTTTTACGAATACACTCAAGTTGTTTTATCACACACGAAGGCACACGGAACATTGAAAAGTAATACAATGGTAAGCTACCAAGAACCGATTTAACCAATGTTAAGCGACCCCAAAGGACATCGATTTTGCTTAGACTTTGTTTTTTACATATCTATACTACTAAATAAAATGTTTATAAATTTTTAAATAAAGAAGAATCTTAAAAAATTTAAGATCAAAAATATTTTTTTAATAAAAAATTAACAAGCCATAGTCATATATTGAATTCAGTCAAATTATTACCGCTAACATTCATACATCATATTGAATCAAGTGTGTAACCACTAACATTCATATAGCTTGTTGTAACAGCTTGTTGGTTATATATCAAAATAAAATAAAATAACATACTACACATATTTAGACACACACAAAAACACACATTGTTTTCTTTTCTTTCTCAAATAAAAAACCATCTACTCATGTTCAACACCATCAGATCCTCCTCAGCCGCCACCACCTCATCCTCCGCCATCACAATACGCTGGAACCACTACCTTTTATGGTTTCAATTATATGTGGTATTTGTGCTAGATCTTGTGGTTTTGGTGGTAGATCGGGATATCAAAGTTCAAACACAACATAAAAACACACGTAAACCATTTAACCACGCTTTCTCTAAAAAAAAATACACAAACTCCTAAAAACACATCAGTGGCCACCACCACATCAACCATAAAATAGTTATCGGATATCCATTGTCGTATTGCGCGAGTAACCTTCTGGTTAATTTTTGAATGAGACAATACTAGTTATCGAGTGTTATCAATATTTTTGCACGAAAATAAAAATGTTAAGTTAAAGTAAAATAAAATAAATTAAAATTAGAGGCGTAATCAGTATTGCAAATTCTACTTGGGAAGCCAATTTTTATCTTAGTGGAAGTGAACCATATTTGAAGTAATCCAGAAATTTGTTTCCCAATTCCCCTTCATAATCAACCAATGACGTGATGACACACATTGCAAACGCCGACAACAACCGTGCAGTTCGCACCTATGCTAAGATCACCCCGTACCCGTTGCCTTCCACAACTCGCCCACCAGCAACCACACGTGCATGCATGGCTTGGCCCCCTTTACACTCTTTAACACAAAATTCTCTCATCATATCGATCTCACACACATCTACGTTAACGTCGTTTCTTAGATCACAAATTGGTTAAGATACCTTCTAATGCAAGTTATAAGTAAACTTTTTGCAATAATACATAGAATCCATATTCAAGATTATTTGAATATATACTTAAAATAAAATAGAATCTACATCTTGTAATAAACTTGATCAACTGATTTATCTCAGTTGAACACCTGAGTTTTTTCTGAAGCTTGAGGGGACGTTTTATCGGGTTCGAGTTTCGCAAGTTAGAAATCATGATTTTCCTCTTAGTGCGAAGCCGTTAGTTATTGAGGTTTCTTTCGCAGGTCTCTCCTAGTGGTTCAGGTCCCGGGGCTTGCTCGTATGAATGGTTTAACTCGGGGGATCGGATTTCAAGTGTGGTGTTGTTAAAAAAAAAAAAAAAAAAAAAAAAAAAAAGCACGTAATTTACATATGTATTTGATTTCATGTATATATTCATAACATTCAACATTTTAATGAAGGATTTTGGTACAAGAGACTGTTTAACTTAATTGTTGGTATACGTCTTTTAATTTGTGACATAGAAATCAAAAGTCGAGACTTACATCACGGTCTCCTAGTATACTTGCCCGGTAACTTAGATAGTATTAAACTAAAATTATGGTCGTTTAAGACTTACTGTTCTTCCCACGCGTGTCGTATATGTTACCGTACCAACTTACTTAAGCATCATCATTGTTATAGGTTTGACTCATTAAACCAAACGGTAGTTGAAAGAGTGCAATGTTATAAGCATTCTATTTTAGTTAGACAAAATGCAATGAACGAATTGAAAAACAAGTTAATTGAGAAAATACAGACGCAATGATCACAAAGATTTTACGTAGTTTGGCTTATCTCGAGTTGTCGAGTTACTACCAAGGATAAATAGCACATATTTTATTTATTAAACTCATTGCTAAGTACGTTTTGTGTATCGTACAATTTTTTGAACATAACAAGCTCCAACCTACTCCTTCTACGCCTAATGAACTTTAACTTCGTTTTATGATCCACACAAGTTTCGATTGGGTCACCAATGCATTCGAGTCACTAATTTCAAGTCATACTAACAATTTCATATTTCAAAATGTTTATACATCCAATGCAAACCAAAGATAGTTCAATATTTTTCCACCCAATAAAACCACCTCACACCTCACTCAGTTTGGGACAGAAAGTACCTTTTTACACACACCATTTCTTCTCTCAATCTCACACACATCTTTCCTGTAAAACCTAATTTAACCCTAACCATATGTTCACATCTCTCCATCAACTTCACACACTGTGAAATACACTATTCAGTGTGGTTGTTTGGATGTTAAGGGAAAACGGATCACAATATAAACTATATGAACTTGTACATTTTACAATATGGATAGAGGAGGATGGAAGCCCAATGTCGAGATTTTCCCCCCTTGTCCTCGTTGCGGTTCATCAAATACGAAGTTTTGTTACTACAACAATTATAGCTTGACTCAGCCTAGGTACTTTTGCAAAGGGTGTAGAAGATATTGGACTAAAGGTGGCTCACTTCGAAACATTCCTGTTGGCGGTGGTTGCAGAAAAACCCGAAGAGCTAAGTCTATACGTGTATCTGACAACGTCGATTCCCAAAACTTTCTTGCACACGGGGGAAATAGAACGACCAGCTACGGAGATCGTGACAACATAGAAAATCAACGTGGTGGTGCTGGTGGACCAATGATAATGCAACCTACCAATATTGATATACAACAAGTGTACGCAAATTTTCTAAATCAAAGGCCTCAAAATACTCATCAAGAACACGTGCATGAACAAGTGTTGCATGGTGAACTTGATCCCATTTCGGCATTCGGATTTCCTAGCGTTCCAAACATCGAAATCGACTATGGGTCGAACTTAGAGAGTTTGTTAAGTGAAGGAACTGGAATGCATTTTTGTGGATACAATTCAATTTTTACTAATCATGAAGAATATCAAGACAAACAATATTTTAATACAAACGGTATGAGCAATTGTGGATTGCCACCATTGCCTGGTGAGGAACTGGGGTGGTCTGAGACCAATATCGGATTTTCAGAAAATGCTTTGAGCCAGCGAACTGAACCGGAAGGCCATGTTTCTGGTGATTGTTCTTTGAAGATGTTTGATCTGCCGGTAAATTCCGATACAATTTTCAGGCCTTGAAATGGTTATTTTATTATATGACGTGGTTATAAAATTTAATTTTTACAATGTGTTTTCTTTTTTGGATTTTATATTGTAATTAATTATATTGTACGTATAGATTGAAAAGAGATGATTATAGATATACGTGAAGTGATGGAGAATGGTGTTTGGGTTTATTGAATGGGAAGTGATATCTACATTATTCGTTTGAGCCTTGATATATAGACCTAATTAAATGGATCTAAAAGGTGACATATCGCATAAATGATTTGTACAGTTATGTAACTATACAAGTCATTTATGCGGTAAGCCATCTTTTAGGTCCATTTCTCCATGAATTTCCAAATACCTCGAAACCTTAGTCTTTCTTCAAAGTATTTAATAAATAATCCATGCCACACCTTTTGATCATCAGCTAAAATGGTAGTCATCTTGCGGAGATCTTGGTTCAACAACTCTGTCACATTTTCGTAAACCCACCTAAGTGTACGTGAGCTAAACTTCCTAAGTTTGTCCAATCTCATCAAACTCTTCTCCCAGATTCATTCTCATATACAATTCCAAGTCCAAAGCCTGGATCTTGAAAGCACGCCCATGACTTTAGCTGGTGAATGTCGGGAAAGTGAGCATGGGAGGCGTAAGATTAACCATTCTCTGAAGGCTGTAAATCTCCATTTGGAAGTCTTCCACATTACGATAGCTACATGTGACCTTATAAAGATTCTTAGTGAATATCTGATATCTTCATCTTTTCCTTGGTCATAAAGCTAACTTATCGTTAATTGGTACATGGGTAGAGGTTATGATAATCAACTTCTGTGAATACATAATCAAGGCCATTGTCTCTTCTCACTATATAGTTGATGAAGTTGTCAATTCTGGAACAATCTGAGTAGACATAGATGTAGTGTACAACCCGGAATTTGCCTAAACTTTATGACGAGGTATAGCATCCCTGTGTCTGTTAATGAAGAATTCTTGGGCAGCTTCGTTCATTCCGATTATACCCCTATAAGCTTCAAAATTGTATCCATCTTGTCCAAACTCAGTGTGGACGAACTTCCCATGGTGAATACTTTCCTCTAGTAACCTTTCAGTACGTTCCTCAAACATTGGAATTCTGGAGATTGATAGACGATACTTGTCATGCCCAGATATTAGGTAGTGTAAATCATAGTTTTCATACGATGTTGATTCTGGAAATTAGAGTAAAGGTTTTCTTGGTAATGGGTCATCTACTATGATGGTTCTTTTGACAAGTTCATGCTCATGAACGTATTTGATTCTTGCATCCATCAATATCTTTGTGTCTTCATCATCACTTATATAACCCAAAGATACCATAGTGGTATGAACATGTGAAGTTGATACTCCCTCAGGATTTTGAACCGTTTGTTTCTCATGTTGTTCATCCTTTTCTCCTGACTTGCCCATTTATGCATCTTTACCACTTTCCCCCATTTTTTAATCACCCCAAACCACTTCTTCTTCTTCAGTTCCCCTACCATTAGACTCAGCTGCTGCAACTTTGATATGTTCTTCTGATGCCTTAGTAGGTATTGATCCTGAAGCATGCTTGCTTAGTGTAGGGTTTAATGGATATTCTCTTGTTGTTCTAGAAGAAGTATGCCTGGTTTTCTTGGATCGATTGGAACGTCTCTCCCCCTCAAGAACATCTTGATCTGTACCCTCCTGATGGAATTTCCAAGACCAACCCTTGCAACTCTATTCCTACAAAATGACACTATTGTTGAGCTGAGTAATGACTTCAACTAAGTTTTGAGTTTCTATCAGCCATTGTTGTTTTCATGCCGGTTATCTTATTACGAAGTATGGAGTCTGATCGTGATTCAGATGGTTCTATGAGGGAATGCAATAGATTTGGTTTTTCTTATTATAGGGGAGGGTTTTCAATTAATCTGTTCAACATAATTGCCCTGAGCTGATCAAATGATAACCCCTTATCTTCTGAGGTTCCAACTGTTGCATGTATGCTTCGATGTTCTTCATCTTGAAATCTCTCATTGAATTCCCTTAACAACCCTTCCACTGTTTTCTTCAGATAACCTCCAGTAACAAAATTCGGAGGTTGGTCTTGTATATTTTTACATCATGTATATCATTCATACAAATCAAGTTTTAGTTAAGGTTATAGAGAGAGAAAGAGTAGCTAAAGAGAGAAAGGTGGTAGAGAGATAGATGGAGAGAATGGTGAAGACTTATGTAATTTCACACACTAGATATGGTTTTACACCTCACCAAATGAGGTGGTGAGGCGTTTAGATACATAGAAGTGGCCATAGTTTGGCCTTGGTAAGCTTGGGCTTGTTATGGACTTGGATTATTACATTACATGAACTAATACTAGCTTAACTAATAACATATTAGCTTAACTAAGCCCCTAAGGCCACCATTATGTCTAAAATTTCCTATTACAGAGATACAAGGTTCTTATCATATAAATTACCATCACTTCACAATCTATGATCATTAGTTCTAATGCTAACAATCTCCCCCTAAAGGGTGGTCATTTGTAAATGATGCATCTTCAATCTTGATTTTGGGTCTTGAATCTTCAACACTTGTATCTTGGTCTTGAACCTTGTTTGTAACAGACTTGGTAGACTTTGTTCCGTTCATGCTTGTGACCTTTCATCGTGCCTACGATTAACAACTTTACTTGATATATTGTTGTGTTCTCTCCGACATACTCATCCCACATGTAGGTCATATTCTTCATATTCTGATCTTTACTCTTATGAAGTGAAGCCATATTCGGGAATTACATTAGTATCTTTACTCTTATGGTTTTCCTTGTATCTTCTCTAAACATTGACATGTTCTCAACTTTGAATCTGATTTATCTCTTTGTCTTTATAATCTTTGTCTTGTACTTGATGAGGAATTATCTTTGTCTTGTACGATACCCGATTTTATGTTTTGTGACTTAATGACTTACAGTTAGCGATTAACTGGACCAAAAATGACTCCGTAAAAGCAAGATAATGCAAGAAACTTATCAATATTCTCATGAAAGCCTCATGAGGCTTCTCAAGGAAGCTTTCTAAGGTCACTTGGCATGATCAAGGCCAATCTAGCACAAGATCAAGCCACCAACACAAGCTTACCAAGCAAGCTTGGTAAGTCTTCATTTTCTCCACCTCCTTTGACCAAAACTAGCGTATATATACCCTCCCCCCCTCCTTGTGTCATTATACCATCACCACACACAAAAAACACTTTATTTTGGTATTTTCCTTCAAGAATTATTCAAGAGTGCAAGTCCTTTATCAATTCC
Source organism: Chrysanthemum seticuspe (assembly GCA_019973895.1). Classification (NCBI taxonomy): domain Eukaryota; kingdom Viridiplantae; phylum Streptophyta; class Magnoliopsida; order Asterales; family Asteraceae; genus Chrysanthemum; species Chrysanthemum seticuspe. The sequence continues at coordinate 111,597,076 of BPTQ01000002.1, read as the reverse complement.
AAAGCTCTTTTCATGCTTTGTTTGATCCAAGTTATAGTTTCTTCCTTCCATTGGTGATCTCCAAGCCACACAAGAAGTTTTATAGTAGAAGAATTCAAGTGCTTTCGCAAGTCATCTCAACTTAGTATCAAGAGGTTGAAGAATTTGGAAGCTAGGGTTTCTAGTTCTTGAATCCTTGATTTCCTTTCTTATAGAAAGCCAAAAGTTGTAAGAAAGACTAACCACCACTCTTGCTCAATATCATTTACATATTTCTCATACTTAATCCATGCTATATATGGTCATTATATTGAATTCATGATGTACAAACCCTTAAAACAAGTTGAAAAATCTTATATGTTAACTTATGTAAGTGAACAAGTAAACTAGTGTCTTATGCTATGCAAAATGACCAAATTAGAATAGCCATGACCTGGGATAGATAGCACACTTTTATATAGGATCTTATAATAAAAAAGTAGCAATTTGAATCACCCAAAACGAGTACACGAGTCAAAAGATATGATCAAAAGAAGTTAGCGAAACTTAGAAACCTAAAAACTGTCAAAATAGAATAGACATGCCCTTTTGGTCTGTTTCATCAAAAAGTTAAAGCACAAAAGTTGTCCGGAATGATGTTTTACATCCACCGCGAGGAAACTCGGCCTAAAAATGCATAACAAAGGCTATTTCTTTAAAAATCTTAATAGCCCTATGTATAGCCAAACGGCTATACACTCTGTCATGGCTAAAGTATAACCAAACGGCCTAAAGGCCTTAGACCAAGACTACAGCCACGGCTAAGGCCAAGGCTGAGGTCTTAAGGCCATGGTAGCTGAGATCAAAGCCACGACAAGGCTACGACTAAGGCCTCGAGGCTTTCTAAGCCGAGACAATTAGCCAAGGCCTTAGCCTTAGCAAAACACACACAAACACCAAAACAATTTGGATCTACTCCATCGATAAACCATGAAATTTTACAAATAATAATCTTCATTCAAAATAAACTTTCCTAAGTTTATTCGACCTTCGAAATTGTAACTTTTATATGACGACGAGAACTTGTAAAACCATTTAAGTTACTTGTATAACCAAAGGACCAAACTACTTTTGTTAAACATCTAAACTCAAACCCGCCTACGAAACATGAACAAGCTTATTTTGTAAACCATGTGCTACGCCCTCAAAACCGAAAATTTTAAAGTTTTAAAATGACATAATTTGGACCGATTTATTTTGTCATTTTGGTTAATGAACAAGAACTTCGATTGATACACGAAAGAAACCCGAAAGTTTTTCTTAAATTGAATTAAAAGGTACTTGAATGTCCATTTCTGATGGGTGGACGTCGTCGCCCACACCACGCGACGCCGTCCCCCCTTTAAAAGAGATGTCAGATTGTGAACAAAATTTAAGCCCGACGGGTTTTATAACCCGACGGCGTCAACTCATCTTCAGACGTCGTCGCCCTTTAACTGGGATGCCGTCGGAAACAGGAATTAGCCTGACGGCTCAGAGGAATTTATAACCAGATAGGGTCACAAAGTTTGAGACGCCGTCTGGAAACCAGACCTGCACATTTGTGTAGAAATTCTGCACAACATCCAACTTTACTTCTAAAACTTACATGAACTGCACTAAGGATTACAAATGACCCAACATAACACACAAGGACTTTTACAATCAAACCTTTTTTTACCCATACCATATAAAACGAATCAAATGGCATTGCCCAAACATCATTCTACAACAATTTGACTCGTTATCAACAAGAGTTTGACACTAATAATTGAAACCCATTTAGACTACGTGCTAAGAACATGACCATAAGACCAAAAGTAAAGAAACAACCATATGACCAATAAATATACCAAAACGAAACTTGACTCTTTGGGGCTTCCAACTTCAACACCTTTGATCGAAAAGACATAAAAAACTAATGGCTTAAGTATAATCCATCTTATACTTGATTCTTACCCTTATCTTTCTTGCTAGAACCTACAAAACATCAACAACTATAACATAAGCGAAATGCTTAGTAATTAAATGGGTTATGTGCTTAATGAACTTTAACAATACAATAAAATTCTTGGAGAATCTATAACATGAAGACATACCTCCAATTGCATAATTACACTACTTGACAATTAAAATCTATGGATCCAAAGCTACTATTACAAGCTCTAATAAAACTATAACATACAATCAATAATTCATAATTAAGCATAACAATATACAAACCCACTATACTTACCTCAAATTCACAGTAGGATGTCTATAAAGATTGAGTCACAAGCTCCCTTAAGCTTCCTATACAAAAATTAGTCTTAATTAGAGACTACAACTAGTAATTCCATGAATTGTAACATTCTATTACTACTTTTAATTCTAGAACCAAAAACCCTTTTCATAAGAATTAGGGAATACACTTACTTGATTAGGGAAAGTAAAATTAAGAGCTTATTAGTCTTATCAATCACCAATTCAAGGTTAATTCAAGCTCAATTGATGGTTTATGATCTCCTCCTCTTCCCTCTTCTTTTCACGTACTTCTCACCCAACTCTTCCCAACTTTTCTGGATAAATCTTCCAGCACTTACTTTTTCATTTTTATTAAATTTACTTTGCCCTATTGGCAATTCTAGCCCCTCTATTTTCTGATTTCACACATTGGCCACTTATGTTTCTATCATATTCACATAATTATAACTTGTAATTAATTTTTCAACTTCAATACAAAATAAAATACTAACACATATATATAATAATACCTTGTCGGGATACGGGTGTAACAATTCACCCCTCCTAAAATTTGATTTTATCCTCGAAATCTATGCTTGAAAAGGTTGAGGATACTTATTCCTCATCCTTTCTTCCGTTTCCCATTTAATACTTGTACCCTTTCGATGTCTCCATTGCACTTTTACTAAAGGAATTTCTTTATTTCTAAGTTGTCTTATTTTTCTTCCATGTATTACCTCCGGTTCTTCTTGTGATGTCAAATTCGGGTCTATCTCTACGTTGTCCAACGTGACCACACTAGATTCCTCCGCTAAACATTTCCTTAAATAAGATACATGGAAGGTATTATGAATTCCTCTCATCTCTTCGGGAAGTTCCAATACGTAAGCCACTTCCCCAACAGGCTCTAAGATTTTGAAGGGTCCAATAAATCTTGGACCTAACTTTCCCTTGTGTTTGAATCTAAGAACACCTTTCCACGGAGAAACCTTAAGCATGACGAAATATCCTACTTCAAATTCAATTGGTCTTCTTCTATTATCGGCATAGCTTTTCCATCTATCTTGAGCCGCCTTGAGTCTTTCCCAAATCATCTCTATTTTCTCGGTTGTTCCTAGTATTACATCCACGCTAGCCAATTCTCTTTTCCAACTTCATCCCAACATACCGGAATTCTACATTTTCTACCATAAAGCATTTCATAAGGTGGAATATATATACTAGCGTGGTAACTATTGTTATAGGAAAATTCGACTAAAGGTAAATGATCATCCCAATTTCCTCCAAAGTCGATTATACAAGCTCTTAACATATCTTCAAGAGTTTGAATCGTTCTTTCACTTTGTCCATCTGTTTGCGGATGAAAAGCCGTACTCATATGTAACCTTGTACCTAATTCTTCTTGGAAGTTTTGCCAAAATGAAGAAGTAAATCTTCCATCTCTATCGGAGATTATGGAAATGGGTACTCCATGCCGCGCAACTATTTCTTTAACATAAATCTTTTCTAGCTTATGGACGGGCGTATTCTCTCTAATTGGTATGAAGTGTGCGCTTTTCGTCAACCGATCTACTATTACCCAAATTGTGTCGTGCTTTTTGGTTGTTCGAGGCAACTTTGTAACAAAGTCAATCATAATATTTTCCTATTTCCAAACTGGTACTTCTAGAGGTTGCACCTTGCCGTATGGTTTTTGGTGTTCAGCTTTAACTTTTAAACAAGCCAAACATTTCTCCACGTATTTCGCGCAATCCCTTTTTAAGCCCAGCCACCAATAATCTCTTGTTAAATCATGATACATCTTGTTAGCTCCCGGATGAATAGAATACTTTGAATTATGTGCTTCATCCCGTATCGCGTCTTAATTCCATGACTATCTTCTTCATAATGAGGGACATGAGAAGTGATACGCTCTCTTTCCTAATTTTCTTCCTTCAAAGCTTCCTTTTGAGCTAACTTAATATTGTCGAAGAAATCGGACGTGATAATCATTTGTAATGAATGGATTTGAGTAACTTCACCTTGCCCTTTTCGACTTAACGCGTCCGCTACGACATTCGCCTTTTCCAGGTGATAACGAATTTCACAATTATAATCTTTTAACAAGTCTAACCACCTCCGTTGTCTCATGTTTGGATCCTTCTTATTTAAGAAATATTGAAGACTTCAGTGATCGTTATAAATTATAAATTCCACGCCGTAAAGATAATGCCTCCATATTTTCAACACGAAAACCACGGCTGCAAATTCAAGATCTTGAGTCGGGTAATCTTTTTCGTGCTTCTTTAATTGCCTCAATGCATAGGCAATTACCTTGCCCCGTTGCATAAGAACACAACCAAGACCGGAATAAGATGCATCACTATATACCACCATATCCTCCGTCCCTTCAGGTAAAACTAAAATTGGTGCCTCGCAGAATTTCATTCGTAAGGTAGAAAAAGCGTCATTTTGCTCTTTCCCCTACTCAAAAGGGACATTCTTTCTTGTAAGTTTAGTTAGCGAAGATGCAATTTTTGAGAAGTCTTGTATGAACCTACGGTATCTCTCCTACATTTCTTGGTGCTTGCCAATTCATTACTGCTTCTATCTTTGACGGGCCAACCTTAATGCCCTCCGGATTAACAACATGTCCAAGAAATCGGACTTCTTGTAACCAAAATTCACATTTCGAAAATTTGGCATACAATTTTTCTTTTCTCAAAGTCTCGAGAATTTCTCGTAAATGGACCACATGTTCTTCCTCGTTCTTAGAGTAGATGAGAATATCATCAATAAATACGATGACATACGTATCCAACATCGACCTACAAACCCGATTCATTAGATCCATAAAAACCGCAAGCGCATTTGTAAGGCCAAAAGGCATTACCGTGAATTCATAATGTCCGTAACGAGTCATAAAAGCCGTCTTAGGAATGTCTTCTTCTCGAACCTTTAATTGATGATAACCCGAACGTAGATCGATCTTGGAAAACCGTTTAGCACCTTGAAGTTGATCAAAGAGATCATCGATTCTCGGCAACGGGTACACATTCTTCACCGTTACTTTATTCAACTCTCGATAGTCAATGCACATTCGCATGCTACCATCTTTCTTTTTAACGAATAGAATCGGAGCTCCCCATGGCGAACTACTAGGACGGATAAAACCATTATCTAACAATTCTTGAAGTTGACTCATCAATTCCTTCATTTCGGATGGGGCCAAACGGTAAGGAGTTTTTGCTATAGGCTTAGCAACCGGAACGAGGTCAATCCGAAATTCAACTTGCCTCTCGGATGGGATACCCGATAAATCTTCCGGAAAAACATCCCGGAATTCATTGACAATTGGAACGTCATCAATACTTGTCTTTTCAATACTTGTAGCTATCACGTGAGCCAAAAAGGCACAAAACCCTGTGATAAATATCGCCTAGCCTTCATTACGGAGCACAACCTAACTTCACCTTTCCTCTTTTCTCCATAAATAATTATTTCACGACCGTTAGGACTAACAACTCGAACCATCTTCTGATTACACATAATGACAGCATTATATTTGCTAAGCCAATTCATGCCAATAATGACATCAAACTCTCCAAGCAATATAGGGATTAAGTCACTCTTAAAAATACTATTATCTATTTCCAAATCTATATCACAATACACATTAACTACGACCATAACCTTACTATCGGCTATTTCAACTTCAAGGGGTTTAGAGAGTTTAGATAATGGAGAGGTTAATTGCTTGCTAAACCCTAAAGACACAAAGGACACACTAGCTCCCGAGTCATATAGAACTCGAGCGGAAACGAAATTAACAAGAAGTATACCTGTAATGACATCGGGTCCCGAATTTGCCTCCTCTACTCCCATTTGGTAAACTCGTGCTTTAGGTTTTGGAACTTCAACTTGTTCTTCCTTAACCGTCTTCAAAATCTTGGCTTCATTTGTTTTTTTACTTAGACATTCATTCAACTTATGTCCAACTTGAATGCACCCATAACATATGACCATCGACTTTGGACATACTTTACTCATGTGGTTTAAAGAGCCACACTTATAACATCCTGGCATGTTAAGCCTACATTCACCATAATGAAGCTTATGGCACTTTTTGCATTGCGGCTTGCTTTGACTTCCTCCGGCTTTCTTGCCTTGATCAAACCTTGGCTTCTTACCCTATCTATCCCCAAACACTTGCTTCCTCTTAAAATCCTTGTCCCCCTTACTCTTCTTCCTCATTAAGTTCACTTCCCTCACACGAGCCCGACTTAGAAGATCTTCCGAAGTATTACATTTGAATGATGAGGTTACTTCACGGATATCATCCTTAAGCATTCTTTGGAATTTATCGACCTTGAGCTTTTCATTATTTTGGTACTCGGAACAATATGGACCCATGTCGTTAAACTTCTTCCATAATTCATTCACTGTCTCGTTAGTTTGCACAAGGGTTTGAAATTCTCCATGGATCATATCAATCTCTTCTGCCGATGCGTATTTCGAGATGAATAATTCTTTAAACTATTTCCATGAACACAATTTCGACCAAGCTTCCCCTTTTTCGTGAACCTTTCCTTCCCACCAAGTTCTAGCGCTATCATGAAGGTAATTCATAGCATATATAACCTTCTTTGTTTCCTCACACCCACTTGTGCGAAAAGCACATTCAACGACGATGAGCCATGTATTACAAGCAATCGGGTCAAGAGTTCCCGTGAACTTAGGTACCATTCTCAGTGCTCCTACCATGACCCTCATCTCTTTTGAGTTCCGCGAATTCTCTTTGAATCACTTCTTGAATATTGAGGGTGGTCTCTTTAACGTAATATGGCATAGATCTCTCGAGTGCCTTACCTATTCTTTTCCTCATTTAAACATCTAGAGCTTTCATTTGCACTTCTGTAAACCCTTCTAAAACAGGGCCCTCGAAACTGGAGGAAGAAGAACTCTCATGACTTTTAATGTTCTTACCCGGAACACTTGCCGATGATTCGGCACGCTTAGAAGTAGTAGCCTTTACGGCTTCTTTTGGGTGGAGAGTATCCATTTCTTCTTTACTGAAATTTAAACAAGGTATTCTATCAAGTACAATTACCTATAGTCTACACGATAACTATATTACATTTACATATAACACCCTAACATGCCACTCGTGCATAGCCTCAATGATTTTAAGCGACACATGTGTGCCATCTTCTTATAACCACGGTGGCCAAGCGTAGTTATAAAAACATGTAACATATGTGTTCTTAAAACTATCAAAGAAATGCACACGTAGCAAAACTATCACTAACGCATTTTCACACGGCCTAAGTCTAGGAAATTCTAAGATGAAATCCTAAATCTCTTAGACCAAGGCTATGATACCAAGTTGTTACGCCCCCAAAACCGAAAAGTTTGAAATTTTAAAATGACATAATTTGGACCGACTTATTTTGACATTTTGGTTAATAAACAAGAACTTCGATTGATAAACGAAAGAAACCCGAAAGTTTTTCTTAAATTGAATTAAAAGGTACTTGAATATCCCATTCTGACGGTTGGACGTCGTCGCCCACACTACGCGACGCCGTCCCCCTTTAAAAGAGATGTCAGATCGTGAACAAAATTTAAGCCCGACGGCTCAGGGGTTTTATAACCCGACGGCGTCAACTCATCTTCAGACGTTGTTGCCCTTTAACTGGGATGCCGTCGGAAACAGGAATTAGCCTGACGGCTCAGAGGAATTTATAACCAGATGGGGACACAAAGTTTGTGACGCCGTTGGCAACCAGACCTGCACTTTTTGTGTAGAAATTCTGCACAACATCCAACTTTACTTCTAAAACTTACATGAACTGCACTAAGGATTACAAATTACCCAACATAACACACAAGGACTTTTACAATCAAACCTTTTTTACCCATACCATATAAAACGAATCAAATGTCATTGCCCAAACATCATTCTAGTACAATTTGACCCGTTATCAACAAGAGTTTGACACTGATAATTGAAACCCATTTAGACTACGTGCTAAGAACGTGACCATAAGACCAAAAGTAAATGTGGAAAACTAGAAGGGGGTTGAATAGTTTTGCCGATTTTAAGTTAGTTTCTAAAAACTTTAGATTCGATGTTATGTGAAATCTTATGGATGAAGATAAAGTATAGATCTAAGAGTAATGCAAGTAAATAAAGTATAGTAAGGGATAAAAATGACACAACCGATTTATAGTGGTTCGGCTACAAGGACACCTTCCTTTCCCTACTCCACTCCTCAAGTCACCTACTCGAGAGTTCAAGCACTATGTCAACAAATTCCTTCAACTTGGCGGAGAAGCCTTCACAACGTTGTTTGCACCTTTTTCCGGTACAAAGCTAAATACCGAGTCCGTAACACGGAGGACCAAACCAACACGACTATTACACAATAAATATGTGAAATATCAAGTACAAGATCTTTTCTATAGAAATCTTGTGGAGGAACAAATCAATCAAGGACAACTCTCTAGATTAAGTGATCTTTTGTTAGAAGAGTGTAAGAATATATGAGAGAGTTAGTAAGAAGAGGGGTGAAGAGAAATGAAGAAATGGCTCTCTATTTATAGGCAAAAACTTACCACTGTTTCACGGATCCCACGGATCCCTCCCTTAAGGGATCCGTCTAGTGTAACTTCACGGATCCGTGGGACGCTCATCTTTGCCCATGGGTTTTTTGGTTATGGGTCATGGGTTATGGGTTGGTCCATGGGTATTTCATTAGATACAATGTATCTAATAGATGAAATGCATCTAGTCAGGTGGATCATGGGTTAATACCATGGGTCATGGGTTGTGGTTTTTACCCATCCTAATAAACTATTACAACAAATGATTTATTACAACAATTTGTATTAAATGACTATATGTAGATACTTTACAAAAATAACATGTATCCTTATAATTTTACTTATGATAACATTATATTTTTTTTCAACAAAACACAAAGGGATCGCTAAATATTAATAAACGTTTTTACGGTTTATTTGTATTAACAGTAAAGAAACAACCATATGACCCAAAAATATATCAAAACGAAACTTGACTTTCGGTGCTTCCAACTTCAACACCTTTGGTCTAAAAGACTTCAACAACTAATAGCTAAAGTATAATCCATCTTGTGGAAAACTAGAGGGGGGGTTGAATAGTTTTACAGATTAAAACTTCATTTTAAACTATTTAGATCGACTTATGTCAATCTATTTAAATGTATGTGTTGGATGTTGATAGATAAACATATAAATAAATAAAGCAAAGATAAAGATTAAGAAGCACAAAACCACAACGCGAGTATTTATAATGGTTAGGCTACAAGGACACTTTCCTTGCCCCACTCCACTCCCCGGGTCACCTACTCGAGAGTTCATAATCACTACACAACACAAACTCCTTGTGGCGGAGAAGCCGTCACAACATCGCCTACTCTTTATCCAGTACAAGGCTAGACACTGAGTTCTTCCACGAGGTAGAACCAAACCTATCATAACGTCGCCTACACTTTATTCGGTACAAGGCTAGATACCCAGTTCCATTAAAAAGGAGGAACTACTACCCAACACTACACAACACCTAACCCAAAGGAGACCCACTCCTTATTATAACATCATCAAGGATATCAATATCCTTGGGAACAACCTGTCTATATTTGTACATTGATGCACCATATCGATTGTACACCCTTGGCATCTTTCACTAATGCCCTTGACATGATCTTTTGACACCTTTCACTAATGCCTTCATCATGGACCTTTGGCACCCTTCATTAATGCCTTAGACACGGACGTTCGGCACCTTTCACTAATTCCTTCGATTTGACCCTTTTGGCATCCTTCACTAATGCCTTAGACATGGACGTTCGACACCTTTAACTAATGCCTTCGACTTGACCCTTTTTGGCATCCTTCACTAATGCCTTCAACATAACCCTTCTAGAGAGGAAGAAAGAACTATCAACAAGAGAACTTGAGTAGTCTTGATGATGACAAAGCTAGGCAACTCATGGACTTGAGCTTGCTCGACTTCAAGAGTTGGTGATCTAGCCTTTAAGAGGAACCTAGAGAATCACACAAATAAAACACAAAACTACATAGAAAGAACCTTTGGATCTACGGTTAGAGAGTTAACAGTACTAGGAGAAAGTATGTGTGGAAGTGGCAACATACAATGAAGAAATGGCTCACTATTTATAGAGGAGAAATCACTACTTTTCCACAGATCCCATGGATCCCTTGCTTGATTGATCCGTCCAGTGTAAACTGGGGGAACCGTGGGACGCTTTTCTTTATCCATGGGTTATGGGTCATGGGTCATGGATCATGGGTCCTAGGCTTTGGACCATGCGTATCCAAGTAGATACAATGTATCTAGAAGATGCAATGTATCTAGTCAATCGGTTATGGGTTAGCTCTATGGGTCATGGATAATACCCATTATGACTTATGCATGATATCATGCAATGGATCATGGGTTATGGATTATGCTCCATGGGTATGGACTTTGGGTTTTACCCAACTTGTTAGGAATTAGAAATTCTAGGTATTAAAGAGTCGGTCACCTCAAGTATATTTAATTGTTTGAAAGCTCGTAGTCGTAGTTATTTTATGTTAAGTAGTATTTAGTTAAGTAACACCGTGGAGGACGGACGGGTCTTTACCCACTGTATGCCTGATCCACAGCCCGTAGGTGGTGTTTGTTTGTAAGAAACTATAAATACCCTCTACCTCCCAAGGTAGAGGGTTGGAGCTTCAATACTATTTTTTCTTTGTTTCACATAGTTCCCAACTCTCTTCCTTTCTCTCACTAGAACTTTCTCTCTCTAAACATTGTTAACGCCCCACATGGTTATGGTTTAATGTGTTTGTGAAATCCTATATCTAACAATTGGTATCAAGAGCCATGGTTTGATCACTCATCTTTCATGCTTCTTGTTTTGGTGGATTTCATAAGGTTTTTGGGGTATTAAAGGTTTAGGAGAGTTTGATTCATTTGGACAAATTCTAGTGTTAAAGTTTGAATCTTGCTTGTACTTTTGTGTTTAGGATCATCATATGTGTTTATGTTTTGAATTGGAAGACTTAAATCTTTGTGGTTTGGTTGTTTTTGATTGATAAAGTGGTTATTTTTGAAGTTTGTACGAAGCGAGTTGTGTCTCGGATAGCTTTTTCTTCAAAGCGAGTTGCTTTGTTATTGGAAGCGAGTTGGTACATGCGACTTAGCTGTTTAGCGAGTTGATTTTTATGCGACTTGGGTTCTACGCGAGTTGTTTCTTTAAGCGACTTGAGATCTAAAGCGACTTAGCTATTAAGCGAGTTGTAAAACTAGCGAGTTAATTTAAGCGACTTGGTGTTCAAGCGAGTTAATTGTGTTGCGAGTTGATACTAAAGCGAGTTGGCTATTTAGCGACTTGATTCATTAAGCGTGTTGACAGTGTTGCGAGTTTATGCTAAAGCGACTTGGCTATTTAGCGAATTGATCCCTTAAGCGAGTTGTCTCGCGAGTTGGGCGTTTAGCGAGTTGATAACTAAGCGAGTTGTGTGTTTTACTACTTGTCTAATTTTAGACTTTTCACTTCTTCGTGATACATTCTTGCGGTTGTTCTTTTGGTTTAGTAAAATCCCGTGAAAGAATCAATTTCCCTGTTTAATCAAAGAATTGTAAAATCCCGTAGAACTTGTAATCATGGCAAACATCGTTCCTACTATTGTTTCTTCCGTAGCTGAGGACGTTCAAGCAGCAGGGTCAGATACTCGTCCACCTATGCTTGACAGAACTGACTACGACTCTTGGGCTCAAAGAATCAGATTGTACTGTCTTGGAAAGGAAAATGGAGTCAACATTCTCAAATCGATTGATGAAGGACCGTATCGGGTTGAGACTACTAGAGACTTAATTGATACGGCTGAAGATGGAACAATGATCTATGGAATAGACAGACCAAAGACGTATGATGAGCTCGATGATAAGGAGAAAAAGATATTCGATGCTGATATCAGGGCTTCTAACATCGTACTTCAAGGTCTTCCAAAAGATATCTACAAGCTGATCAATCACAACACTGAAGCAAAGGCAGTGTGGGATAATGTCAAGATGCTTCTCTCAGGTTCTGAATTAACTATGGAAGACAGAGAATCACAACTCTATGATGAATTTGAGCACTTCAAGATGAAACCAGATGAGAGTGTCTATGAGTATTATGTGAGATTCCACAAGCTTGTTAATGACATGAGGAACATCAGAATGACCATGCCAAACATTCAGCTGAACTCAAAGTTTGTGAACAACATGAATCCCGATTGGCACAAGTTTGTCACTTCTGTAAAGCTAACCAAAGGATTGAAGAATACAAACTATGAGCAACTCTATGCCTTCCTTCTTCAGAATGAGAGACATGCTATGTTTGAAAAAAGGATTCTTAATCAGTTCAAAACCAACCAGGGAGAGACAAGCTCATCGAATGATTCAACGGCTTTCTAATCAAACATCGGAATCACAACCAAAGCCTCACAAGTCATACCTATGGGTAATGGTAATCACAAACTCATTCCTGATCCTATGTTCAAACAAGCTGATGCTGATGCACACGTGGGAAACTTCATTAATCAACTGGCTCTTCTGATTAGTCAAAACATGAACTCTCTTCCACACACCAACAACAATCTCAGAACTGCATCCAATCCACACAATCAAGCCACTGTTAGAGATGGGAAGGTTATGGTGCAGCAAGTTCAAGAAAGGCTGTACAAACAAGCAAGAGGTGGAGTTGGTAGAGGTTATGTTGCAAATCAGAATAGGGGAAGGAATGGAAACCAGGGTCAAGAAAAGCCAATCAAATGCTACAACTGTGGTGGTGAAGGATACATTGCGAGGAACTGCACATCTCCAAAACGTCCACAGAATGCAGAATACTTCAGAGATAATATGTTGCTTGTGCAAGCTCAGGATAATTGTGCAGCTTTGGATGAAGAAGAGTTGTTGTTTCTCGCTGAGGGCAATGCCAAGACCTATGATGCAGATGTGGATAAGCAGCCAATTCAGGAGATAGGTCACAATCATCAGAATGCCTTTCAAGTCGCTGATTGTGATGCATACGACTCTGATGTGGATGATGGACCTACTGCACACACAATTTTTATGGCTAGCATTTCTCCAATGGTTTGTCCTAAGGTCTCATCTTCACCAAAAGCTGGCCCATTCAAAGACAAACTCATCTCAGAGGTATTAAAACTATACGATGATGCTGATGTGCAAAAGATGCATGACAAAGTACAAAAAACTGAAACTATTGAATCAAATATTGAAAATATGGGGAATATCAATGTTGTCCCATATGATCAATATGTGAAACAAAGTGAAAGTGAAGTTGTACCAAGTGATGCATCTTCTGCAGTCAACAATGACTATGATTTTGATGAATACACTGCATGTGCCCCTGATGATTCTGTTATCTCTGAGCCAAATGCTTATAAAGAACGTGTTGCTATTTATGAACAACGTGCTAAGTTTGAGTTGACCACCCGTGAGCAGGAGATGGATGACCAAATGCGTACAACTATTAGAAAAAGTAGGTTTAGAGAAGAAGTATTAAAACAAGAGTTAAACTCCTTACAAGAAAAGCTTTTTAAAACTGCTAAGCAAAAACAAGAACTTCAAGAAACTGTTAAAATGCTTAAGCAAGAATTCAGTGCTAAGGAATCAAAACTTTTGAATGATTTTTCTAATCTAAAAACCTTGAAAAACAAGCTTGAAAATAAGTTGTACGTACAAGGAAATACCATTCAGACTGCTCACTTAATCACTAAACACAGAGTCTTAAGCGATAAGCATAGCATTCCCCTTGTTGAGGAACCAAATCCAGAGGTCATTAAAAAGGCTAGAAATGCTCATAAGGTTCTTTATGATGGCAATGAAATCCTTAAACGTAGACAGAAACCTAGTTGCGTTGAATGCACTGAGGAAGATAAGAAATCAGATAAAGTCACTAGGGAAAAGATGAACAAGAAATTAGATGATCCTAACTGTAAAGAGAAGAAAATAAATATCACACCCCATGATTACAAGAAGGAGAACTATATTTCCTTGAACATGTTTAAACCTCAGACGTTGTTAACACCCGAACAAGTGTTCTGGAAAAAGGATTTAGATAAGCAAAAAGCAGAGAATCTTGTTGTAACAAACCCTCCCTTTAGGAAAATGCCTTCAGCGACTGTGTATCCTCCCAATACACCAATGCATTTAGTTCCTAGGACTATTGCCACTAAAAGAAAGACCCTAATCAGTCAGTATGTTATTTTTCAACTATTTGTTGATTTTGAGAAAACTTGTAAGAAAAGGATCACACCCACTGGTATAACTGAAGGGGAAAGGGGTTTTGAGCAAACAAAAGAATGTTATTTAAATGAAGTCATGCCTTTCTTTAAACAACTAAAAGATCATTTTGAAAGTCTTAAAAAGGGAATAAATTTAGACATTAAAGAAATGGAAAAGGAATTTGATGCAATGATAGTTGAGGTTAGTGACTATGAGCGGGCATTAAAATATAATGAAATTGAGAGGAAGAACTTGCATACCTTAAATGAGAATCTGATTTCTGAATGTATCTCTTAAGATGTGTTTTATACTGCTACTAATTGCTCTATTACTGCTTCTCAATTTCATGAATTATCTGTTGCATTGAAAGTCTCCCATGATCGTGTCATTGAGCTTGAAATCAAAAACTCTAAACTAATTGATAAAATTGAACATGATGATCACGATAATTTGGTAAATCATTTTTCTAAGCTAGAAGTTGAACATTTTGACTTGCAACTAAAATATCAACATCTTAAAGAAAATGTTAAAACCTCAAACATCAAGATATCCTCGGATGTTCCAGAGTTTGATGCAGTTTTTGAACTAAACAAACGTGATGAACAGATTCAAGCTCACTGTAACACGATCAGAAAGTTGAAAGCCCAAATCTCTCAATTAAAGGGTGAAAATAACAATATGACTGGCTCCCAAATGCCTCCTCCTTTAGATTCTCGGAATTCTCAAAATTTTCATCTTCAAAACTTGGTTAATGCCTTACAAAAGGAAAATGAGAGTTTTCTAGAAGAAAATGAAAAGGTTAAACGTCATTTCAATGAGTTATTTGAGTCAATTAAAGTCACTCGGAACAAAAATAACAAAAAAATAACCTCGTTGCAAAAGGAAATTGAGAATCTGAAGAGTCAGGTAAAAGGGAAAATGCCAATGACCAATGGGGAGACTAGTGCTTCAAAGGTGCATGTCTGTAATAAATATGCTTTGACTGTGAAATATGTTCCTCCTCATCTTAGTTATAACAAACTGGCAATTCAAACGTATTTCTTATATCTTAAGGACAGCCTAGAATGTCTCCGTGAGATTGTAGAAGAGGATAAGTTAGAGAAACCACTTGATAATGCAATTGGCCATGCATGCTTATATGCCAAACGATCTCAAGAACTTCTAGAATGCTTAATTACAATATACCCTAAAACCTTAGGTGAGCAAGTCAATCCCTTGATACCTTGTTCAATGCCTAGTGCCAAGCATGCAAGTCATTCAATGCCAAATGTTATGAACGTGAACCTTAGTGTGCCTTCAAGTAGTTCTGATTCCAAAACTGTTAGTGCTAAGAATGTGAACTCGAGTGTGCCCTCTAGGAGTTCAACTCCCAGCACTTCTACTATTAAGAGAATGAACTTTATTGTGCCTTCAAATAGTTCAGATCCCAGCACATCTAAACAGGAAATGCATAAATTAGCAAAACCAACTAATGTTCCCATTCCCTCTACAGGAGTAAGCAGTGACATTAAAGCGATCAGGTCAAAGTCTCAAGACAATACAAGGAATGATAGAACCTCGCAAGCTAAGAATGTGCATTGGAAGAAAGTAGAAGATCACCCTAGGAACACTAAGTTTGAGTTAAATAAAATGAATCGTGTTGATTCTAGTATTAGCCATAGGCGTACTGTAATTAATTCGAATTCTGATAGTATTTGCAAACCTTGTAATGATGTCTGCTTGAATTCTGTTGCTAATCATGAATGTGGTGTGAATGCTTTGTCTAATGCTGTCAAATGCCCAGTTAAAATTGTTAATGCTAATAATCGTGCAAAGAAGGCTAAAAGGCAAAGACGAAAGATTGTTAGAAAACAGTGAAAACCCACAGGAAGAACATTTATAAAGATAGGTTATTATTGGATACCTTTTGGTCATAAGAATAATCAGTTTTGTCCTCAACCTGCTAAGACTATGCCCACTAGAAAATGGATGCCTACTGGTAGAACTATTCCCTTAAGAAGTGAACATACTTTGAATAGGTCAAATACAGACACCAGCACTGCATCTATTCCCAATGATTCCATTGCTTCTACTTCTGATATGGATGTTTCTATTTCTGATGTGGGTGTTCCAATTACTGTTACTAACCAAATGGAACCCATTCTTGCATGGGGATCCCAAATATCCAGTTATCCATTCTTGTCTGTGTTCAACTGCAGATCGTTCAAATCGTTCTGTGGTACCTAGACTCAGGCTGTTCCAAGAATATATGACTGGAGACCGGTCGCGGCTCATGAACTTCGTGAGCAAATTCATCGGGACAGTTAGATTCGGGAATGATCATTTCGGTGCTATTAAGGGTTATGGATATATTATGTGGAAGGTCTTGGTCATAATCTGTTCTCTGTTGATCAGAATTCTGCGATTCTGATCTAGAAGTAGCCTTCAGAAAACATATTTGTTTCGTTAGAGAACTTGATGGTAAGGAACTTTTAAGAGGTTCACGTGGCTCAAATCTATACACCATCTCTATCGAAGATATGATGAAGTCTTCTCCAATTTGCTTGTTGTCAAAGGCTTCTAAAACAAAGTCATGGTTATGGCATCGTCGTCTCAATCACTTGAACTTCGGCACCATCAATGATCTCTCCAGAAAGGACTTAGTTGTAGGTCTACCTAGACTTAAGTATGAAAAGGATCATCTTTGTTCAGCATGCCAGTTGGGAAAAAGCAAGAATTATGCCCATAAATCCAAACCTACAAACTCAGTCACATAAGTTCTTCATACAATTCACATGGACTTATGTGGACCCATGAGAGTGCAGAATATCTTTGGGAAGAAATATGTATTAGTTGTGGTTGATGATTTCTCTAGATTCACCTGGGTAAAGTTCTTAAAGACAAAGGATGAAACTCCAGATATCATCATCAAACTTATCAAACAACTGCAGGTTCGTCTTAAAAAAACGGTCAGAATCATCCGAACAGACAATGGAACTGAGTTTGTTAACAAACAACTTAGTGAGTTTTATGAAAGTATTGGAATCAGTCATCAAAGAAGTGTTCCTCGAACTCCTCAACAGAACGGTGTAGTTGAAAGACGAAATCGAACTCTTGTGGAAGCCGCAAGGACTATGCTGATTTACTCAAAAGTTCCAATGTTTCTCTGGGGTGAAGCTATCGCCACTGCTTGCTACACCCAAAATCGATCCCTAATTCACACTGCTCATGGAAAAACTCCATATGAACTTGTCCACAACAGAAAACCTGATCTTTCATTCCTTCGTGTGTTCGGTGCTTTATGTTATCCAACTAATGATGGTCAAGATTAAGGAAAATTGAGAGCTAAAGCGGACATTGGAGTTTTTGTAGGCTATGCACCTAACACAAAAGGTTACCGAATCTACATCAAGAGAACATGAAATATTATGGAAACAATTCACATCACGTTTGATGAGCTGACCGGTCAGATGGCTCCTGGACAATCCAGTTCAGGACCCGCACTTCAAAGCAGTCCCATTGGTTCATCTCTTGTACCAAACTCCTCATCAGCAACTCTATATGTACCTCCCTCAGAAGATGATTTAAAGAAACTGTTTGATCCAATGTTTGATGAACAATTTGAGCCAAGTAACAATGATATGACAAATCAATCACCAGAGGCTGCTTCTATCCCTGTCAATGAAATTAACCCTTTAACTTCTATGTCATTAAGCCAAGAAGCGCCTGCTGCTGACCAATCTGTTACATCAACAAATCTTCAATCATCAAGTGTAAATCATGGAAATGCTTCTGATTCACAGGATGAAGTCAATCCCTTTGCTACTCCCGAAGATGCTCTATTTGAAAATATATTTGCTCCTGAATCATCATCTGAACCATCTTCATCAGGAGACATCGACTCTGCTACTTCGGTTCCACAACCACAACCACATGAACATCTTAGAAAATGGACACATGATCCCCCATTGGATAACATCATTGGAAACCCTTCTCGTCCGGTGTCCACTCGTAAACAGCTTGCTACTGATGCCTTATAGTGCTTCTTTAACTCAGTACTCTCAAAGATCGAACCTAAAGATGTTAAAACTGCTATGAATGAAGACAGCTGGTTCAATGCCATGCAAGATGAAATTCATGAGTTTGATCGATTAGATGTATGGGAATTAGTACCAGCTCCAGATTGTGCTATGATCATTGCTCTAAAATGGATCTTCAAAGTGAAACTTGATGAGCATGGTGATGTGTTAAAGAACAAGGCTCGATTGGTGGCTAAAGGATACCGTCAAGAGGAGGGTATTGACTTTGAAGAATCTTTTGCTCCAGTTGCTCGAATCGAGGCAATCAGAATATTCTTGGCTAATGCTGCAAGTAAGAACATGGTAGTCTATCAGATGGATGTAAAGACGGGGTTTCTGAACGGAGATCTTAAAGAAGTCGTCTACGTCAGCCAACCTGAAGGCTTTGTGAATCCAGAGCATCCTACTCACGTTTATCGTTTGAAGAAGGCTCTTTATGGTTTAAAGCAAGCTCCAAGGGCATGGTATGATACGCTATCAAAGTTTCTTCTGTCTACCGGCTTCAGCAAAGGAGCATTTGATCCTACTCTGTTCACCAGGAAGTCAGGCAAACATTTAATTCACGTTCAAATATATGTTGATGATATTATCTTTGCCTCGACTGACCCCAATGAATGTGATCATTTTTCAAAAGAAATGGGTTCCAAATTTCAAATGTCTATGATGGGACAAATGTCATTTTTCTTGGGATTACAAATTTCACAGAGTCCCGGAGGCATTTTTATAAATCAATCTAAATATGAAAATGAGATTCTAAAGAAATTTGGATTTGATTCTAGTGACTCTGTTGACACTCCCATGATTGAGCGTACTAAACTAGATGAGGACCACTCAGGGATCTTGATAGACCAAACGAAATATCGTAGCATGATCGGATCCCTGATGTACCTCACAGCCAGTAGACCTGATATTTTGTTCGCTGTATGCATGTGTGCTAGATACCAGGCTAAGCCTACCAAAAAGCACCTTGAAGCGGTTAAACGGGTCTTTCGGTACCTCCAAGGAACCATCAACATGGGACTTTGGTACCCGAAGGACACCGGTATGTCACTAACAGCATATGCAGATGCAGATCATGCAGGGTGTCAAGATACTCGTCGAAGTACGTCTGGAGGTGCTCAGTTTTTGGGTGATAAGCTTGTGGGCTGGTTTTCAAAGAAGCAAATGAGTACTTCTATTTCCTCTACAGAGGCTGAATACATAGCCATGTCATCTTGTTGTGCTCAAATCCTATGGATGAGATCTTAATTAACTGACTATGGCTTTGTATTCAACAAAATCCCTCTGTACTGTGATAATAAAAGTGCTATTGCTCTCTCATGCAACAATGTTCAACACTCAAGAGCAAAGCACATCGACATTCGACATTATTTCATCAGGGAACAAGTGGAAAAAGGTGTGGTGGAACTCTATTTTGTGAGGACTGAATACCAGTTAGCAGTTAATTCTTCCACGACTTGGCTTGAAAAGCCTTCAACCAGAAACACTCAAACGTCTTCAGGAGGAAGACGAGGAGTGAAGGTCTTTCTTCATCTATCTCTTTGTATATATTTTTTTCAAAAAGCAAAATACAAAATTACAAAACCTTCAAAAATCAAATAGAAAATTATAAAACTTTCAAAATCCATAAAAATGTGAAAAATTAGAAAAATCCTCAAAAAAAAATATTGTTCTTTTTGCCATGTTTTTCTCGATTCGATATCATCTACGGACACTGTGTTGATATTCAAAGAATGCCACGGGTCTTTAGATGTTCATCGAATGTACATAGTTTTTCATTAAAAAAAAATGCGGCGAAGAAAAAATGGTGGTTTATTGTCATTTCAGCCAGTAACCCGTGTTAAAAAGAAAGAACAGAGCCATACTTTATCTTGTTTTTCAAATCTCATGCTCTGAGTCTAAAACATAAAAAAAAAATTAAAAAAACTTTTCACTATCCAATGAAAACGAATTGCTTTGAAAAATTACTCGGGCTCAATTTTGGAAAATCATTTGTACTAAACGGTGGTTAAAACTATCTATCTCTCAATCAACAACTTATGTCATTGATTGAGGGGGAGAATGATTTTTAATTAAAAAGTGTATTTGTTTTCAAACAATGGTTTGTTTTTCAAAAGTTATTCAAGCATGTTTAAATCTTTGGAGTCTAAAGTCTCAAAATTCGATCCATATCAGTTAAAACTTTTTCAAAATCAAGTCACAATTCTCCTTAAAAAGCTTTCAAAAACAATTTAAATCTACTGAGATCACGATTCTCAAATGATTTGATAATTGTGATCGGGGGAGAATTTGTGATTTAAATTGGATTTAAACTGATAATTCGATAGATGGTTTCATAAGTGATTAGTATGTTTGCCTCCCCGCAAGTGACAAACGATTTCAAATTTTCCATGCACACGTTGAGGGGGAGCATCTATCTTAAACCACAAATATTTGAAACGTGATCAATTTATCTCAATGTGCAGTCTTTTCCTAATATGTGCAAAATATTCTCAAACATCTATGCACATATTGAGGGGGAGCAAACTTGTGAAAACCTCATCATTGTTTAAAATGTTTTATCTACTCAAATTGATTAGGAAGTGATGATGATCATTTTAGAAAATGTTAATCAAAAGATTGGACCTTTCATTCTCAATCTAACGATTTCAAATATCTCTTGCCTCCATGTGCTAAACAAATTCTAAATTTTTATGCATATGTTGAGGGGGAGCATTTCTAAAATATCAAAACAATTAAGATACAAAATGCTTTGATTCTATATCACAAGTATCTTGATTGACTTTCAAATGGTTTTCAATTGGTTCCAATGGCAGATGAACGATACCAAAAAGACCGACCAACTTTACTTTATGTATGGTGATATAAGGTTGATAAGGTTAGGTTGAGGTCCCATGATCCGCCAGAACCGGAGGGATCTACCCAGGGACAATCCACTAGATAGTGTAGAAGTCCTTAGGTATGATGAAAAAAAAAGAGAAAAGTGAGATATGGGAAGAGTGCGGACTGAGATTGAGCTAGTACTGGAACAAACCCAACAAGGTTCTAGTTATGAAGTCTCGGTAAGCACTGAAGGGGTTGAAGAATGAAAAAGAATTGAATGAGAAAAAGGGTGAAAAGAAATAGCCCTCCAATAATTCAACCTTAGGGCAGAAACCGGGTTCAATTCATATGCTACTGGTGGTTACTAAGGTAACACTGGTATTGAAGACAAGACGTCATGGACCCAGTGACGCACTGCACTAACTTCCCAAGCTACTCAAGTTCCTCCTAAAAGGGCTTGTTTCATTCTTACGGGGAACCTACATAATCTATCGACTCTCTCTTAGAGATTGTTGATATTGAAGAAGGAGACCCTCTCCCTAGTCTCCGGCACAGGAAACCAAAAGAGCACTAATTGAGTCTAGAGCCTCGAGATCATCGATTAATCTCTTTAGGACACTTATTTCTTGAAGACTCACTATTTCACACAATGTGGAATGTGAGATTATATCTTATGAGTCCTACGCACTATCCTTGTGGTATTGCCAAGACTTGATTGTGTCATATGGACCTCATCAGTGGAGCGATTCAAAATTGAATCAATCCAGGTCCAAGAAAATGGATTGACGGATGCCTTTGAAAAACCGGTTGTTGTGCTTAAAAACTCTTTTCACTAGCACATCGACTGTGTACTATTATTTCAAATCAATAAATGATTTTTCACTAAAACTTCGTTGTATTGCAAAAACAATTTCTATTAAGCTATACACGATTGTTTTTCAAAATTTTTTTCTCATCAATCAGTGAATCTCTATTCGCTGGTTCACTCATTTCGTGTTGTCTTCATTGAGACGCTCCGGTTTGAGAACGGCTAGAGCAGCTGCGAAACCCTGTCAAGGAAATTCTTCAGAATTATACCTGATCACAGGCAGTACTTGTACTGATCAACGAGGAACCGTGGGCCGTGTACTTCAATTCATCGAAAGTGATCAAAGACACTTTCGTGCGCTTTATTGCTAACTGTCTTATGCAGGTACACCCCGACGTTTGCAGCTGATCAGAATGGAGCGGTCAATCCATAGCCGCATGCTCACACAACACATTCATTTCTAAAGAAATCATGATTGGTCCATCAATGCCTCTGATATTTTCACTCCATGCTTCTGCTACGCTGCTGCCAATATCATGAATCAACGAAAGCTTCCGCCACTCTGATAAGAATAAATCATGATCCAGAATGTGAGCATGTCGGTCCAAAAGTCACAACATCACTAATTACCAACACCACAAAGGTTGAGTCAGAGATTTAAATGTGGCTGATGATCTCAAAGCTGGCTCAAAACTCAGTATCACGTGGATCAGTTAAAGATACATACTAAGTATGTATATATTTACCCAATATGTAAACACTAGTTGTTGTACATATGCATTGCTAAATCATGAAATCACTATCACTTAATTAGTGTTTTATGTGAAAACGTAATTGTGTTAGTAAACTATTGGCTCAAACCATTTACTTATTTTATTTGTTTCGTTAAAATGATTTTACGTTTGTTATCGACAAAACATTAGAAGATCGTAAAATATAAATAAACGTTCTTACGGCTTATTTGTATTAAAAATCTCTCTCTTTTTGTTGATGACAAACATAAGACTATTTTTAGGAAAAACTAAAATTCATAAAAGTTTGAATTGGAGTTTTTACTCTCTTCTCCCCCCTTTTTGTCGAAACAAAAAAAAAACGTCGAAAAGAAACTAACACATTGTTTTAAGAAAAACATGTGAAAAGAAAGGAAAGATGAAAAATAGAGAGTAACTGAGGAGAAGTATTCTCGACTTAGCTCCCCCTTGACGAGTCCATCCCTTTGTGAGGTCGTCATGTAAATAGAAATACTAAACTAGTGCATTGCAATTATGTTTGCAAATGGTTTCGTCTTTGAGACGAATATGCTCCCCCTTGATGATTGCACCTTTGCAAGGAGGACGTTATGTAATGTAATCCTATGTGAATAATATTGCAAATGATTTTGCAATGTTTTTCTTTGACAAGAAACTACCCCTAGCTAAGGTTGGCAAAGTCTTCATGTGTATATTGAAAATCTACAAAACAAGGGTTAGAAAATAAGTATATAGAGCATAATGTCCTGCAAATAAGACTCAAGTTAGTAGTAAACAAGTCTTCTGTTGCACGGATCCCACGGTTCCCTCTTTGGAGGGATCCATCTAAGCTAAACTGAGGGATCCGTCTGTCTGTAGGCTTAAGACAGCAATGGTGATGAAAAATGTGATGTTAACATCAAGATGAGATATGTATTAAGGCACCCAACATATTCTCAAGACAATATGGCGTATAACATGTAATTACATTCAATAAAAAAAAAGCGAGAAATGATCTACATATCTCTAAAACTAAGAGAATGACTTAAACATGAAATATGATTCCTAAACTATCTAAGTTAAGCTTAAGACTAGGACACCACTTGAATCCTTAGGCTCGAGGTTGGTTAGGTTTGTTGACCTCGTCGAAACGTTCGAGGAGGTGTTAGAACATGAAACGTTGCTCTTCACGTAATTCATGTATCAAGCCTTCAATATGTTGACAATGATAAAAATCTTTGTCATGGCTCGGAAATGGTGGTGGTAGAAATGGAATGGCTTGAAATGGAAGGTTTGGTTGAGGTTCCACAAAAGGAGGAGGGTTAAGTGAGGGAGATTGAAGATTCTCAAAAGAAGGAGGGATTTGTGGAGGTTGTTCAACCAAAGGTGGTGGTGACGAGGATGGTGGTAGAGAGGTATCTACTTCCATGTGATCGGGTGGTTGACTTTGATGATTCCTCATAATCCAAAAAGGATTATTTGAGGGTGACGGAGAAAAGGATGCCGGCGCTAGTGTCGATTCAACACCTTGATTTTGTTGCGCTATTCTCTCTATTGAGGAGAATGTTGGCAATGGTGGAGGATGAGATGGCCTAGAAGGCAGGTCCTCTAAATTGTAGAGGTATGGAGATGAGAGTGGAGTGGTGAATGATATGGCTCTAGGCACTAATGGTGATGGTTTAGTGGAAATAGGAGTGTTTGGTTTTGGAGGTATAGTGGTGTTTGGCAATGGTAGTTTTGTGGGAAGAATCCTTTTAGGGATTAGTTTGATTGGTTGAGTAGGTGGAGGGGAAATCCTAGCGTTTGTGGATTTAACGGGAGATGATTCGGTTGAAGAAATTTCGTGAACAACACGAGCAAGTTTCTTGGGTGGTCCTTTGGTGGATGAGTTAGCACTAGGAGCTTTCCTCATGATGAGATGACAAAAGGTTAATTAAGGAAAGATGGAGTGTTTAAGTTAGCAACGAGAGCTTGAAATGATTGGTTTAGCTAGAGTTAGCTGAATCTGTCAGCCGGTTCCCTCCAATGAGGGATCCGTCTAGGCTAATCCTAGGGATCCGGCTCTCAGCAGCCAAGAAACGAGGAAAATGATGTTTGTAAGGTCTAGTACCTATACATCTTGAGTGTTTCTATCTTCTTAAGTGTCTCAAATGAAAGGGGACTTAAATGATCAAGAAAAATGATTGATGGTAGCTAATGATTGCCTTTTATGGAAAGAAATGGGACTTTATGAGCACCAATGGATGATCAAAGATGACACTTAGAAATTTGAGAGTTCCAAGTGGAGTTAAATGATCATAGAGATTAGATGATAACTTAGGAGAAATTTGGAAAATTCCTTAAAAATCATAAGAAATGAAAAACTAGTTTTTGGCCCATTTTGAGGTAAGGATGACTAAAATCAATTTGCCAAAATTGAGAGAAATATCAAACTAATTTTTTTGAGATAACAGGATGATGTGTGAGTATTGGAGCGGAAATATGGTGAGTTTTAGTGAAGTGATAAATCAAAAACACCTTGAATGTGATCCTAAGTTAACTATGAGTGAGTATGAGACCTACTGAGTTTGAGGAAGACTTAAGTGATCCTAAAGAATCATGTGTAGCTAGTATGATGTGGTCTGGAAGATTGGATTGATGCAAGGAAGCTAAAATTGCACTTCTGTTTACCCGGATCCCACGGATCCTTCACTTTAGGGATCCGGCTAGTTATAGCCAAGGGATCCGGCATCTAGGACATATTTCCTTAATAAAATGATTGCAATATTTTGCTTTAGGTATCGAGTTTTGAAACTAATGATTACTACAGCAAGCATACATGTATGTAAGTAAAGCATAACAATGAGAGCATGTAAGAATAACACATAAGCAATCAAATGAGATCGAGCTCACAAATAACACACATGTTTATCAAACTTTAGTAAGAACTATTCAAGAATTTCAAAACATATTTATGATCTAGATTAGTAAATCGTTTGTATTAAAAATGGCGTGCAAGGTATGTATCAAGAAAGAAAAGAGTACATGATGGTGTTCAAGACAATAGAGTTGTGAGGTGCTAGTTTAGGACAATCCTAGACTTCATTTAGATCTAGAAGGTGGAGTTGTTGTTTGTGGAGAAGAAGGAGTTATGTTTAGAAGAGTAAGTGTTGGATAAAGAAAGGCTTGAAGCAAGTACGGTTTTGTGAGTTAGTTTTAGCTAAGAGATGTTTACCTATGTGTTGGTATTTTCAAGAGTAAGAAACACATGTATATGCATCCTTGAGAAAGTGAATTGTTTAGAAGGTTGTTTTGGTTTAGTGAAGGTAATGAACTAAGTATAGTTATTATGGATGGTGATTAGCGTATAATGAACTTCATCGTTGAAGTAATGTAGTTCTTCTCGATCAAAGCAAGATAATCGCTTGATGAGGCAAGTGGTTGTGATTAACTAAAGGATAAATTAATTTTACAACTTGTTTGATTAGTAATCCTAAGACAACGCAAAATATTTCTATTGTAAACTTACTTTAGGAAAACACAGGGGTATGGATTTTTCAAGTGAGAGAATGAATATGAGACTATTACTAGCGGTGCTCAATTATGGCTAAACATGACCATTTTTACGGGTGATTCCGCATACCCAACTTCTATCAAGGAAGCAATTCAACCGTTAGGTCAAATTGAGTTTCTGTTCTCCCGTATTCATTCTCAAGTTAGGAAAATTTATATTCCTAGAATGGCCTATCGAAGAATAACAACGATGATACTTTGCTTCGTTTTTATTAATAGTATGCCTGAAACAACTAAGGTGACGAAGGTGTCATGTTTAAATATAAAAGTTTAAAGTTGTCCATATGGTGAACAAAAATTGTTGGATGAGCTAGTTCAACATATGTTGTTGGAAAGCTCGAGTTTGGATTTTCGGATATAACCAATTATATTTGCATTGCAAAATAATTTACTTGAGTATATCGGATGAAATAATCAAGTTGTCAATCCTACTATGAAGCTTGGAAAGGGATCATAAAAAGGAAAACGGGAGAGTACATCATCAACCCAAGTGTAGGTTATGATCCGATGTACATTCTTGTTGTTTTTAGAAAACGACACAAGAAAATATGAAATCAAGAAATCATATAAGCACATAAAACACTTATGTTGCAGACATGACAAACTCAACAAGAAGCCACTTAGTATATTACATGTTTTAAATATCTTTCAGCTTATATGACTTATCTAAATATTTAAACTAACATTTTCGACACACATAGATGTAATCCAAACACTCCTTCAAATAGCACATTAATTAGTAAAATATTACTAAATCGACAAACAAGAGAATGAATAGCAAGGTGACGAAACCACATATGTTATTCAAACAAACAAGCACAAAAACTATTTGAGATAAGCAAATAATCTAGTAATGCAAGGCAAGACAATTAATCATTTAGCGTAGCATACGAAAGTTCTTTTCACCGCTTTGTGTTAAATATAAACATGTATACCAAGCTTGATTAGTTTCTTTTATAATTATAAATATGATCAAAATCTTAATTTCAAAAGAAGACACACTGTTATTCAAAGACGAAAACATCCGTCTCCAATTAGATCAAAAGTTTGTGCAAAAGTTATGACCGAAAAATGACTTTCTATTATAAATCAATGATTTTGTAAATTTTTATTTTGAATCAGTTTATGGAATCATTTTTATATGAAAGTAGACTCAAATACCTTTAAAACGATAGGTGGCACGACTTCTACGGACTTACGGTTAATTAGTTATGAATTTTTGAAATTTAACCAAAAGTTGGCTTCTGTTGCACGGATCCGCCGGATCCCTTCCAAAAGGGATCCGCGGATCTGACACAGATTCACAAAAATACATATTTTGACCTGACAAAAAGGTTTAACCTTTGTAGACTTTTTAGTGAGGTTAAATTACCCATTCTAATCTTTATTCAAGCTTAAATGAACATATATCAAACACAAAACTTCAAAGAAAAAAAATCACTAAAACACTTTTCATATTATGCTTATTATAAGATAGAAGGATATATCACCATTTTATCCACAAGCAATTTAGCACATCTTTGACCAATAATTGTAACTAAGAGAACATACCTTTGTTGTATTCCCTTTTTATGGTTTTAGAAACCATGGACGCGAAATACTTCATGATCTTCTAAGATGCCTAAATCCTTTGCTATGTAGATTTCTCAAAAGAAAATGTTAGAATGATCTATCACTGTCCCACATTAAAAAAATAATGATTTCTAAAAACATGACTTTTTGTTTTAACAAATTCCCTTCTTTGTAGTTTTCAACCATACACGGATCTTATCAAGTTTTCAAAGTACAATATACTTTAAAAGACTTGGTAACGAAGCTTTGGTACCAATTGTGAAAAACTAGAAGGGGGGGTTGAATAGTTTTACCTATTAAAACTTCGTTTCAAACTATTTAGATCGACTTATGTCAATCTATTTAAATGTGTGTGTTGGATGTTGATAGATAAACATATAAATAAATAAAGCAAAGATAAAGAGTAAGAAGTACAAAACCATAACACGAGTATTTATAGTGGTTCGGCTACAAGGACACCTTCCTTGCCCTACTCCACTCCCCGAGTCACCTACTCGAGAATTCGTAATCACTACACAACACAAACTCCTTGTGGCGGAGAAGCCTTCACAACATCGCCTACTCTTTATCTGGTACAAGGCTAGACACCGAGTTCTTCCACGAGGTAGAACCAAACCTATCAAAATGTCGCCTACACTTTATTCGGTACAAGGCTAGATACCGAGTTCCATTACAAAGGAGGAACTACTACCCAACACTACACAACACCTAACCCAAAGGAGACTCACTCCTTATTACAACATCATCAAGGATATCAATATCCTTGGACACAACCTATATGTATTTGTACATTGATGCACCATATCGATTGTACACCCTTGGCATCTTTCACAAATGCCCTTGACATGATCTTTTGACACCTTTCACTAATGCCTTCATCATGCACCTTTGGCACCCTTCACTAATGCCTTAGATACGGACGTTCGACACCTTTCACTAATGCCTTTGACTTAACCCTTTTGGCATCCAGCACTAATGCCTTAGACACGGACGTTAGACACCTTTCACTAATGCCTTCGACTTGACCCTTTTTGGCATCCTTCACTAATGCCTTCAACACAACCCTTCTAGAGAGGAAGAAAGAACTATCAACAAGAGAACTTCAGTAGTCTTGATGATGACGAAGCTAGGCAACTCATGGACTTGAGCTTGCTCGACTTCAAGAGGTGGTGATCTCGCCTTTAAGAGGAACCTAGAGAATCACACAAACAAAAACACAAAACTACATAGAAATATCCTTTGGATCTGTGGTTAGAGAGTTTACAATACTAGGAGAAAGTATGTGTGGAAGTGGCAACATACAATGAAGAAATGGCTCACTATTTATAGAGGAAAATCACTACTGTTCCACGGATCCCAAGGATCCCTTGCTTGAGTGATTCGTCCAGTGTAAACTGGGGGAACCGTGGAACGCTCCTTTTAATCCATGGGTTATGGGCCATGGGTCATAGGCTTTGGACTATGGGTATACAAGTAGATACAATGTATCTAGGAGATGCAATGTATCTAGTCAATGGGTTATGGGTCAGCTCCATGGGTCATGGATAATACCCATTATGACTTATGCATGATATCATGCAATGGATCATGGGTTATGGATTATGCTCCCTGGGTATGGACTTTGGGTTTTACCCAACTACATTCAATGTATGAAGTCAATAGGTTAAATACTTAAACTTCTACCCATTCAATTACCCATTATAATACATACTAAGTATGTATATATTTACCTAATATGTAAACACTAGTTGTTGTACATATGCATTACTAAATCATGAAATCACTATACTTGTTTAGTGTTTTATGTGAAAACGTAAGTGTCTTAGTAAACTATTGGCTCACACCATTTACGTATTTTGTTTGTTTCGTTAAAATGATTTTACGTTTGTTATCGACAAAACATTAGAAGATCGTAAAATATAAATAAACGTTTTTACGGCTTATTTGTATTAACACATCTTACACTTGATTCTTACCCTTATCTTCCTTGCTTAGTAAGCGAAATGCTTAGTAAGTAAATAGGTTATGTGCTTAATGAACTTTAACAGCACAATAAAATTCTTGGAGCATCTATAGCATGAAGACATACCTCCAATTGCATAATTACACTACTTGACAATTAAAAGCTATGGATCCAAATCTACTATTACAAGCTACAATAAAACTATAACATACAATCAATAATTCATAATTAAGCATAACAATATATAAACCCACTATACTTACCTCAATTTCACAAAAGGATGTCTATAAGGATTGAGTCACAAGCTCCCTTAAGCTTCCTATACAACAATCAGTCTTAATTAGAGAAACAACTAGTAATTCCATGAATTGTAACATTATATTACTACTTTTAATTCTAGAACCAAAAGCCCTTTTCATAAGAATTAGGGAATACACTTACTTGATTAGGGAAAGTAAAATTAAGAGCTTATTACTCTTATCAATCACCAATTCAAGGTTAATTCAAGCTCAACTAGTGGTTTATGATCTCCTCCCCCTCCCTTTTCTTTTCACGTACTTCTCACCCAACTCTTCTCAACTTTTCTAGATAAATCTTCCAGCCCTTACTTTTTCATTTTTATTAAATTTACTTTGACCTATTGGCAATTCTAGTCCCCCTATTTTCTGATTTCACACATTGGCCACTTATGTTTCTATCATATTCACATAATTATAACTTGTAATTAATTTTGCAACTTCAATACAAAATAAAATACTAACACTTATATATAATAATACCTTGTAGGGATACGGGTGTAACACCATGTAACCACTTAAACTATATGTATTATAATCAAACAAGCAAAACATATATTTTCCATATCGAGTACTACAAAACTAGGGAGCTTCATGTGAGGGGTTTCATTTGGTTAAACGGATCGACGAGTTGCTAGATTTACGAATTAAAATGTCCTAACTCCTCGAACGTTTACTACATAAGCTCTGAATTATGACGGCCCGAACGGTAGTACGAGTTATGTAAACTACAAATTCATAAACCATTTCTATAAAAACGACATGCTCAAACTACCATATAAAGCATCATGATCAATATAAAATGACATATATAGACTTGTTTATGTTTTCCATAAACTAAGACACGAAACCATATTATAGTTTGCTCGTAGAGGTGTTTACGACTCGACCACTACTTTCACTACTCACTAAACATCATCTAACTCACGGTGAGTTCGTAACCCCACTTTTAATCATTTAATTGTTTTATAAACTCTTTGGGGGAGATACATGCTCAACTACTTGCTTTTACTTGCACAAGTACTTTAAACTTTAGCATATTACTGTGAGTCATAGCCCCATTTTCTATCGTATAACTGTTTTGTAAACTCTTTGGGGGAGATACGTGCTCAACTAATTTAATTCAATTTCGATTATTTGTAAACTATATGTTGTATCTGAACTAAATGTTTATTCACGATAAATAACATTATTGCCATATTTAAAGTTTTTATATCATGAGCAATTAAGCACTATGCGTAGTGAACACGAATACTATGGTTAGATCTATTATGATTAGTGTAACCATTAAGTTGACTCAGTTAGAACAAACAAACGCAATAAATACTAGGTACAACAAAAATTACCTACTAGGCTATGATTGCAACTAGTATGCCAATTTCTATTTGCTCGAGGTTATAGATTAACCAGAACGATGCAACGGTTATGCCAATTTCTATTGGGATGAGGTTAAAGATTAACCAGAACGATTATGCCAATTTCTATTGATATGATTTTAAAGGCTAACCAGAACGATTGGTGGTCCCCTACCGGGTAGATTTTTGATAAACTACGATATCGACATCTACAAGAATGGGATGAGACCACTTGGGTATATAATAACGTAACCCACGATTCAACTTGATAAAATGACGATTCAACAGACTTAGTACAATCATGAACTAAGCAGATACCAGAAAGGAGAAACTAAAGAACTTAAGACTTCGGTGCTAGTAACTTAGGGCAATGAAAACACTTTATCTATGTGTTTTATTGTATTTATGTGCAATAGTCATACACTCGAAGGTTTTATAAACTACATTTAGTATTTACATATACTTGTCACGATGATTTTTACAAGGTTTCCACAATTATTTCCACACACTCTATGAACTCACCAACCTTTGTGTTGACACTTTATCTCAGGTCCATAATGAACGAGGCTGGCACGGAGGAGCACGGATAATCAAGAAGGCAATAAATTTTATTATCATTTGAAAATCCATTTAATGTAATTTGTAAACCATGAAACTACTGGGACATCATTTTGTAAACTTTGATATTTATATAATTCGAAGGATAAATCTTTTAAAACGATTAAATTAGAGTTTGCTTTCTATTTTTATAACTGTTGTGCCATTAAGTAACACACAGTTTGAATTCTGCAGCATTCACGAAATTGAGTGTGTTACATTATATACTAAAGAAGAAATATTTGTTAATACTTGTTGAAAAAACGGGCTTCATGTAAGGATTAGCCGGTTTATAGGTCAACGGGTACCCAAAGAAGATGAAATTCAAAGGTATAGCGGTTAAGAAGAAAAAGAAATTCATTCGCTACACGAAATTAGAAAAAGTGGCAAGCAAAATATATTAAAAAACAATTATCGTAATTAAGAATTAGAGTTAATTACTTAAATGTTCCATGTGGTTTGTCGAGTATAACAAAATTGGTCCCTAGAATTTTTTTTCATGGGTTCTCTTCCCATGGTTTTGACCCGTAACAGGTTTGGTCCCTTGACCAATAATTATGTTAGTTTGACTGTTAAATCAAGGGCATAATTGTCTTTACAAATATATATTATATTAAAAACCCTTTTAAGTGAACCTACCAAGACCAAAACATAAACACAGACTTTCACATTTTTCTCTATGTACAACAAATCTAAGCTCCATCACCTCCTCTTTAAAACAATCATGAATCACCACTATCGTCACCCAGATTTACAGCAACCCAACCACCATGGAAAATTGTCAACACCATAATCACCATCGAAACCCATCACATCATTTGAACATTAAGTGATCTGATAACGCTACACGCGTCGTTCGGGGTCAAGGAAACTTCCTTTTCTTCGAGCAAGTTTTATAACACCCTAGGCAGTGAACCTAATCGTTGTAGTGTAGTAATTAGGGTAAGCCACGGGTATTGATATCGTTCTCTAGGGGAATAGGAATGCTAGTGAGAAGTTACTACGCTAAGGTTGAGGTTGAAGAAGATTATTTTTTATCTTTTTATGTTTTTTAGAAAATGAAAAGGTACGAATCTCGGGTATTGGATTTGGGGGGTTGGTATTGCTACCGATTACTCTACTCTTATCTAATTATCTAAGCTAAGGTTGTGATAGTCTATGTCTAATTGATGTGTACTCGTATGATAGTTTAAAGATGTGTTTACTTAGGTTTTACTACTCCTTAATTATCTCCTATTGATGGTTGATTTGTCACGTCCTTATTCCTAGTTGCGTTGTGATTCTAAGGCTATAGGGCGTGCTTATTTCCCTAACTCTTTGAAATTACCAAAGGGTCTTGTTTACAAATCCTCTAGTGATTTATAGACGCCTACTCTACGGTTGTCCTTGAATACTTTATCCTACAATTACCTAGATAATTATATTCTAAAGTTCACAAAGAAATGTCAAGCATTAAGTACACAACGAATAATCTAGCGAACTCTAGATCATTAGTCAACTAAGATAAGTATCAACCAATCAATATTCAATAATTAAGTTTCATATTCCCTAAGCAAACACACAAATAATCTAGCCGGACATGGAGAACATGCAAGCATACACACAAATAATCAAAGACATAATTAAATTAATGAAGTAAATACTTATCTTGATGTATAATAGGGTTTAGAACCCTAAAATACTGCACAAGAAAGCCTTGGTTCGGTTTTAGGTTTTTACTCCAAAAGACTACACACTAAAACTGAAAAATTCGGATTCTATATATAAGATTACATCTGCGACGGCGTCACCTTATGTTTCGTGACGCCGTCGTGTCGCCGTCATTAGGGTTTCGTCTTGGCCACGTAAACCTTTCGACGGCGTCACCTTATGACTGTGACGCCGTCCCCTTCAGCTCTGACGCCGTCTTGGCTGCATCTAGGCCGTCTGAGTAACGACGGCCTACTCCTTTAGAACCTGACGTCGTCCCTTGAAAACATGCAATTTCGCCTCTGACCCGTCGCAAAATTCCTTCCCGACGGCGTCGCAGATATGCAGTGACGCCGTCGCCTTATGTTTCAGCAGCTTTGAGTGTCTCGATTCTGACTTTGGCCATTTTCTTCGTATATTCGCGCCTTTTCGTCCAAATAAGCATCATTCCAGCATTTTGCCTTCAAGAGACCTAAAAAGTGAAAAGGAACGATATTAAGCAATAACGGATACAAAAGTGATCGAATAAGGGCTTAAATGACCCCTCAAAAAGGTACCTTTTAAAACCTTATCATGATCCACCGCACATGACCACTTCAACGCGACCGTCACTTTACCCCAACAACGGGCCAGATCTGGGTTTGTTGGTGCGTCGTATCAACGTATACACGAATATACATCGTATCAGTGTATATTTACTTTCATTAGCTTCTTCCCTCACACTTACACAAATATATATAGCCTTTAAAAAGGTCATAGATCATAACAGCAAATAAGTGTCTTGGTGAGAATGTCTCTTGAAGAGTGAGAAACAAATCATTTTCTTGTTCTTGTTAAAGATTTCAATCTTTACCTTCATGCTTATCTTGTTTTCGGTTGTATAAATGTTTATAAATCTTATTTAGGATTTCTAAATCTTTGGAAAAAGAATCAAGATAAAGAAAGCAAAACATCATATTTGTAGATATTGTTATCCTAAGTGGTCAAAAGGTTCTTGCTTTTGCTTATGGTGATACTAAAATGTTAAAAAAAGAGGTCAATATTTTGACCAAGATTATGATCTATAAGGTTATGGTCCTAATGGCAGAAAAAAGGGTAATGATTTTGCTGGGGAAAAATGGTTATCAAATGGTCAATAAAAGCCACTTACAACCAAATTTGTTTAAAAGGGATATAGTTTTTTATGGTGGTAAAGGCTGTATTGAAGAAAAACGATGATGTGATTTTAGGATTTGTACAAATGTGTTGTTTGTATTTTTGTAGTCTCATGAATATATGTTGATATGTCGTTATAAGTTTGGACAATGGATACATATTGGTTTCTATTATAGTTAAAATCCATATCAATTAATGCTGGGTTTTTATATAAATTATGGTATTAATGTTGTTTAATAATTATCGGCTATGAAGAATGCTATTAAAATGGTGGATGGAAAATTTTTAGGGTGGCCGAAATTATTGATAGGTTACTAGTAAAACAGGAAATGGAAGATCAATGATCTTGAAGATGAGGGTATTCTCGTCATCTAACATGCATTTAACAGTCAAACTAAGAGAATAATTGGTCAAGGGACCAAATCCATTACGGATCAAAACCCTGGGGAGAGGATCCGTGAAAAAAATCTATGGACCAATTTCGTTATACCCGACTGTTGTTCCCCGTTCACTATCGTTTAAAACAACTTAAGTTTATAAAACAAGTTAATAGTAAACTATGACTGAAATTAACATAAGAAAACACACTAAGTAATTTTCAACATAACATTCTTATTAGATATAAATCAACAAAGAATACGTTACCCAAGTACTTGCGGAATAGTACTTGGGATTGAAGTGACAAAGTTGGGTGACTCCTCTCTAAGCTCAGGCTAAGACTGAGCACAACTCTTAGAGCTCACTGAGCTATCTCAGGAACTAAGTTGTATTTGGAGGAGTGAAAAGATGGCTTGCGTGTATGTGTGTTTTTACAATTCACAAGCTTTACCTTTTCACTCCATCTCTTATGCTATTTATACATGTATGATTTTTGACTCTTTCCTAAGTGACAAACTGACATCATGCAGAAGACAAAATACTGATGTATTTTGTCTCTGTTTACAAAGACTATTCTAGGTAAGAGACAAGACTACTTTCCTAAGTTCAGTGATGACACTGAGCCTGATCTTTTGCCATTCAGGGAAAGTTGACTTTGGTTGATAAGGACTTCGTCTTATCTGATTCAAACTTTTCCCGCCTTGTCCCGCTTTTTCTTCAGTCTTTACATCCTTCAATCTTCTACTTCAGTTTATCTTTAGTGTAAGAGTTGGAGAGTAGTCTTAGGGATTCAGTGAGTTATTGTCATCACTCACTGAATCCATCATCTTCTTCTTGACTCAGTCTTCACCCTTTAAGTTCCGCCTTACTGAGTGGAGAGACTTCTTCTTCGCCTCGTACTGAGTATCCCGAAGATGACTCACTGAGAGGCTATGCACTCAGTGACTTGATTAGTGTTTAACGGACAAAACACTTGGGCTATTTTCTATTCAAATCCTAGATTAAAGGGTTTGGGTATTTATTGAACCCAACAGTCTCCCCCTATTTGGATATACAAATAGCCTAAGTGATTGATCAGTGTAAGTGAGCAAATGGCTTCTTCCTACACTGAATGTACTAATGAATACAATAAGGAACACTGAGTATTTTAACAAAGCATACATCATTTATTGATCAAATTACAAAAGGTTCCTATCACTAGTACAAAAGATAAATCAAAATGATGTCAGTTGAGATGGATCCCCAGTGCTTCAAGCTTAGGCTTCTTTTTTTAGGAGTGTTTCTTTGTCAGGGTGCTCTCTTATCTTGGCATTCAGGTCTTGGCAGAACCTGATGTTTGCTGGGGTTTGGATTTGAGAGGCCACTGGTATGTAGCTCAGCATTGCAGCTACACCAGCCTGATCAATGTCACTCCATCTTTGAAAAGCAGGGTTTCCATAGACATCAATGTGGAATAGCCCTCTTTCAGGCTTCTCAATCACTAGATAGTTCACAAATTTCAAACCTTCAGGCAGCTCCCTGTTGCATTCTAATCCAGGCACTTTGATTTCAGGTTGGAACTCAACTCTCTTTCTTTTGCCAGTCGATGATTGTGGTTGAGATCCTTGAGGTGCAGTTAAGGCGGCGTGAATTCCCAGTTGGGCTGGACAGTCTCTCAGTCTTTCATATCTTTTACTGAGCATTTTCATCAGGTCCTTAACCACCGCATTTTTCTTCTTTTCAATAATAGGACCAAGTTCATCAAGTTCAGTGATCCCGAAGTCAGTGAATTTTAGAGGATCATGAACTTCGAAGTGCCTTTTATCATCCCCTCTATAGACGTTCATGGCCAGAGGTTTGGTATTAGGGATGATTCTGACATCTGTGATCTTTTCAGGAAGCCTTCGGCTTGTCATTGTCCAGTTGTACTCCTCAATTCTGCTTTGCCTGAGAGCTTCAGTTTTCTTCTTCTTTTCTTCCAACTGTTTTCTCATAGCAGTCATCTGAGCAGCCTGAGCTTCCTTGAACTTTTGTCCTGCCTGACCCTTTTGAAGCTTGCTTGGATTTAGTCCCATGTTTTCAGCTTCTTCGGCGACAACCTTTGCCAGTGCTTCTCTGTTCTTTTTCTCTTCTTCAGCTAGTTTCAATCTTCTTTCTTCTCTAGCAAGATGTTTACTCAGATGTTGTGGTGTTAGCAGGTATTCAGTGTCGCCGATTTTATAGGGAATCTTCTCAGGCTCAGAAGTTGTCATTTTACCTTTTCCTTTGTCCTGGCCTGAGGAAGATGAGGTTGCTACCAGGGGTGGTGGTATTGTTGTGATTACTGTCAGTGTTGTTGTTGATGATGTTGTTGGTGGGATTGATGAGATAGGAGTTGCTGAGACTGGTGGGGATGATGAGATTTGGGCCACTGATGCTGTTGGTGTTGGCTCCCCCTCAGTGTGAGAAGGAGTTTCTTCAGCAATATTCTCCCCCTCAACTGTTGCCGGAATGTCAGTGAGGGCAAGAGTTGGAGGTGGTGCTGAGGGGGACGGAGTTGCTTGACCCTTGAAGGCCTGATATATTTCAGTGATCATAGCCTTTATCTCTGAAGTATCTGCTTGAAGACTAGTGACCTTGGTATCCAAGTTAGCTTGAGAAAGCTCCAAAGCAGTCATTCAGGGACCAAGATTCCAGGCCACGGAAGACGAGGCCTGAGCCATAGCAGCTACCTGAGTGTTCAAAGAGTCCACTGAGGTCTGAAGAGTCTGAACTGAAGATTGGAGACCCTGAACATTGGCAGAGTTGAGCATTTCAATTATTTCAGTCAGTTGAGATGAGTTTTTCACATACACCTCAGTGGCCTCCAGCACTTTTGTATTGAGTGTTGGGTCTTCTTTAACAGCGTCCCTGATTTCATCAATTGTAACCCCACAAGTCTGAAGATGCTTGAGGAACTTAACCAGGTTTTCATCCAGTCTGATCAGGTGTTGGTACATAAGATCTCGGTGCTCATAAACATTTTCGTTGAAGGTGAGCACATCAGATCAAAGATCAGCATAGCTGGCAGCAGCTTCAGTGTGTTGATCCCAAAATTGTTCAGTAACCCCAGTATACAGTTTCCTTGAGGCTTTAGTGATCCATTGAACCAGCTGTCTTTCAGTGACTGGAAGAATATTGTCAAACCGGTTGAATTCCCCAGAGCTGGATGAAGAGGAGTCTGAGTCATTATCTTCAGGGTGAAATGGTGACTCGGTATGCTCCTGTGGATCAGGCTGAGGCTCTTGTTCAGATTGAACCTCAGCGTCCATTTCTTCTCCAGCTGATAAGATTTCATCATCAGTCTCAACAAGCTCATCTTTAGAAAATAATATCCCAGTGACATCAGCAACAGTTAACCAGGGATTGTTGATGGGTTCCATATCAGCGGGTGGTATGTTTCCCTCTGAGTCTTTGTCCCCTGTTGACCCCTCAGACACTAGTGGGTGTTTCCCAGTGCCTTTGGCGGAGTCAGTGATTGTTGTATCCCTATCAGTGGGTTTTTTGTTCCCCCTGAGTCTTTGGGATCGACCAGTGTGCCCTCAGACAAAGGCTTGGATTTGCTAATGTCATCATTGAGCGTTGTGGAAGGCGCTCCCCTACCAGCGGGTTGTATGTTTCCCTCTGGATCTTGGGGAGTAGTAGGTGTGACCAAGGGCACTGACTGTGATGTATCAGTGTCCTTCGTTGTTACTAGGGTGGTTGTTGCCTGGTCAGTGGGTGTCTTTTTGGTCTCGGGCTTTTTGTGCCTCTTGGGATGTGCTCCTGAAGCCTCAGGGCCCTGAGACTTTGGTTTAGTCTTAGTCCCAGTCTGAGACTTCCCCTTTTTCTTTCTTGAAGCAGGGTTTGGAGACACGGATCCACTTTGATTGTTTACAACAATCATGTGGGCCGTCAATTCAATGGGAGTGACGAGGGATGGGTCCTTTTGAAAATTTGAAGGGCTCAGGATGCCAGGTAAATTTCCAAATTTTTCATCCTGAGTATAATTTGAACCCAGTAACGATTGCAGAGCACAAGAGACAAACCTAGGATACGAAACGTACTTCGTCCTAGTTTTGCTCTGTAGCTTCGTTACGAGATCACTGTAAATGATCTCCCCTATGTCGACAGTGACCCCATTCATCAAGCAGTATGCCATCATCAACTGAATAGAGTTAACTTGTTCAGTGGATGAGTGGTTCCCGCCGAGGACCTGAATCACAAAAGTGAAGAGGATCCTCCAAGCCACGGGGAATGAGCTTTTAGTGACTGGGGTCTTGTCCAAAAAAGTTGGATCTAAAACGATTTGTTTTAACCCATCCTTCACTGTGGAGGGTTCAGGATGGGCGACATAAACACCTTTGTTATAATCTAACCCTGTTGTAGTGCAAAACGTTTTGTAATCCAGGGTGTATTGTTTCCCTCCATTTAGACTGAACCTGATGAGATACTCCCTGAGAGGTCTAAGGTTATTCTCATCAGTAGAAGGTGTCGGGTCAAAGGCTCTAGCAGTGGCCCAAAACTCCCTGAGGTAGTTTGGGTACACTACTGAGGGGCATTTTACAAAGGCTGTTTTAAGTGGGCAGTTGAATAAAAATTTTATAATGTCTTTATAGGTTGGGACATTTTCAGGATATTCAAAATTTCCTATGACATTATTTGTTTTAAATTCAACATTAGTAAGATCCCCTACTGTGACAACCCGTACTTTCAGGTCATTTCTCGACACAATTCATGTCTCATTATTTCAACATTCATAGTAAACTTGGTTTACGTATTCCAAATTCGCGTAACCTTTATGGTTTAGCGGCGAATTCATGATCATAACATCACGTACATTTCATATGGACTAAGATTAGTCTACATTCCATTGACATCATTTGCATCTCATTAGTTCATTCATGACATTTCATTTCACAATTATCGCGTAATTTTTATATTTAATAAACGTTATCGCGTGAGTTATTATTTTAACATTTAACCCGTTACTTTCAAAAATGATCCCGATGTATTTTTAAACTTACATTTAGTTTATAAAAACTATATTTTTAGTTTTCCTAGTGTTTCAAATTTATTTGGTACATAAATCGTTAAAGTTAAATTATTACGACGTTTTCTTAAAAATTATACGATAATTATTTTATCACTCAATTTTTACAAGGAATGTATTTTTACAATTTTTATGATATCATTATACACTAATTTGATCTATTAAAATTTTACTTGTACCTAAAAGTACCATTTATCATACAAGTTACATTTATCCACACTTTTACTTACACATTCATATTTAACAAATTTGACACAAGTATATATACTTTAAAGAAAAAAAAAAAAAATTTGAAACACAATCCCCCCATATCCGGCCATGGGGGGGGGGATGTGTACTAGTGGTGATATTTTTCTTTGATTGTCTAGCTTTATACACTAACCAAAAGTCATAACTCTTTCATCTCATTCATTTCATTTTCAAGATTTCACATAGTAGCAAAAATCATTATCTCCTTTGTTTCTCTCCTTCATCAACCGGTTTTGCATCAAGAGCTCAAGGGATCAAAAACTTTTCAAGTCCAAGTGTTTTACAATCTAGTTTATACTCTTTATTAGGTTTTGAAATAAAAACCAAGAGTATTTAGGTTTAACCTTGTTACTAGCACCTCATCATATTCATTTGTAAGCTTGTTTCTTTCATTTTCATGTTTCCTTTTTCATTTCATATGTTTCTTCTCATTTTTGGAGCAAGTATGCATGATATGTGATTTATACCATTTTATTTCATGATTTTAGAGTTATTTATATACTATGGTCATCCTATAAATATTCCCATGGTATTCTTTGGTCTTGATGGTGATTAGGAACCCATGACACCCTAAGAAGGTGTATGGTAGGATTAGATTAGCTTTGGAGTTGATTTGAAGGGATTAGAATAGGTTTTGTCCGAGAAAAACTATTTTCGATAACTATAAAATTATGTTCTGTCCTTGTTTCGAATTTCTGGAAAAACCTACAGTTGGTACGAAACTTTGGCCTTGATATTTAGAAAATATACTTTAAAACGAATCCGTGGCCGCTTGAACGGAATAAAACGGACTTATAACGAAGAAGTTATGGATTTTTAAAGTTTGACGACGAAACGTATTATTTTCAGAATTTTCAGCAAACTGTTTTGACATTGTTTGGGTCAAAAACGAGCCTTAAGCTTCACAAATTATTTCGACTAGTCAAAAATATATTAGTTTACTTCAATACGAAGCTAAGGACATATTATACGTAGAAAACGGATTTGAAACGACAAAGATATGCACGTTTTCATAATGTTGCCGTAACTATTATTTTCTGAAAAACTATTATTTTTACGTTACAAGTGTTACATTAGCTGTAACGACCATGTTTGCGGCTGTTTTAAACAAGGTTGTGAAACTTTTTGGAACGAATTGTCTTCTAGTAAAATCAAGTTCACCGGCCATATTTTTAAAAACGATAAGCCGTTTGTATAGCGGAGTTATAGTAATTTAATTACGGATGTTCAAACTTGGCCGAAACTCATTTTCTGCACAACAATTAGCCAAAATCACTATCTTTAACCCTTGTTATCTTTATGTTCGAGACCTTTTGGACGAAAACTCCTGAACTGAAACTTCTAGATATCGATACAAACTTTCCAAAACCGTTGAGTTCGTTCTCTAACGATCGACGTACACCGTTTTACGACTAGTTTTCCAAAGCCATTTTTGTTAATTTCATGAAAATTCCGACGAC
Organism: Chrysanthemum seticuspe; assembly: GCA_019973895.1. Classification (NCBI taxonomy): domain Eukaryota; kingdom Viridiplantae; phylum Streptophyta; class Magnoliopsida; order Asterales; family Asteraceae; genus Chrysanthemum; species Chrysanthemum seticuspe. Next base: position 111,554,822 of record BPTQ01000002.1, on the reverse strand, counting down.
ATTGTTTTACGACAAAAAGTGATAATTTCACCAAAAATCATTATAAAACCATTGTAGGATGACATTTTGACGTAGAAACTTGTAAAGTGATTTTTGATTGGTCAAGAAGTCAAACGAGTATTTTTTTCGACGATAAGTAATATTTTCAAAACCCGCAAATGGTATAAATAACATACGAAATGCATGCATAACATTACATTGCAACTCATTACATATCATATCATTGGTACTAGGTCCCGGATAACGCATCACATTATACCTCAGTGTACACACTTTTGTCATCATTCCAGTTATCCAAGTGAGTTTCATAGCTTCTGCTTTTACTTGTTTTCATAAATGTTTTGGGGGAGATACATGCTCAATTATTTTCATAACTATCATGATTATTTGAAACTACATGTTGAACTGAACTGAATGCTTAGTCATGCGTAGTAACAGTTTTGCCACACTTAGAACTTCCATATCATATTCATTGAGCTAATGGTCTTGGTATATTCATTGATAACATTGGGCTAACGGACTTGGTATATTCATGTACTAACGGACTTGGTACAATCATGGACTAACGGTCTTGGAACGATTTGATCAACACTCATATTTGTTATATCAAGTAACTATTGATACATTAAGTTAGGCACTATTTTGTGAATTCATTTGACGATGTGGGCTTGAACATAAACTATATACATTTTGGCAATGGGTTGTGAACACACAGGTTGCAAGTTTTGTATGGGCGGAACTTGGAACTGAGTGGATTTACGATGCCTTTGCTGCATAGACGATTTTGGAAGGCTTTACATTTCAAAACAAACTCTATGAACTCACTCAACCTTTGTGTTGACACTTTTAGCATGTTTTATCTCAGGTATCTAAGGCATTCACTTCATGGCATGCATTTGGACACATCATGGAGTCGTGGTGACGACGCGTCTCACTTGGGTTTTACGTACTTTAAAACATCGTTTGAATTGTAACAAACTTATTTCCGCACAAGTTGATTTACATTTGGGACCTACTTTGTAAACTCTGATTATTTTATTAAATCAAACGATGTATTTTCCAAACGACACTTTAGGTCGTTCAATATAACTGTGATTGTGATGCTATGACAGTCTATCCCCAGGAATTCCATTCCGCTGCAAAACAGGTAATTTGGGGGTGTGACACCTACCCACTGAGAAGCAAACTGGAGAGATTGTGTTCTAGCCATTTCCATTAACAAAGATTTAAGGATTTAAAATGATGTTTTGACTAGAACAATCAAAGTATTTAGATCTCTTCAAGTTTGTGATGAAAAACTTTTGTAAATGTTTACAAGAAGGGTTTTCCAAAAGAGGTTTTTAAGAGTTATTGAGCACACACAAATGTTTTTGAAATGATTTTGACAGAGTTTTGTTGCATAAAAGATTTGTGTGTGTTTGTTTGAGTTGGAAGAGGGTATATATAGAGTGATAAGAGGGGTGTTTTGTGCACAAATGGGAATATTAAGAGTCGGTTTTTGAAAGCCGTTTGAATTTCCACATTTAATGCTACCACTCCATTACCCGCAGTAAAATCCCGTTTTTCAAGGGAACAGTTGCAGTGCACAGTAAAAGTGCCCTTTTGCAGAGATAAAATATCAATTTGATATTTTTGTGAGAGGCATTAAATGCCAAGTGGGATGACAGTAAGACAAAGAGACATATATTCCTTTATTAAATTGGCATAGTTACCAACCTAGGACATTAAAGTAACTGATACTTGGATCATTTAGTTACTTATTCAATGCTCTTTGTCAAGTGTCAGGGACCTTGAATGAGTCTTACTCATTCAGTGAGAGGTTTATTTTGGGTTTTCAGGGAGGATGAACCAATTCAGAGAACTTACTGAGATTGGTTTTCAGATATTTGACTTTCAATGTCAAGCATTCCCAATTCAGCTTTCAGTCTCCTGAAGGTAGGTTCATCCAAGGGTTTGGTGAAGATATCAGCCAGTTGATATTCAGTAGGGATGAAATGAAGTTCAATATCTCCTTTCATTATGTGATCCCTAATGAAGTGATATCTGATATCAATGTGTTTGGTTCTTTGGTGGAGGACAGGGTTGTTTGAGATTGCAATTGCACTAGTGTTATCACAGAAGATGGGCACCATTTTGTAATGGATGTCATAGTCACTGAGTTGACTTTTCATCCATAATACATTGGCACAACATCCTGCTGCAGCTACATATTCAGCTTCAGCTGAGGACATAGCCACTGATTGTTGCTTCTTTGCACTCCAACAAACCAGTTTTCCTCCAAGAAATTGACAGGACCCTGAGGTACTTTTTCTGTCCATGTAATAGCCAGCATAATCAGAATCAGAGTAACCCTTGAGATCAAACCCTGAGCATTTTGGATAATAGAGTCCAAGGCTTGGGGTTCCCTTCAGGTACCTGAGTATTCTTTTGGCTGCAGTGAGGTGAGATTCTTTGGGATTGGACTGATATCTTGCTATTAAACAGACTAAAAATTGTATGTCTGGTCTAGTAGCGGTTAGATACATCAGTGAGCCAACAATCCCTCTGAAATGAGTTTGATTGACTGTTTTGCCAGTGAGATCAGGTCCAAGGTTGTTAGGTGGGACCATTGGTGTCTTCACTGAGGCATAGTCAAATATCTCATATTTCTTCAAGAGATTTCTGGTGTATTTCTCTTGACTGGTGGATATTCCTTTATCAGTTTGCCTGATTTGCAGTCCAAGAAAGTATGTAAGTTCCCCCATCATGCTCATTTCAAACTTCTTTGTCATTAGTTTTTCAAACTGTTTGCAAAGTTTGTAGTTTGTTGAGCCAAAGATGATATCATCAACATACACTTGGACTAGTATCACATCCTGTTGGGTTCTATAGACAAACAGTGTGTTGTCTATCTTTCCTCTGACAAACTTCTTTTGTATCAGGAAGGCTGAGAGAGTTTCATACCATGCCCTGGGAGCTTGTTTAAGTCCATAAAGGGCTTTGTCAAGCTTGCAGACATAGTCAGGGAATTCACTACTCTCAAAGCCTGGAGGTTGCTGAACATACACATCTTCCTTGAGATCAACATTTAAGAATGCACTTTTAACATCCATTTGGTAGACCCTGAAGTTCATGTATTTTGCATATGCAAGGAAGATTCTGATGGCTTCCATTCTTGCAACAGGAGCAAATGTCTCATCATAGTCAATGCCTTCTTGTTGACTGTAACCTTTGGCTACAAGTCTGGCTTTGTTTTTAATGACAGTGCCATTTTCATCAGTTTTGTTTCTGAAAACCCACTTCATTCCTATGACTACTACATCCTGAGGACATTTGATCAAGTTCATGACCTTATTTTTATCAAACTGTTGCAGTTCTTCTTGCATAGCCTGAACCCAGCTTGGGTATTTTAGAGCCTCAGTGACACTTTTGGGTTCTATATCTGATAGGTAATCAGCATAGAGATATTCATTGGCTGAAGCTGCAGTTAGACTAGCAGCCATGCTTCTGGTGAGCATGCCTTCAGTGGGTTCACCAATGATGTTTACAAGTTCAATATCCTGAGTTCTTGTCCACTTACTTTGTGGTCTGGGATCTGAGCTTGATGATGTCACTGGGTGTTCAGAAGTGAGTTCAGGTGCAAGAGTCACAAAATCATTTAGATCATCTGTAGAGATGTCTGGTTCAGGTTGGGATTCATGAGTTACAGGATCCTGATTATTTGAATCAGTGTTTCCTAACCCAGCAGAGATTGATTGATTATCAATGAACTCACTGATGGTTGGTTGGGGTAGATTGTGAGGTAAGACATAATATGAGATGTCAGCATCAGCTTGATATAAGGAATTGAATTCAGTGTTGTACTCATCAGGAGGATATCTTGATGAGTCATCAATTCTTATTTCCTCCACTGAGGTGTTGGTGAACCTGATACTTTCAATACTTTCATCAAAGGTGACATGAAAGGTTTCCTCAACTTGTTGTCTCCTTGTGTTAAAAACCCTGAAGGCTTTGGAGATCAGTGAGTAGCCTAGGAAGTATCCATCATCAGCTTTTGCATCAAACTTGCCTAGATGATCCTTGTGGTTATGAATGAACACAGGACATCCAAACACATGAAAATAGCTGATGTTAGGAAGTCTACCTTTGAAGATCTCATATGGGGTTTTATTGTGTCTTTTGACAATGATTGACCTGTTTTGAGTGTAACAGGCAGTTTTGACTGCTTCAGTCCAGAAATGTTTTGAGAGGGCTGAGCCATTTAACATAGTTCTAGCAGCCTCAATGAGAGTTCTGTTTTTCCTTTCAGCAACCCCATTTTGTTCAGGGGTATAAGGAGATGAGAAATTTTGAGAAATTCCTTTTTCATCACAGAAACTCTCAAGTTCTTGATTTCTGAACTCAGTACCATTGTCAGTTCTGATTTGTTTAACTGTAATGTCATTCTGGTTTTCTATCTTCCTGATGAATGACATTATTGTATCAGCTGCCTGACTCTTTTTGGAAAGAAAGTATACCCAAGTGTATCTTGAGAATTCATCAACAATGACAAGTGTATACTTCTCGTGCTGGATTGATCTGGGACTGACAGGTCCAAAGAGATCCATGTGCAGGAGGTGAAGGCAGCTTTTGATGGAGAAATTTTGTTTGGTTTTGAATGATGCTCTGTGGTGTTTACCCTTTTCACAGGCAGAGCATGGTTTGTCTTTTGCAAAAACCAGTGATGGTAAGCCAAGGACCTTGTTTTGTTTTGCCAAGTTGTTGAGGTTTTTGAAGTTTAAGTGTGAGAGTCTCTTATGCCACAGCCAATTGATAGTTTCAGTGGCTTTAGCAAAGAGACACGTTCCATCTTGGGAGAGTGTTGACATGTCTAGCACATAAACATCATCTCTCCTATGAGCTATCAACACAACTTCCTTGTTGGCATTGAAAATGGTACCTTGTTTATCATTGAATTGTACAATGTATTTAGCATCACATAGTTGACTGACACTGATGAGATTGTATTTGAGACCATTGACATAGGCTATTCTAGAGAAAACTATTCCATTGCAGTTTACTAAACCATAACCTTCAGTGGGACATGATGAGTTATCACCAAATACTACCTTGGGTCCTGGTTCCTTTATATACTTGTGCAGATATTCCTTCACACCAGTCATGCTTCTTGAGCATCCACTGTCTAGATGCCAAATAGGCTCCCTGGCATGTCTCTGCACAAGTAGTAAACTGAATTAGTTTCTCTTCGTGACCCACTTACTAGTGGGCTTGGATCTCAAGGTCTCTTTGAAATTTGCAATTGACTCATGGTCAGTAGTTGTGTGCATGGAGCTACCACAGGTTTTGCATTTAGAGGCTGAGGATGACTCAGTGACTCTGGGTTGTTTGGAATTTCTCCTTGCATGAATGACACTGTCATGTTGGGATTTCTCATGAGCTGGATTTCAGCATATAGCGCAGCATGTATTCATGAGACAGTCATCCTGATGATGATCATTAAACCCACAGTGAGGACACAGAGGAAAAGGTTTTGCTCTATTCTTTGGAGCAGTTTTGGAGGATGAAGCATACTGATGACCAACTTTGGTATAGTTTGCTTGGCTGACAAACTGTAGATGATCAGTTGTCCTGTGATCATCCTTTTTGCAGATCATGCAAAAAAGGATTCTATAGCAGTTGTCAGTGGTATGGCTGGTATAATGACACAGCTCACACTTTTGTTTGTTTTTGGAGGTTGACTTAGATTTCGAGGAACTGGAGGAAGCTGACTTTGTCTCCTTGATTGGTTCAGGGACCTTTTCAATGGATTCCATTTTTTCAGTAAGCTTCCTCACAAGTTCAGTCAGTTGCTGAATTTGGTCAGCTTCAGTGGGGACATAGGATGTTGAAGTCTCAGTAGGAGTAGACTCTTGTTGGATTAGTTTTGCTTGTCTTTGAAGGATGGTTCTACCAAGTCCAGACCTTTCCTTTGGTGAGTGAGGATTGAATTTTAGAGGAGTAAGCTCAGAGCTTGGATCAGCACCCTGAAGAGGTTTCAGGGGTGGAAGCGGTGTTTCAGATTCTGCTTCAGACTCAGAGATGTGTTCAGTACCACTGGTTATCTCAGGAAGTCCTAGCATGCTCTTAAGAGCTTGGCTCTCAGGCTCAAGAATCCTTCCAGAATCGAAGTTTGGAAGCTTACTCTCAGGATTAACCCGTTCAATCCAATCACTGGAGTTTGGAGTTGTCAACATGTTGGTAATCATACCACCAGACACAAATGGTTTTGAACTTTGGTCTTTGTTGCGAGAGTCAGGGAGATGATCTTCACCTATGACTCTCTTTTTGCTACTGGGGGCACCCACAGCATCAAAGACCTTGGGATTCTTAGCAGTCCAACTATCAAGAATATCTTGTTCCTTTTTAAGTTCGTCTTGAAGAGCCTGATTTCTCTTAACTAGTTCAGTGTTTTGAATTTGCAAGGTGACAGCCTCAAGCTTGGCTTGTTTTAAAATAAGCAGTTCATCTCTACACTTGTTTAATTCAAAACTTAGCTTGTTGTATTTTGAAAAGAGATTTAATCTTTGCTCTTCTACGAACTTAAGGTCAACATTAAGATAATTCATATAAGACTGCCAATCAGAGTCATCATCCATAGATAGTAAGATGTTTACCTTCTTCATAGTGATGTTGACCCATTCCTCGTTTCTGGCATGATTCTTTCCGACTGCTAGCTTGTCCTCTTCTGAGAGGGCCATCAGTGCACTGACATGCACCATTTCATCATCTGATGACACTGGCTCTTCATCCCAGTCGAAGGTCTCAGCAACAAGGCCTTTGTTTTTACCCTGCACAGATTGAACACTTTTTGTTGTTTCTGAGGGACTGGCCTCGAGCAATGCAAGCTTAGCTTTGACTTTCTTATACTTAGCTTCAAAGTCAACAGTTTTGTTTTGATCAGATTTGTTTTGAAAATTTTGATGAGACTGATAGATTTTTGGTTGAAATTTGCTAAAGCCTGAGGACTGATTTGACCCTGATGGTTTATAAGAGGGTTCAGAAATTGTTTTTGAAAAACAGCCTTTTGCAAAATGACCTCTTTTGTGACACTTAAAGCATTCAGTGTCCTCATTTGCTTTGGCATTCGAAAAACTTTTGTTTCTTTTTATAAACCTTCGAGAGTTAGCAAGGAGTGCCCTTTCCTGAAATTCAGTGTTCAGGTCATTTAGGTACTCCTCACTTGATCTCTCATCAAGCTCATCATCTGAATTTTCCTGAAAATCTTGAACAACATTGTTAGAATAGAAAGCAGTTGATATTGGTGATGAGGTGGTGGTCAGGGACTTCTTGACTTCCTGAGACTTCTTTAAGTCAGGGTATCGTCTGTTGATGAGATTTTCCTCATAGACAAATTTCCCATAAATTTCAGGAAGCTCAAGATTTTGGATATGATTAGCATTCCTAAGTCCCTGAGAGAAATTCAACCACTTCTCAGGGAGACTGTTGACAAAACCAACATTGATTTCATGTTTGGACAACTTAACACCATCGTTTGACAATTCATTTAAAAGAGTTTTGTACCTGGTGTAAGTTTGAGAGAGAGTTTCTGAGTCCTTAGCCCTGAAGGTGTTATACTCAAGTTTCAGGTCCATTATCCTGTTTTCCTTGGTATCAGATGGTCCTTCATGACTATGAACTAGGTCATCCCAGGTTTGCTTAGCTGTACTACAGCTTATAACAGATTCCATAATATCGTCAGGAAGACAAGATATTATGATACTTTTGAGTCTTTGGTCCTGGTTGACCACTCTCCTTTCATCCTGGGTCCACTGAGCTTCAGGTTTGGGCAACCCTTCAGCAGTCTTTGGGACAAATGGACCTTCATTTATACACTTGATATAGTAAGGTTCCATCCCAATCAAATAGCAAAGCATTCGCTTTTTCCATTTGTTGAATTTGCCAACTTCAAGTCTAGGGGCAACAGCTGAATAAGCTCCACCCTTTTTATCGACTAATTGGGGTACATCAATTTCAGCCATTTAGGATCCTAATTTAAAAACTTTTAGAGCGGCCTAAAAAAAACGAGTTTTATAATTAGCCTTGCTCTGATACCACTTGTTGTTCCCCGTTCACTATCGTTTAAAACAACTTAAGTTTATAAAACAAGTTAATAGTGAACTATGACTGAAATTAACATAAGAAAACACACTAAGTAATTTTCAACATAATATTCTTATTAGATATAAATCAACAAAGAATACGTTACCCAAGTACTTGCGAAATAGTACTTGGGATTGAAGTGACAAAGTTGGGTGACTCCTCTCTAAGCTCAGGCTATGTCTGAGCACAACTCTTAGAGCTCACTGAGCTATCTCAGGAACTAAGTTGTATTTGGAGGAGTGAAAAGATGGCTTGCGTGTATGTGTGTTTTTACAATTCACAAGCTTTACCTTTTCACTCCATCTCTTATGCTATTTATACATGTATGATTTTTGAATCTTTCCTAAGTGACAAACTGACATCATGCAGAAGACAAAATACTGATGTATTTTGTCTCTGTTTACAAAGACTATTCTAGGTAAGAGACAAGACTACTTTCCTAAGTTCAGTGATGACACTGAGCCTGATCTTTTGCCATTCAGGGAAAGTTGACTTTGGTTGATAAGGACTTCGTCTTATCTGATTCAAACTTTTCCCGCCTTGTCCCGCTCTTTCTTCAGTCTTTACATCCTTCAGTCTTCTACTTCAGTTTGTCTTCAGTGTAAGAGTTGGAGAGTAGTCTTAGGGATTCAGTGAGTTATTGTCATCACTCTCTGAATCCATCATCTTCTTCTTGACTCAGTCTTCACCCTTTAAGTTCCGCCTTACTGAGTGGAGAGACTTCTTCTTCGCCTCGTACTGAGTATCCCGAAGATGACTCACTGAGAGGCTATGCACTCAGTGACCTGATTAGTGTTTAACGGACAAAACACTTGGGCTATTTTCTATTCAAATCCTAGATTAAGGGGTTTGGGTATTTATTGAACCCAACACCGACAAACCACAAGGACCATTTAAATAATTAACTCTAAGAATTATGTTTAATGCCGGTAAATGTACTTATTTTAAGGGGCTTTGTGCAAGTATTTCAGTTTGATCAGCAACCAAGAGCAACTAGTACAATACTCGTGTGTTGCCCGGGTATAATGATCAATAATTTACAAAAAAGAATATTTAAAAACATGTGAGTATAATAATATGCTTTTTTATATACTAGCCGGGTACCCGCGCACAGCGGCGGCGATAAGTATAGTTATATGTGTTTGCTTACTCGTTTAGTGAATTCGTTTCACAACACTTCGAATGTATATGTGTTAGTTGTAAGTGTTTGTTTGGGTTACCCGTAACTTTCCCGTAGCTTTCCCGCGACATCATTATTCCCGCATATAGAAATACCCTCGCAATCTCTTACGCGTCAAACACTACCCCAAAAGTATATGATTTTGACGAATCAAGATTATATTGATTGAAATAAATGAAATAAAGGTTAAAGTTGTAAAAATTTGAATTAAAATAAAATAAACCCATTAAAAATATAAAAACTAAAAACTCATAAAAATATATCAAAATGGATGTTGAATTAAAGAGCATAAAATTTTAGAAAATATGGTGAAATTAGATTATAAAAAAAATAAGTAGATAAAAAGATATTTTAATTTAAAAATAAAGATGAATTTTTAGTTGAGAAATGACACAGGGTGGATTGTAAACAATACTCAACCGATGTGGAAGAAGTAATTATATACGGGTATCAAACAAGGGTTATCCTAATGCCTCTTATCATTTAGTTATTCCTAACTACACAAGTGTAGTCTCACTAGCGATCTCGGGATGCATCACAAAACAAGTTCTAGAATCTATTATACTACAGATACACTCTCGAAGCATTAAAGGTGAATGCTTTAATTCCTACAAATCTAGGGGCGAACCTCACATTTTTGGGGTGAAATTTGAGTGCCAAAGGGTTTTTGTGCTAGTCATATAACTCTTATTCATGAGACGCTTTATTAATACTAAAGACCCACTCCTACATGTCATGAAAATTTTGAAAATTGGTGCTAAAATTACCCTAACCGATATTTCTCATAGCTTATTACACAAATGAAATAGGACAAGACAAATAGTCAAGGATACGCATAGTTTCAAAGTTCCCATTTTATTCTCCCTCCCTACACTTAAACTGAACATTGTCCTCAATGTTCCCCGAAAGTATCAAAGTTATGATAAGGAAAGGTAATTAAAAGAGAAAGAAACTAATACTTCCCTGATTATCTCGGTAGGATCCGTGTGAAGTAGTGGTTAAATTCTTCTCCAAGAAGAATGTATGCGTGAAAAGCTCCACCAATACTATGTATCTTCTTCTTGATAAATAAAACCTGCACACTTTAAGAAAATAGACGAAACCTTCGCGTAAAATCGGCGGTAAAAATATATATTACTCTACTAAACTAGGATATAATGCTTGTGGAATGGATATTTGCAGATTTTTTGGAAAATTAAGACCTGAGAAATTCCAAAAATTTATAAGTAGCACAGAAACGAGAGAAAGTTAGATAAGCTGTTTTTGCTTCTCCTGACGCCGTCAGGTAGCGATTCTGACGCCGTCAGGTTATCCTGACAGAAACTGGTCTGCTGCGTTTTTCTGGAAAAATTTACGTCTTTAGAATCTGGAAAAATTTCCTTCAAAACATCCATTATGACTCGATACAAGCATTTGACTCTAACAAACATACATATATATCATTTTCAATAATCGTAATTCTCATGTTCACGTTCTTTTAAAAACGTGTGTAATCTTCCCTACACTTATCCTTTTTGTAAAATACCTTTATATGTAATTAAGACGAGGTTAAAGACAAAATAAAACATTTTCACAAATTCAAACATGAGAATAAACAATCAATGAAAAAATATATGACACACAAACAAGCAAATGGGTTGCCTCCTACGAAGCGTGACCAAAAATCTTACATTTATCACAATGAGGTGGTTTCCACTCGTATTCAACCCGTGTCTTCTCAATAGTCGAACCCGATCCATCAAGTAACGGTATCTCAACAGTAAGGCTGTCCCTAAGCACCTCATCCGACTTCACTTCAATCATGCATCTAGCAAAACTACTACGGCCCCACGAGTCCTTGCACATTTGGCTAGTAAAAGCATCTAACCTTTTGGGCGTGCCTATCAATGTGGCAAGGAGACTAAGGCCATCATCAGAAAACATAGCAAGAGGAACATCATGGAATTTAACCCACACTGGGATGTTGGTCAAATCCTCTTTAAGTAAGTTGGTGTTCAATGTCCATGGTTTAAGAATAATAGGTACATTTCTAATCAACCAAGGACCGTTTTCAAGAACATCATCAACACCTTTCTTCGAATTGAACTTAAAGAAGAAGAACCCCTTTGCATTCATCATTACCTTTTGTATACCAAACTTAGCCCACGCATTGGGTACAAAGTAATCAACAACAGGAAAAGCAAGGCGCTGACCAAGGAAATACCCATACAAAGTATTCTCAAACCTAGTGTTCACCTCTTCAACCACTTTCATCGGGACAGAAAGATCCACACCATTAGCTTTCTTACTACACTCCAACCTACGAAAGTTTGACGTGTGTTTCTTTGGTTCAGTAGAAGTAACACCAGCATATGATGAAGAAGGTTGTTTCAAAGCATACACACCAACCTTCTCAATACCAACAGCCCCATGTGCATTCGTATCAACCTTATCATTAGCATTATCATTGTCATTAAAATTAGAAGCCATAGGACCACTCGTATCATGAGGAGGTTTCGAATAATAACCAATAGCAGTAAGCATCTCCTCTAGCTCCTTCTGTGACTGCGGCACCTTAAGATGCTCAAAATTAGCCCCAGTAGAAGTAGTAGCATCCACTGTCACGGCTGGTTTTAATGGTTGCCCATCGTCACCCACAAGAACAAGTTTTTCAATGTCACGGCTGGGAGAACAAATGTTGGAAAAGTACAAGTTTTGGGCTCGATTGGACGAAGAATACAACAACTTTAGCAACGTGACCAGGTTACGTGATGGCGTCACCCTCGGTTTGATGGGTTAGTGGCTGGAGACAACCTAACGTAACAACGTCAAAAGGCAGTTGGCGGCGTCACAAGTTAATGTGATGCCGTCACACTAAGTCGGTGGACAAAGAAAACTCTAATTGGACGGTGAGCTTGATAAGGATTTAAAACATACGTTTTTAGGGGGGTCATTTAAGCCATAAATTGTTAAATTTTATATCCGTTACTGCTTAAAATCGTTCTTTTTCACATTTTAGGTCATTTGAAAGCAAAATGCTGGAATGAAGCATTTTGGACGAAAAGAGACGAAAACATGAAGAAAATGGTTAAGTCAAGAAAACAAGGCTGAAACAGTGGTCCGTACGGCGTCCAACTCCTAGGGCAACATCGTCGCTTTCTACATGGTCTTGCATCTCTATCATTTGTAACTAAATTAATTAGTGTTTGCTTAGATCCAATGAAACCTAGCTATTTATTATTGTTAGGTTGTCTCTTGTTTTAATTGGTTGTCACGCTAGATTAAGGAAACTGGTTTCTTCTTTCATTGTTGTGAGCTTGAACGTCCTAACATTGACATGTCCAAGTTTTATAGCCTCAGCATTTATAAATTTAGCAAACTACTCTTGTATAAACTTATAAAGTTCAATAATTGAACTTTTATAAAAAAAAAATAGGTGTAAATTATGTGGGTGGTACCTTTTCTTTTTTTGTTGTTTTTTTTTCTCCATATATATGTTTGAAGCCACCTCACATCCATATAGAAAAGCATTGAACGGAGATGCTATAGAAGCTAAATAAGTTACACGACGTTTGGTTACTAAGAAATCACAACCGATGTAGGTTTTGGAAGAAAGTAAATGCGAACAGGTACAGAAATTTAGATCTGTATTCACCTAAAATTTGGTAATACTTAACTTCAGGGGTATCAGCCTTTAAACAATCATATTGAAACACTGTATCTGTGAAACTTATATGTGAAATCCGAAAACATCAACGGAGCAAGACAACTTATTCCCCTTTAGGGTATATCACCATGTCATAAGGTTCATCTTCACCCATTATTATGTACAGATGATTGCACAAAACAGAAAATTCTTATTTTTTTAAGTACTTAACCTATACCCTCTTAGTTTCATAGCTTTTATTAGTTTTTTTTTGTGCTTTGATATTACAGGCCTGCTTTAATGCTCCCTTGACATAATGATATAGAAACTGAAGGGTTAATTTCATTGACAGTGATAGAAGCAGCCTCTGTTGATGGAGTTGAAGGATCATTAGTCCTTGGCTCATAAAGTTCATCAAACATTGGATCAAACAATTTCTTCAAATCGTCTTCTGACGGAGGTACATATGGAGTTGCTGGTGAGGAGCTTGGTACAAAAGATGAACCAATGGGACTGTTTTGAAATGCGGGTCCAGAACTGGATTGTCCAGGAGCCATATGCCCCGTAGGGACTACTTATGTAAACGGGGTAAAGTAATAGTTAGATGAGCCTATAAATACCCCTCATGGCCAGTTTTTTGCTTGACTTCACTTTTTGGAAAATAAAAAAGTCGCGAAGTCTAAAGGTTGGAAATCAAGTTATTTTTTGTATGTTTGGGTCGTTAACCTATCACAAATCCGCAATGTGTGTTCTAACAAGCAATGTAGTATCATCTAAGCCCTATTTCGACACATTTTATATCCTTTACTGCTTAAAATGGTTCCTTTTTACTTTTTAGGTCTTTTGGAAGAAAAATGCTGGAATGAAGCATATTTGGAAGAAAAGGAGCAAAAACATAAAGAAAATGGCAAAGTCAAGATCGAAGACAATCAAGCCTGCTCAGTAACACCTGACGGCGTCCCATCCAAAGGGCGACGCCATCCCCTTATGATGACTTGATCAGAAAGTGCACGCGACAGCTCAGCTAAATTTCTGGTGCTAAATCATGACGACTTCATGCCTTAATTCTGGAAGGCGTCACTCACAATTTTCCACTTCAGACGTTCTAGATCCAACTCAGACGACGTCAAAGATAGAGACTGACGGCGTCACAATTTCTACCTAACGTCGTCCCATCGATGACTTGGCCAAGATGAAACCCTAATGACGGGAGTCTTAAACAATGACAACTGGTGGAGGGATGGTTGTTGTTGTATCAGAGGACACGGGCGGTGGAAGTGCGGTTGATAGATGTAGAACAGGCAGTGGAAGTGAAGTTGATGTAGAGACTATTGGTGCTGAAATAGGAGGGACAAACAGAATAATCAGATAATCCGGGTGCAAACGCACTCCCAAACACCCTCTAAATATCAATTGAACAGAATCTCCAAATCTGTTCATTCAATAAATTTGATCAATCTAAAAAATAAAAATAAAAAAAACCTAGCTTGTACTAAAATGGGATTTAATACCGAAAGTAAATATAAAAACAATCAGAGATTGTAATACCGAAAGTAAATTATAATTACATATCAAACTTGCACAAGTTTTGTTAAATTTTCCACTTATATATTTACTTTGTGGGACAAAATACAGCCATGAATGGTTAGGCTAACAGAGGTTCGGTTGCCCCAACCGGTTGAGGACCGGTGAAGACCGGTTGCCCCACTGTAGGGTGGATCTACCCAGGGACTATCCACTACTTAGTGTAGAGTTCTTAGGTATGATGATAAAAGGAGAAAAATGAGATATGGGAAGAGTGCGGACTGAGATAGAGCTAGTACTGGAATAAACCCAACAAGGTTCTAGTTATGAAGTCTCGGTAAGCACTGAAGGGGTTGAAGAATGAAAAAGAAATGAATATGAAAAGGGTGAAAAGAAATAGCCCTCCAATAATTCAACCTTAGCGCAGAAACCGGGTTCAATTCATATGCTACTGATGGTATCATCGGTATTGAAGACAAGACGTCATGGACCCAGTGACGCACTGCACTTCAACTTTCCAAACCACTCAAGTTCCTCTTAAAAGGACTTGTTTCATTCTCACGGGGAACCGACATTATCTATCGACTTTCTCTTAGAGATTGTTGATATTGAAGGAGGAGACCCTCTCCCTAGTCTCCGATATAGGATCCAAATATGCACAAATTGAGTCTAGAGCCACGAGATCATCAATAAATCTCATTAGGACACTTTCAAATGAAGACTCTCTGTTTCACACAATGTGGAAAGACATTTATATACTTTCTCATGTTGACACTATAATGGTGTTGTCAAAATTAAATAAAGTTGGTTTATTTTCTAATTGAATTTAGAAAATTAGTCATTGTGATTTGACGACTTTCATATCTAGTATTGGTAAAGTATATAGCAGTCATTATTTGTTTATCAGAAATTTGTTTCTTGCATATATAACTCTTGACTAGAAACCTTCATGACATAAATTTTGACAAGGTTTTATGCATTGTAATAAGGACTTTTTGGAAAGCTTTTGTAACCTCGAGTCTTTTGTAAAAGCTTTAGTTATTAAATGAGATTTGCATTAAATGCATCAAGTCTTCAAAGACTTGATGCGTTATGTAAATAAGAATTTCTAAGCAGTCTTTTTACTATATTAACACATGTCAAAACTTCCATACTCGTACCTTAGTCTTTTCATTGAATCGTAAATCGTTAGTTTTGTTGATGTGCTCTACCTATACGATAACAATACCCTTTGTTGGAAAATTTAGTACGTTTGTGGGATTAGTTCACACCTGGTAATGGGTTAGGAGGTACGGAGTGTATACCCATAAGGTCCATGAACACCATGACTCTTATAGTGGTTTGTATTGATAGTGCTAGTAGAAAGTACTGATTGTGGTTTCCACTGATATGCAGTGTTTCCACTGAAGCAGTGTTTCCACTGAAGACTCAAGTTTCAGGGCCATTATCCTTTTTTCCTTGGTATCAGATGGTCCTTCATGACTATGAACTAGGTCATCCCAGGTTTGCTTAGTTGTACTACCGCTTATAACAGACTCCATAATATCGTCAGGAAGACAAGATATTATGATACTTTTGAGTCTTTGGTCCTGGTTGACCACTCTCCTTTCATCCTGGGTCCACTGAGCTTCAGGTTGGGCAACCCTTCAGCAGTCTTTGGGGACGGGTCTTTACCCACTGTATCCCTGATCCACAGGCCGATAGGAGGTCGTGTATCATTTTATAATTGGAGCTCTTTATCTTAATTTTTAGTGGTTAGGAGTTAGCTTTGGAGTTTGTTAGAAGTTAGGCTTGGAGTTGTTAAGAAATGACACATGTCATCTCATGATTGGAGCTCCTTATCTTAATTTTTGGTTAGAGAAACTCTTTCCATAATAAGCAAGTAAAAAAGTCTGAATTTTTAAGCATTATAATTTTAGAAGGCTTAAATGCATTATAAAGTAGTATAGATATATGAGTGATAAGAAGAAACCACAACCACACATTTCATATGCACCTACAAATTTAGGTTCATATCCTCTAAAAAATCTCACTCTAATTTGAAATATGTGGCTAGAAATTTTTCTTATTTTTCTCATTTTAATTTTTCATCTCTTCTACGTTTTTTACACCTAATTTTGAGTAATTCATAAGTATGAAATTTAAAATTATTAATTTGATAACTAATTGTGATAATAATAAAGAATTTCTTAACGTAACTTTATCCGAACACATGAATCTTAAAATTTGAATTAGATATTCTAGTGATATTGTTGACCATTTCAAATTGCATTACCTTATATCAATTAATATTATATATTATACTACAATCTTTTAAATACGTGACTTAATAGTTTGGTATCAATCTTGCTTTTATATAGTACACTTTTGAGCATAAAACACTTATACTGCGTTTTCGAGTTTTTCTAGGTGGGGATAGAAATGATGTGTAAAGAGAAGAAACGAAAGGAAAAGAAAATGAAAGAAAGTTGATTTTATATTTCATGTTCTCAAGTTGAAATGAAATGAAAGGAAAAAATTATGTTGTG
Source organism: Chrysanthemum seticuspe (assembly GCA_019973895.1). Classification (NCBI taxonomy): domain Eukaryota; kingdom Viridiplantae; phylum Streptophyta; class Magnoliopsida; order Asterales; family Asteraceae; genus Chrysanthemum; species Chrysanthemum seticuspe. The sequence continues at coordinate 111,537,847 of BPTQ01000002.1, read as the reverse complement.
TTCTCGAGTTGGGAAGAAAAAAAACAGAAAAAGGGACATAATTACATTTATGAACTTTTAAATATGTTCTGAGTCGAATATGAGTAAATACTCAAAGTTATATTGGTCATTATATCATAATAGTGCGGGTGTAGAATTATTTCCGTCCAAATCCGCCCATATTTGGGAGGAAAATTCTTATAGGAAAATGAAAAGAATTTTCTTGTCATTTCCTTTGTGTTTCTTTTCCTTTCCGTCCAAGAAAAACTCAAGAACACAATAAAATTTAAGTTTCTTATCAATTCCTTTCCTTTCCTTGTAAAAATGAACTCGAGAACAGAGTGTTAAAGAGGAGTAAAAGAAAATGGTCAAAACTCATAACGCTAATCTTATATTGACATGTAGAGGAGTTGTATTCATTTAAAAGTACATGTTTGTTTAAAATTCAATTGAGATTGTTCGTCATGAATTTGCTTTTGGATTATAAAGTAAAGAGCTATTTGTTGAATCCAAGTTTCTAATATAATAGCTAAACACTATGATTATAAGCAAACGAATCTTATACAAATTTTGGTTTAAAATGTATTAGAAAATGCATTTGATAAAATTATATTGATATTAACACTTATTTGAGTTTAAATCCAAACAAATAACAATATTTTCAAAAGTTATGATCGATTATAAGATAATGTATCTGGTGATGGTTAGTAACTTGAATAAATGTATAATGTTTACTGCATCGATACTTTGTGCATAAATGATGCTATTTCTTTTATTTTCTTTGTGTCCACAAGTATAAGTAACAATAGTTGCATTAAAACAAGGAAAGATCATGTTTCTGAAACTAACTTTACACAAAGAAATAGAGGTGTCAAAATGGTTGGGTTGAGTTGGGTTGGGTTTTGGGTCTTAGATGGGTATGGGTCTATATGGGTATGGGTCTAGATGGGTCACTTGGAAGGATGGGTATGGGTACAAATGGGTAAGAGTCGGTCGGGTCGGGTTTTTTTGGGTTTTGCTAGTTTTTTTTGTTTCATCATGGAACATAATAATTAATTATTGTAAACAAAGACAAAAAGTATTCAATATACGTTTTCGTCAGTTTTTTTACGTTTTCGTTCGTTTTTTTACCTTTTCGCCCGTTTTTCCACGTTTTCGTTCGCTTGTTAACGTTTTTGTCCGTTTTTACACGTTTTCGTCTATTTTTTTCGATTTCGTCCATTTTTAACGTTTTTATCCGTTTTTGCACGTTTTCGCCAGGGTTTATTTAACGTTTTTGTCCGTTTTACACGTTTTCGTCCCGTTTTTTACGTTTTCGTCAGTTTTTACACGTTTTCGTCCGTTTTTTTACATTTTTGTCCGTTTTTACACGTTTTCGTCCCTTTTTATTACGTCTTTGTCCGTTTTTACACGTTTTCGTCTGTTATATTACGTTTTTGCCCGTTTTCACACCTTTTGGTCCGTTTTTTTACGTTTTCGCCCGTTTTTTCACGTTTTCGTCCGCTTTTTTACATTTTTGTCCGTTTTTACACGTTTTCGCCTGTTTTTTTACGTTTTCGTTCGTTTTTAACGTTTTTTTTTACATTTTCGTCAGTTTTTACATGTTTTCGTCCGTTTTTTTACGTTTTTACACGTTTTCGTCCGTTATTTTACGTATTTTTTTGTTTTTGCACGTTTTCGTCTGTATTATTACGTTTTTAACCGTTTTTCACGTTTTCGTCCGCTTTTTTACATTTTTGTCCGTTTTTACACGTTTTCGCATGTTTTTTTACGTTTTCGTCCGTTTTTAACGTTTTTTTACGTTTTCGTCAGTTTTTACACGTTTTCGTCTGTTTTTTTTACGTTTTGTCCGTTTTTACACGTTTTCGTCCGTTTTTTTACGTTTTTGTTCGTTTTTGCACGTTTTCGTCTGTTTTATTTACGTTTTTACACGTTTTCGTCCGTTTTTACGTTTTTGTCCGTTTTTACACGTTTTCGTCCGTTTTTTTACGTTTTTACACGGTTTCGTCTGTTTAATTACGTTTTTGCCCATTTTCACACGTTTTCGTCCGTTTTTTTACGTTTTCACCCGTTTTTTGACCTTTTCGTCCGCTTTTTTACGTTTTGTCCGTTTTTACACGTTTTCGGCTATTTTTTTACGTTTTCGTTTGTTTTTAACGTTTTTGTCCGTTTTTGCACGTTTTTGTCCGGTTTTTGAATGTTTTATCCGTTTTTACACGTTTTCGAAAACGTGCAAAAACGGACAAAAACGTAAAAAAAAAGGTTAAAATACGGGCGAAAACTTAAAAAAACAGACGAAAACGAGTAAAAACGTAAAAAAACGGATGAAAACGTGTGAAAATAGGCAAAAACGTAACAAAACAGGCAAAAACGTAAAAAAACGGACGAAAACGTGTAAAAACTTAAAAATACAGACGAAAACGTGTAAAAACTGACGAAAACGTAAAAAAAAACGGGCGAAAACGTTAAAACGGACAAAAACGTAAAAAAACCTGACAAAAACGTGCAAAAAGCGTAAAAAAATATCAAAAAACGGACGAAAAAGTAAAAAAAATACGAAAACGTAAAAAAAAGACGAAAACGTGTAAAAACGGACAAAATCATAAAAAAGTAGACGGAAACGTGAAAAAACGGGCAAAAACGTAAAAAAAAAAGACAAAAACGTGTAAAAACTGACGAAAACGTAAAAAAACCGGACAAAAACGTGTAAAACGGATGAAAACGTTAAAAAACCTTACGAAAACGTGCAAAAACGTAAAAAAATTGTCAAAAAATGGACAAAAACGTAAAAAGACGAAATCGTGTAAAAACGGACAAAATCGTAAAAGAACAGAAGGAAACGTGAAAAAACAGGCGAAAACGTAAAAAAACAGACGAAAACGAACAAAAACGTAAAAAAACAGACGAAAACGTGTAAAACGGACAAAAACGTAAAAAAAACAAACGAAAACGTGTAAAAACGGACAAAAACGTAAAAAACCGTTAAAAAACGGACAAAACGTATAAAAACGGACGAAAATGATAAAATTAGACTGTGAGTGATTTTTATAATTTTAGTTAACAATCAACTTAAACCATGTAAATATTGTACTAGACCCATGTGGGTATATTATTAGACCCAACTAGACCCATCAATATTAATTAATTAAAATAAACTATACCCAACTAGACCCATCTATTAAAATAAACTAAACCAATTTAGACTCATCTCATTAAGAAACTTTACCCAACTAGACCTAAATTTAACCATTGGGTCTTAAATTGTCACCTCTACAAGGAAATGATAATGAGTATAAGAAATATTCTGATTCCTATGGTAAGCCTACTACCTCAAAATATCCTCCAGGGTCCACTCCTGATGTGTTGTGAAAAATAGCTCAGGTGAGCTTTCTCAGCAAACCACTACTGATAAAGGTAAGCGTAATCATAGTTCTAAGTTTCAAGCTAGTGGTTCTATATTGGAAGTAATGGATAAATTGATTAAGGTGGGGCAAACTATGGGTTACAACATGGACGGATGTGTGAAGAACATAAAAGCCATCATTGGTTCCCAAGGAGATAGTCATGTCGTTAGATGAATTCTTGTTTTTAAATATTCAAGGTCTTGGTAACAAGGCTAAAAAGGGTGGATTCAGGAGTTGAATACAAAACATAGAGTCAATTTTGTTGCTTTACAAGAAACTAAGACGAATAGAATGGACCTTTTTTCTATGGGTTATGGTACAGAAAATTTACTAAAGTTTTCTAAAAATTTGACCTAAGTTACTATAGTTTCATTTTGTTCACTTAGGTTACTGAACTTTCGGGAGCATACACTTCGATAAATTTAGTATTAGTGCGAGTAACCTGAACGTATATTTTTTGATAAGTGCAGTAACCTGAGTGAACAGATTGTCAAAGTTTAGTAACCTGAACGCATACTTTAATAAGTTCAGTAACCTAAGTGAACAAAGTTTCAAATTTCAATAACCTGGATGAACAAAATGAAACTATAGTAACTTAGGACAAATTTTTGGGAAACTTTAGTAACTTTTCTATACCATAACCCTTTTTCTATCAAGGCGTTGTGGGGAAATTTCTCTTTTGACTATGCTTTTAGTCCCTCTATTGGTTATTCTGGGGGTCTTCTATGTGTTTGGGACCCAAGTTTATTTATGAAAGATAATGCTACTGTCTCTGACTCCTTCCTGGCAGTAATAGGTACTTGGATTCCATCGACTACCAAACTTCTTATCATATCCATCTATGCCCCACAGGACCTTACTGATAGAAGGATGTTATGAGATTTTATACACCATTTGATTGATTCTTGGGATGGTGAGTGTGTGCTCATGGGCGACTTTAATGAAGTTCGGTTTGAAAATGAAAGATATGGTTCTCTGTTTAATTCTCTTGGAGCCAGTTGTTGAAACAAACAGACCTTGATAGATCTTGAGCTCGTGGATCGTTATATATGCCTATGTAATCACAAGCACAATAAAAGACAATCTCTACTACTTATATTTATCAGCGGAATATAAACACAAGTAACAAATAACTAAGAACTCTGTGATCCTCTATGGATCTTTATATTAACTAAAACTGAATTTTCCAATCGGTACATAACTCATTCTAATGTGTTCCTTTTATAGACAAGGAACCCTAAACAATATCGCTAAACCGTTTCCCAAGAAACGTATAAACATAAAACTAAATAAGATATACACAATCACTTCCTAATAAAGCTCATGTATATCCACACTAAATAAACTAAACACGGAATAAACACTTCCGCAGAAACAGACTAATAACTATTATACTTCAGCAGATTATGTCTTCGGCAGAATCCACTCTTCTTCAGTAGAAACACTTCGGCAGTAATTTCAGCATAATCCAAACTTCACATAATTCCCAACAATCCTCCCCTAAACTGGAATTTGACTTGGTTAAGTTCAAGGTTCTTGATAGATCTTTAACAAAACAGCTCCAGAGGATTGTGCACGAACAACAACAGCAAAGAATCCAAATAAGAACATCTTTGTGATGAAGAAACTCTGAAACACCATATCTTTGCAGCAACAAATGACAATAGGTACATCAAAACAAATTAGTTTCATACTATTCTCATCACATCCAGGTGTGTCAACTCCTGTGAGAGGTGAATCATTGAAAATAATGGATTTGATGTCTCTTTACCAATAGCCATCACTACTGGAGTAGCCATATGTTTAAGTTCGTAAACTATGGTACACTGAGAACCATCTGATTTATTGGCAAACCAGCAACCATATAAACGGATTTGAAATGTCTTTACCTGTAGCCGTTTGCTCAGGACTAGTCAATTCTTAGAATTGGTGAATTGATAACCAAATATGGAAGACCACTGCCTTTACCACAAGCCATATACATGTGGGCTAGTCAATTCTTGGATTCCAAAACGGAATAAACCATGGTGAATTGATGACCATACAACACTCAGCAATTAAGCATGGGTGGTTGCATACCCTATGATTTTGAGCAAACCATTACAGCTATCAACAGATTTGATGTGTCTTTACCAAAGTTGTACCCTTTGGACTAGCTAACTCTTTGACATACACAAGGTATATCTGGTGAGTCAAGAACCAACAAAAGTATACAACAAACCTGCAGAAAAAGTTAGATAAACTTTTTTTTTTTTTTTTAACTAATAAATAAAGAAAACAAATATTACAAAATAGTACAATCAAGATGAACCTTTATGTGACAGAAGTTGAGTTTTAATCAAACCAACACATTGAGAAGCATGAAGCTCATCATTGCCAACTGGATTAGGAGGCACTTCCAACTTCTGTCTCAGCAACCGTTCCATAAAAGTAACCGATAAAGGATAAAGCTTATCCGATAGCATACACAAAATCATACCACAAGTGGTCTGAACCACATGAACACAAGGCAGAGGATAAAATCTCCAACTCTCAATCTCCCACTTATGGGAATTCTTCCAAATAGAATACCCTTTACCATTTGAAGAATGAGAATCGAACATAACCTGAAGATCACCCAACAAATATAAACCAGAACCCGTTGCTGGATGAAACTTATAATACTGAATGACATGTTCATACAGCATCTTCAAATCATGTCTAGTCACCAAATGAAGAATGTCCTTCAAGAAGTTGAACTCAAGAACAGTATTATCCAGCCTATAAACATTGTTAAGCTTTCCAGCTTTCCAATTGACCAATACCACATGAGTTCCTTCAGGAAAAACTTCAACAGGTCCAACTTCAATAAAGGTAGATTCATCAGCCTTGAGATCTAAAGCAGTATTCCTTGAAGAATGTTTCCTAGCCAATCTGTCAGAACTCCTTTTAACCAAGCTCTTCTGCCCCGTACCAACAATGTTATCAGTATCAAGCTGTAGATCATTTTCCTGACTCAGAGGATCACTCAACTCCACACTAGACAACGCTTCAGAAGAAACCAAAGAAGATTCAGCAGAAATAACCACATCAGAAGAAGGAGTAGCTTCAGAAGTTGTGTCAGAAGTAACAACTGGAGAGATCACCAAAGGCAAAACAGTATCAAAATTATCCACTATTCAACTGTTTTCTGTCTCTTAGCTTTAGGAACATCAGACATTGAAGCAATGCTTTCCAATTGAGAAGAAGAAGTAGAACCAGAGGAAGAAAGCTTCATAATCATATTATACTTTCTGATCAAAGCATCATCAGACAAATCACTGATTTGCTTCATTGACATACCAGAATTATAAATAGCAGAATTCTTCACAACTCTCCTCATATGATTCCTTTTCTGAACTATATTCATGGGTTTGTCTCTTTTAGCTTGATATCTTTGAGCAATAAGAGCTTTCCTTTTTGCAGCCGCCTCTTGCTTCCTTAGATTACCAAGAGCCACCATTTGATCCGCAAAATTCTCATTATCAAAAGATGCTCCTAATATAAGTTTTGCAAGATTTGGATCAGATGGACCTTGAGTAGTATAAGCATCCCATTGATCATCAGTGATCTTAGGAAGTAATGCATCAAGCTCTAATTTCCTTTCAGGAGACAAATTAGAATCAGACTGATCTTGAAGAAATTTAACAACAACACGACTCTTCTGCATATTCTCATAATCAGCAAAAAGCCTAGCTTGAGCTTGTTTTTCTTCAGCAGTTACCAGTCCTGAACCAAGCATATCATCAATCATAGCTTCCTTTCCTTTGTCATAAGATTTCTCAGTAGAACCAATTTGAGCTTCAGAAGGAACAACTAAATCAACATCAGAAGAAACAGGTTGAGACAATTCCTCAACAGGTGTATAGAAAACTTCAGAAGAAGAATTCAACTTATACATTCTTCCAGCTATAAAAACTTCATCATCATCTGCTGAAGGTGAAACATTTGGTTGTTCTTGTAAAGATGAGGTTTGACCATGATCAGAAGCAACCTCCTCAATTAGAACATCAGCAGATGCATCAACAACTTTTGGCTCTTTTGAAGTTGCAACAGATACCTTATTCAAATATTGTCTTCTTCTGTTTCTAGCAAATACAATAGGCACCTTGCTCCTTGAAGATTCAGCAACAGGAGAAGAAACATCAGTTGTAAGAGCTGCATCAGCCAAGATTCCAAGGGATGCATGAAGATTCTCTTCATCCTCCTCTTCAGAAGAAACCAGAACTCTCTTTTTACCCCTCTGACTCAGTAATTCTTCCAAGTTCTCAACTTTAATTTCCAATTCCACAATCTTATTACCAAAAATAGACTTGGTCTCTGCAAGTTCTTTCTTAAGATCAGTCACCTCACCTGCATACTTGTTCAACAGAGCATATAATGAGGTAAGTGTAACAGGATCCTCATCTGCATCAGCTGATTGCTCAGTTGTAATTGGAACTTCATTTGACCATTCAGGAGTAACATTAACCTGATCAACATTAGAACATCCTTCACCAAATGGATTCCTAATAGGACTTGGTGTAGGCAATCTATCAATATCAGCCTGAACCTCATTAATAGAAACTTGTGTAGGTGATAGACTAGGACATGGTCTAGGTGAAGGTATGAATGCCTCAGCAACAGCAGAAGGTCCCTCATCAACATCAACTGAAAGATTAGCATCAGTAGTATTGGAAGAAGGTAAACTAACAACATTAACCTCATCAGCAGTCTCATTCTCCTGAGGCAACATGGCAGATAATAAAGGAAAATGTGTCCCTTCAAATTTAGTTCTCATCGAAGCAAATAACTTAGAAGTTAAAAAACCTATGGGATAAAAAGCTTGGGTGTGGGTAGGAACATTCAATATCATCTGTAAGAACCTAGGGTACATCAAAAACTTGCCCTTTTTCCTAGTTATATTCTCAATCATATTATCGAAAATAAACTTAGAAAAATTATAAGTCAAACCCTTAGATAGACAAATAATACCACATCCCAATTGAGTTGAAAATTGATCCCATCCTCCAGACTTATTGCTTACACACTGGAGCAACGTATGAACCAAAAACCTCCACATAGGACAAAGCTGATTTTTTAACCACATATCAGTCCTTGTTCCTTGATATCCAATCGCTCTAAGCCCTTCAAGTACCATCGTAGAATCAGAATGATAAACTCCATTCTCATCATCCAAACGAAGTTGTCTTCTGATCAGTTCCTCTGTCACCACATACTCTCTTCCATCAACCCTTGCAACAATCTCAGTATCACTCCTTTTCATAGCCGACTCCCAAAATTGAGTAACCAAGGATTCATATATAGCATCCGGAGAATGTGTTAGAGCATACTGAATCTTTGATCTCTGTAAAAATGCGATCATCGGTCTATACAACTCATCTCCCCGAGCAGTTCCCAGAAAAGCGACCTTATTATGATCATGTTTGAATTGAAGCGCCATTAGAGATTTTGAAAATTAGGGTTACGATTTGCACAAATGGAAGTGTTTTGAATGAGAGTAATAAGCGAATCACTTAAAATGGAACGAATATATGCCAGTAGAGAATAAATAGAAATTTCCCAATTTTGGTCAAAGTTGACCAACGATGACGTGGACTTCTACTTTTACTCATATTCACTTTTAACTTCGGTGGAAACAGAAACCATTCTGCTGAAGTAGAACAATCAGCAGAAACAGATTACTTATTCAAGAAGCTTCAGTAAATATCTTTTTACTGTTTCACCCACTTGCATTAAATCTCATCACCCCTTGAAACCGTCTATAAAACAATCCCAATGCACATATACTTCTTCATCAAAAACCCCCAAAATATCATTCCAACCCTAATTCCACCAATACTCCAAATTTAGCCATAATAAACCATGAGTACCAAACATGAGATCATAGATCTCACAACATCATCCTCATCATCATCATCATCATCAAGTGAAGATACCAATCCATGGCTCCATTACTTTCCAAAACCATATCCACGACCAAAGAAATCACCCTTTCTCCCTTCATCAGAAGATGAAAGTATAGTGAATCCAAGTGAATCTGCTGATGATTCTGATGACTCCTATAAGGAGAGAACATCTTACTCCCAACCCCCAGCACCTCAGCCTCAACGAAGGCCACGAGCCAAAAATCCACCACTTCCAGAAGATAGAGAGGTGGTTCTTGGTCTTTCTGCATCAGGTTTTGGTGCATCATCACATATCGTATAAGGGAAGAACTTAAAGAGGGTAGATGGATTGCATTTTGGTTGAAATACATAGATGAAGCACAAAGGACACATTGTTTTTCTCCATCATCATATGTGGTCATTGTCATCATCAACGTTTGCATCAATCCATCCTCTCCATTTTGATCCTTAGCATCTTGTTAGTGTTGGTTATGCATGTCACAAAAGCGTAGCCAGCATTTAGTGTGAAAGATGTGAGCGATCATGCATATCCAACAGCCTGTTAGATGTTGGAATAGATGATATGTAATAGATTAGGATTAGTAGATCATGTAGATGCATTTGATGTTATTAGTACTCTGTAAGCTGTAAACTGTTTCTTGAATGAATGAATGAACCATTTGCTCAATTTGCTTCAGTACTTCTTTTGAATGAATCGTATAACTTCAGTACATCATCTCATCTTCAGAGGAAACAAATGACTCTCTTCAGCACTTTGAATTCAGTAGAAACAAGCTTAAGCTTTCTTGACCATAACTCAACTGAACAGAAAAACCACTCTGCAAAACAGAACAAACACAGAGACATACACAAACCAACAAAGAAACACACTAAGATTACATTAGCTGGTTAGAGTTAGATAAAACCAAACAAATATACAAAATTACATAGCAAAATGCAAAGTTATACACAAATCCTCCCCTGAGGCATATGCCTCCCCTAAGGCCTATGCCTCCCCTTAAACTTTGCAGTTAAGGGTTAAGCATGCCAATATGGACCACAAGGTGTTGAAACCTTGGTCCCTCAAAAGCCTTTGTTAACAAATCTGCCACATTATCATCAGTATGAATTTTGACCACATTTATCAAATTTTTATCATATGCATCTCTTATAAAGTGGTGCCTGATTTCAATATGTTTTGTTCGACTATGAAAAACTGGATTTTTAACAATGCATATGGTACTTTGATTATCAATAAAAATTGTTGTGTTCATGAAATTGTACCCATAATCCAACAATTGATTTTGAATCCAAAGAACCTGTCCACAGCAATTTGCAGCAGCAACGTACTCTGCTTCAGTAGATGAGGTAGCCACAATAGTCTGTTTCTTGCATTGCCAAGAAATCAATCTCTTTCCAAGGAATTGACAACCTCGGAGTAACTTGATGTCGTGAACAAACACTCACAGCAAAGGTAATATCAGGCCTTGAAGCTGTTAAATACATCAAAGAGCCAATCATGGACCTGTACAGATGAACATTCACAGGTGGATCAGCTTCATTGTTGGTCTTTGTTTTTGGAGCTTCATAAGGTGTAGTGGCAGTCCTTACACCCTCCATACCAAACTTCTTCAAGATGTCCCTCACATAGTTGTCCTGACTGATAAAGATACCATCAGGTTTCTGCTGAACTTGAAGACCCAAAAAGAAAGTCATCTCTCCCATGGCACTCATCTGAAACTCTCCCTTCATCAGCTCCTCAAACTCCCTGCACCAAGCTTCCTTTGTGGATCCAAAAATAATGTCATCCACACACACTTGCACAAGAATAATGTCAGTGGAATTCTTCTTTAGGAAAAGAGTCTTATCAATAGCACCTCTTCTATAACCATGCTTCAGAAGAAATGTGGAGAGCCTAGCATACCAGGCTCTGGGTGCCTGATGTAGTCCATAGAGAGCTTTGACTACCTTATAAACATGATTGGGATGGTCTGGATCTTCAAATCCTTTAGGTTGAGTGACATAAACCTCCTCTTCAATTTCACCATACAAGAAGGCTCCTTTAACATCCATTTGATAGACCATAAAACCCATATAGGATGCATAAGCTAGGAAAATCTGTATTGCCTCAACTCTTGCCACTGGTGTAAACACTTCATCATAATCGATCCCCTCCTCTTGTCTATACCCCTGTGCAACTAATTTGGCTTTGTTTTTAATGACAACACCTCGAGCATCTCTCTTATTTTTTAGAATCCATTTAGTCCCAATAGCATACTTACCATCAGGCAGTGGTACCAATATCCAAACCTGCTGATTTTGAAACTGTTGCATCTCATCCTGCATTGCTTCAAGCCAACTTGAGTCTTCAAGAGCCTGAGTAACACTGGTTGGTTCCACTTGTGAGAGAAAACAAGCAAACAGACAATGTTCATAGTCTGTGTGATTGTCTCTCTGCTGATTTGAGACATAAGAGATAAAAGCCACCTGACCATATTTAGAACGCGCCACAGTACCTCTTATTCTAACAGGTGCATTAGGATCACCAATAATATTAGACTGTGGATGAACATTGTTGATCCTTGTAGTAGTGGTGGTGTTGACATCAATGGAGGAATCAAGATTAGTCACAGTAGGTTCAAAGTCAGTATCATAGGAAGGTGTGTTGAAGATTCCTGCTTTAGGTTGATGATGACCAAGATCTGAAGGTTTTGGAAACCTTGTATAGGGTTCTCCAAGATCTGTTGACACTCTAGTAGACATAGGAGTAGAGTCAACATGTCTTTCAGCCGAATTGGAGAGATGAGGAGAAACAGAACCACTTTCAGCAGAATTGACGTTTCCACTGATTGCTTCACTTGTACTATTTTCAACATTCCTCTCAGCTTCTAAATTGGCTGCATACTCTTGTTTCTTCAGTCTGGCAAGGTCCTTAGCATAATAGAATTCATCTTCACCCACATCAGTATAATCTTTAGAAGTGTCACCTACAAAATTGTTAGGGGAGAAGGAAGGCACTACAATGGGTTGTTCATCATCATCAGACCCACTGTTAGAATGAGCATCCAAAGTTTCTGCACTAGTAGTTGGAGATGCTTGAGAATCTGCATTTTGATTAGCCAGATGTCTAGAATAACCCAAGTAATCAGTCAAGTAATCAAGGTCAAATGACCAAACATGACCCTGTCCTTGAACATTAGGCTTGTCTTCTAGATACCTCAGATTCAATGTCTCCTCAATCTTCTTAGCAGATACATTGTAAACCCTGTATGCCTTACTATGAGCAGAATACCCCACAATATAACCATCATCAGCTTTCTCATCAAATTTGCCCAATGGATCACTTGTATTCAAAATTGTCACTTGGCAGCCAAACGGTTTAAGGTAATGAATAACAGGAACTTTCCCAAAAAGAAGTTCATATGGTGTTTTAAGGTGTGGTCTAGTAATGGACACTCTATTTAGTACATAACAAGCTGTACCAACAGCTTCAGTCCAAAACATGGTTGGAAGTTTAGAGTCTGCTAGCATTGATCTTGCAGCCTCTATTAAGGTCCTATTTTTTCTTTCTGCCACCCCATTTTGTTGAGGGGTTCTTGGAGTGCTATAGTCCCTCTTGATTCCTTTTGACCTACAAAGTTCTATAAGTAGAGCATTCTTGAACTCTGTCCCATTATCACACCTAATTCCTTTCACCTTTTTGTTCAACTGATTTTCAATAAGGGTAATGAAGTCTTTCAATACTTCAGATGTTTCATCTTTGGTCCTTATAAAGAATACCCAACAAAATTTGCTATAACCATCAGTGATCACCAGACAAAAATATTTATGATCAATGCTTCTCACTTTAGTTGGACCAAACAGATCCATATGAAGCAGCTGAAGAGGTTCAGAAATAATGCTTACTGATGTAAGATGAACACCTTTGTATGAGGCTCTGTGATGCTTTCCTTTGTTGCATGCAACACAATTATGATCATTGGTGAAAACTTTGGCAGGAAGACCTTGAACTAGGCCCAGTTTAGAGAGCTGGTTTATGGTCTTGAAATTGACATGGGCCATCCTTCTGTGCCATTTGGTGGACTCATCCACAGATGCTTTAGCCACTAAACATGTTAAGTCACCTGCTGGTTGGACATTAGTTAAGTTGAATGTATAAAGATTGTGACTTCGAGGAACTTTCAGCAGAATTGAAGTTTCTTCTGGGAGTTTGAAGTCTTTAGATAGCACAAGACATTCATTCTCTGTGAAGAGTACTTTATTCTTAGTGTCACAGATTTGTGAGACTGAAAACAAATTGAAGTGTTGAAGCTCCTTGGCATAATAAACATTCTCAAAGTCCAGCTGAGGTGTTTTGATGGTCCCTTTCCCAGTAATTCTGCCATCACTTCCTCCAAAGGTTACATTGCCTCCTCCTTCAATGGGAACAAAGTTATGCATCATATCCCTGTTTCCTGACATACTTCTTGAACAACCACTGTCAACAATTCCAACATCTTTATGCTTAAGGGGATGATCCTACAACAACAACAAAAAATATACAGAAAATTAGTACACTATGGAGGCTCAAGTCATTGCTGACTTGAACCTGCCTTGTGGATCATATGAGTTATGCCAAGCAGAAGAATAAGATCCACTATTGTTCTTGGGTTTCCATCGAAACTTAGGTCCCTGTTTATTCCAAGAACAACCTGCTGAGGTCTTGACAGCAGTGTCCCAGTACCCTTTCCCATCAGTCATATGGTTAACATATCTAGGCCAAAAACCATTTTTAAAGTATTCACTGGTTGGTTAACTGGTTTCCTCCAAGAAAAAGGAGTATTGTTATAAGTTGCTTGTGGAACATAAGGTGGTATATCATTAACATTGGTCCACATTGGTCTAGATTTCCTAGAATCACCACACCTATTCATTCTTTGCTCATGATAATCACAATCCTTAATTAAATGAAATTTACTTCCACACACAAAACATTTCTTCTGATTAGAAGATTTATTCAGACCAAAAGATGTATTATTACAAGCAGAAGTATTCAAACCAAAACCATGAAAAGAATTGTTTTTAACAGTACTATTATGCAAAGAATTAAAATGCAAGTCTTCAGAGGCAACTGTCTTGGAAGTGGATTCCTTGGCATCAACTCTGACATGCTTATTGGTAGTCTTGGGTGCAGGCAGGGGTGAAGACTTGGGAAGGTCAAACTTGGGAAGGTCAGACTTGTCATTTGAATCACACTCTGTAGACCCTTGCTTGGAGGACTTGTCACTGTTAACACAAGAGACAAAGTCATTAGTAGAAGTATTAGGGTCTGGCATGTCTCTTGACTTTTTGCCATACAGATGGTGTGATCCATCAAAGTTATCAGGAATGGAAAGGTCAATGGGCATGTGCTCACCTCTAATTGGTCCACGTACAGCATGTAGGTCACCTTCTTTCACAAAATTAGCTAGGCCTGCTGATGTAGATTTACGTGTGTCATCCCTAGCCTCTAAGCCTACATATTTCTTAAAGCCTAAAGCCACTGTAGAATTAGAAGCTTGACTACTATAAATAAAACCAGCTAACTTATTTCCATTCATTATCCATTCTTTATGCCTAGCAATTTCCTCCTTAAGTTTCTCCTTAAGCTCTAGATTTTCAGACTCTACATCTGCTCTTAACTTCTCAGACCATTTTAATTCATTTTTAGCACATTCAAGATCCCTTTCTAAAACACCTATTTTCTCATCATACGCTATTTGATTCTTCTGAAACCAAAACTTTTGTCTTTCTAGTGTTTTTAAAGCCTGTTTATAAGCTTCAACTTCCACATAGCATTCATTATATTTAGGTTCCAAAATATCATAAGCTTCTTTGAGTGTATTATAACGCTCACTACAACCAAACAAACAGTTTTGTACCTGAGAGATGCCCATCAAGACAATCTGATCATGCCTATCCTCTGAAGTACAGCTTGCAATCAACCCAACATTATCAGGACCATCATTATCAGCCTCCTCATGTTGCTTCCAGTCCACATTGCTATCCAGAGTAACCAAAGCAGCTGAACCCTTTGAAGTTCCTGCCTCCTTCTGATACTGCTGATAAGAAGAGTATCTTGTCTCATCACCAGCTTTCCTGTCTTTGCATTCTCTAGAAAAGTGACCCATCTGTTGGCATGTGAAGCATTTAACCTTCCTCTTGTCAAACCTTGCTGGATCGCGTCCTTTGAATCCAAACCTTCTGCCAGCTTTGCGCTCAAAGTTCTTGATATCCATGGAAATCATGGCCACCTGCCACCTCAGCTTCATCTCTTCCATCTCAATCGGGTCCACCTGATCAAAATCCTCATAAGCCAGATCCTGCTGAGGATCATAATCAGCAAAGAAGGATCCAAGAACATCTTCCATAATGTTACTCGATTTAGAGTGAGAACTTGATGAAGGAGCAGCATAAGGTGTTGATGAATATGGGCTTGGACCATAACTTGTCTTTGGAGTAGAGGCTCCAACGAATGCAGTGTGACTAGCAGAAGAAGATGATCTAAAAGGGCTTCTTACATCATGTTCAAGAGCTTTAAGTTTGTGGTACAGCTCATCAAACGTAATCATGTCCAAACCACCTTTAGCTTTTAAAGCTATGCTTACGTGTAGCCAGGATGGAGGTAAAGACCTCAGAAACTTAGAGTTACAATCATCATTATCTGGGTTTGCCTGCAGCTGATTCAACTGACTTAAAATCTTGTGAAACTTGTCATAGCCCTTGTGTATTCCTTCCTCTTCAGAGATTTGAAAGTCCTGCAACTGTTGTCTCAGAATGGACTTCTTCAGTCTCCTAGACTCCTCATTCCCACCGAACTTTGCCTTAATTGCTAACCATATATCCTTAGCATCTTGCATGAAGTGAAAATCACTCAAGTGATCCTCAGGAATAGCTTGAAGAAGAATGGTTCTGACCTTGGTTTCTCTCTGAACCGCCAACAACTCTTCAGCATATTTGGGGGGAACATTCATCATCTTACCCGTAGCATCCGTGGTAGTTCTCTTCAAACTGTTTCCCTTCAAGACTATCTCCCATAGATTCCAATCAATGTTGGAGATCCAGTTCTGCATCTTCATCGCCCAAAGATCATATTCCTCCCTTTTAAGGTAAGGAAACTTAGCATTGCTATTAGAGAGACTTAGTTGTTGCAGATGGGTGGAGTTTTGGTTGTTGGTGATTTCAGTATCAACATCTGAACCAGGCATGATGATTTTGTTATGGTTGTATGGGTGTTCAGTAAAACTTGTTCTTAGTATCGTAGAGACTCTCACGAGGCTCTGATACCACTTGTTGAAACAAACAGACCTTGATAGATCTTGAGCTCGTGGATCGTTATATATGCCTATGTAATCACAAGCACAATAAAAGACAATCTCTACTACTTATATTTATCAGCGGAATATAAACACAAGTAACAAATAACTAAGAACTCTGTGATCCTCTATGGATCTTTATATTAACTAAAACTAAATTTTCCAATCGGTACATAACTCATTCTAATGTGTTCCTTTTATAGACAAGGAACCCTAAACAATATCGCTAAACCGTTTCCCAAGAAACGTATAAACATAAAACTAAATAAGATATACACAATCACTTCCTAATAAAGCTCATGTATATCCACACTAAATAAACTAAACACGGAATAAACACTTCCGCAGAAACAGACTAATAACTATTATACTTCAGCAGATTATGTCTTCGGCAGAATCCACTCTTCTTCAGTAGAAACACTTCGGCAGTAATTTCAGCATAATCCAAACTTCACATAATTCCCAACACCAGTGCTTTTAATAATTTCATCACAATGGTTGGTTTTATCGATCTTCCATTGGAAGGCTACTCAGTCACTTGGTCCCATAAATCAGCTTCCAAGATGAGTAACCTTGATAGATTTCTTATTTCTGAAGGTTTAGTGTCGTTATTTCCTTCCATGTCAGCTTTATGTCTTGACAAACATTTATCGGATCATCGCCCTATTCTTCTACGTGAATTAGCTGTGGATTTTGGTCCTACACCATTTCAGTTTTTTCATTCTTGGTTTTCTAAGAAAGGTTTTGACAAGTTGGTGGAAGAAACATGGAAGAACTCTCATATTTTGGAACCGAATAGGATTATTAAATTGAAGAAAAAATTGCAAGCCCTTAAGTCTTCGATTAAACAATGGCTTTCTGAAGACAAGCAGAAGTCGAATGCTGCTAAATGTTCTATTCAGAATCGCCTTACTGTTTTGGATGAGAATATTGACCAGAGAAGATGTAACGAAGAGATGGTGAAGGAACGATCCAACTTGCTAAATGAGCTTCAGGAACTCAATTCTATTACTTCTTTAGACATGGCTCAAAAGGCCAAACTTCGGTGGGCAATAGAGGGAGATGAAAACTCCAAGTTTTTTCATGGAATTATCAACAAGAAACGCTCCCAGTTGGCTATTCGTGGGGTCCTAGTTGAAGGTGATTGGATTGATGAGCCTTATGAGGTGAAAAGGGGGTTTCTTAATCATTTTGCTAATCGCTTCGCTGAGCCGACTACTCAAAGTCTTACCTTTCATTTTCCATTTCCTAAAAACTTGTCTCCAGATCAAAACGAAGACCTTGAAAGAAATGTTTCCTATGATGAGATTAAGAAAGTGATGTGGGATTGTGGAACAAAAAAATCGCCTGGCCCTGATGGTTTTACCTTTGAATTCTATCGAAGGTATTGAAATCTTATAGATCAAGATGTTGTAGATGTTGTTACCCTTTTCTTTGAATCAGGTTCTTTCCCTCCTGGTTGTAATTCTTCGTTTATCGCTTTAATTCCCAAAACGCAAGAAGCTAAAGTGGTGAAGGACTTTCGTCCTATTAGCTTAATAGGAAGCGTGTACAAAATTATTACGAAGAGTTTAGCTAATCAGTTGAGCCTCGTTGTCTCGGACCTTGTAAATGACGTTCAATCGGCTTTTGTTTCTAATCATCAAATTCTTGACGGTCCTTTCATCCTCAATGAGCTTTTATTGTGGTGCAAAAACAAAAATTCTAAATCCATGATTTTTAAAATTAATTTTGAAAAAGCCTTCGATTCGATCAGATGGGATTTCTCAGATACGATTTTACTCAACTTTGGTTTTGGTCCTAAATGGCATAGTTGGATTCAAGGATGTCTTAATTCAGCTATGGGATCTATTCTGGTCAATGGCAGCCCCGACATCTGAGTTCAAATTCTTTAAAGGATTGAAGCAGGGAGACCCTCTATCCCTCTTTCTATTTATTATGATTATGGAAAGCTTGCATTTGTCTTTCGATAACGTGGTGCAAGCGGAGCTTTATAATGGTATCCATAGTGCTGATTCTTTAAGCATATCCCATTTGTTCTATGCAGATGACATTGTTTTCATTGGTAAATGGAGTTTATCAAATTTCTTGACTAAATGTTCTTTAATGGCTTTATTTGGCTTCGGGTCTCAAGATCAACCTCCATAAAAGTAAGCTCATGGGAATTGGTATTCCTCATGATGTCGTGGTTTCAGCTGCTAGATCTATTGGTTGCTCAACGTTTCACACGCCTTTTAATTACCTTGGGGTTAAGGTTGGTGGTACTATGTCAAGACTTAGCTCTTACAAGGATGTCATTACCATGTTAACTTCTAGAATTTCAAAATGGAAGCTTAAAGCCCTTTTGATTGGGGGTCGCCTCACTCTTATTAAATCAGTTTTGAGTAACTTTTCGTTATATTACATGTCCTCTTTCAAGGTTCCTAAAGGCATTCTTAGTAAAATGGAATCGATTCATAGAAAATTTTTCAACGGTGTGGAAAATTCAGAGAAGAAGGTCTCTTTAATTTGCTGGAAGAAAGTCTTAGCTTCTAAGATGAATGGAGGGCTTGGTGTCTCAAGCTTCTTTGCTTTTAATCGTGCGCTTCTCTTCAAATGGATTTGGAGGCTTATTTCGGATGGCTCTTCTTTGTGGTCTCGTTTTATCATAGCCATTCATGGAGTCTGTGGAGCTTTGTACAACCCTCTTACTTTCTCTAAAAGATCTCCATGGCTTAATATTGTTCGCGAATTCAAAAATCTATCTAATAATGGTATTGATTTACTTTCCCTTGTTAAAAAGAAAGTAGGTAATGGTGTGTCAACGTCTTTTTGGGATGATGTTTGGCTCGCGGATTCTCCCTTTAAGCAAGTGTATCCTCGGATTTATTTGTTGGAAACTAATAAGCATTCTAGTGTGGCTTCTAAGTTGATGGATCCTACGCTTACTGCTTCCTTTAGAAGGCCTCCTCGAGGCGGCATTGAAGAGGAGCAGCTCCAGCATCTTATTGCAAGTACTTCCTCTATTATGCTCCCTAATATTAGTGATAGATGGATTTGGAGGTTGGATTCTTCAGGCACCTTTTCGGTGAAATCAACCCGTAATTTTATTGATGATTCTTTTCTCCGGAAGATGGATGTTCCAACAAGATGGGTTAAAACTATTCCCATTAAGATCAACATTTTTGCATGGAAAGTTTATTTGGACAAGCTCCCCACGAGGTTGAACCTATCTCTTTGTGGTCTTGACATTCCTTCTATTATTTGCCCGCTTTACAGAATTACAGTGGAATCTACTTCGCATATGTTCTTCTTGTGTCATTTGGCTCATCAGTCATTGCTTAAGGTAGCATGTTGGTGGGATTTAGAGATTCATGACTTTACCGCATATGATGATTGGCTTCTTTGGTTAATCAATCTTCGAGTATCTAAGCGGTTCAAGGAAGCGTTTGAAGCCGTTTGTTATATCACTTGGTGGGCTATTTGGAAGTTTCGTAACCAAGTCTTGTTTGGGAGCAATCACCCTCGGTTAGATCTTCTCTTTGATGAGATTGTTCGGTTATCTTTTACTTGGTGTTCTAGTCGATATAATTCTTCTTTTGATTGGAGCTCTTGGATGAAAAATCCTAACTCTATTATTTTGTAGTTTCTTCTAGCTCCTTGCTAGTCTTTAATATATTTTCCGTTCAAAAAAAATAGTTTCATTAAAACATAAGTGACCTAAAATAACATTTATTCACTAAAAACTAATATCATGAGAAATTCAACCTATGGTTAGACCGGATAAGCGGTATGAAGAATTCTAAACAAAAGTAAGTGAATAAAACATCAACAAAGACATTAAAATATTGAAAAGCAACTAAATATCTATCAACCAAAAATATCATCTACCTCTTCATTATATTCGTCAATCAAACGATAAATTTTATTGCTGCTAAACATGTAAACTTGGTTTCTTTTCTTCCTCTTGATATTGTATATTGACAAAACATTGTCGAAATTATCATCAAGAATATCATCATCCCCGTCAAAAATGCTCTCATCGTCCGAACTTTCAATTTCAATAACATCGTTTCATTTTAACGTCACCAAGTTTGCCTCCCTTTTCATTTCTTAGATTCGTGAATCACCTCATAGCAACCAGCAAATGGGTATCAAGTTTCACGTTGTCGGCATGTTGTTGTTTAAAGACAGAAAACAATATTACGGCTTCATACGGATATATGAGTATCAAAAACGAAACCGAAAAAGTGCAGAAAGAGTGTTACCTCATAAACATGAAAATCGACATTATCGTCCCCGACTTGCTTTTCTAAGGAAGAAGAAAATGTCAGGTATTGATTAAAAAAAATTGATGTGAGATGTCGTAACATAGCTTTACCTTGATTTCTTCGTTGATAGCCACTTTCACAGTGAATATGTTTTTTGTTGCTTTGAAAGTTGACACATTGTTTGATTTGTTCATCTGTATAAATGCAAAAAATCAAATGTTAAAGTTACTACGTTGAATTACTACTTTGATATATATAATTAAATAAAAATAAAGCTTTCGATTCATACCTTCATTTTGGTTGAGTGAAATGGTCTCTGTATTTTGTTAAGTATTACGAGTATATTATTATGAATGGTTATTAAATGAAAGTGGGTATGTAGTGTTTATTCATTAGCCTCATGCATAGTATTATTTTTGGCATCAAATTATTGTTTTTAAAAACTGAAACATTTGATTGTTGGAATATTCCTCTAAATAACATTCATGGGGCCTTCTTATGAATAGTACTTTGGCTTTTTTTTTACCCGGACCCGTTGGGTGGACCACATAGTCATATTTGTTTATACTACCCGACCCAAGCTATTCATCTTCACTCACACCCTTCGTTTACCTTTTAGATCCAAACGGGTATACCTCCAGAAAATTAACCGGCGATATTTTGATCCGAAGAAAATACAATTTGTTGGTACTACAAACGATTGTGAGGGAGCTACAGTCAGCCGTACCATCAAACCAAATTTTTTATTGCGTTTGTGGATGTCTCTTTGCCATATGTTGATTGCTATAGGTGCACTTGCCTTTTCCTCCACATCCTTTTTTATGCTTCATATATGTTATATTTGTATAATTAGAGTTAGGTAGATCAATTATTTGTTATCAAAAAAAAGTTCAACAGGTTTGCTGTTTTGAAGATTTGATACTAGGTTTGATGTTTTTCCCTTTAGTTTTTGCCTGTTTTTGTATGAGCTTTATGGTCGTTGCCCTATGTTGCATTTAGGTTTCATTAATTTTTGAAATTTCGTACAGTCGTTGTCCTTATATATTTATTGTGGTTCATGTTAGCTATATTCATTGTGGCTTTGTTATATTTAGGTGTTAGAGTAATTAAATGTTGCTTATGGTGCTTTAGATGTTAGTTAGGCTTAGTTGTTAGGGTCACTAAATGATATGCAGATTTTGGTTTAGGATTTAAGGTTAAAGGTGGTTGCAATTCAATGTTAACCACATTAAATGGTATGTACCTTTTTTTGGGGGTTGTATTAATTTGTGTTTCAGTTTTTTTTATTTTTTATTTTTTTTTACGATAAGTGCTGACTTTCTTCCATCTTTTTGTTTGGCCTTTTTTTCCACTTCTGTATTTGCAAACTATCGCTTCATAATGCTTTTCTTGCTCACCATAAATATTTCAAAAATATTGATAGTTCTACTTTACTTGCTTTTTGCTTTCTTTGTAATTGGTATGCACATTATTGTTTATAACTATGAACTTAAAAACCATACATGACTCTCAAAACATTCACAATCGGTCATGTCAAAACCTGATACAAAACAATGCTCCAAATATACATGGATGTACTGGATGTGAAATGCATGAGATCATTACGCCAATTGTCTCCACCTTTCAACCGTATGCATCCCAGTGTTTGGCTGCACCAAAGAGTTATTATGTCAAAGGTAGGCTCATGTTTTTGTTATTCGCTATTGATATACTCACACTTATTGTCATGTTTACCATGAAAACATTGACAGGCTTATGTTGCTTTTTTGCTGATAGATATTGTTCAGGAGCAGAATGTACACATTACAGGCCAACAGATACCATTAGATCATAGTGGTCATATGGGAGGAGTGTGTGCACCAATGGGTGGTTCTTTGGGGCTGAATTACAACATTGCAAGCAATTTGGAAACACCTTTGCTACAGACTACTTTAAAAAACCGTGTTGATAGGACGGTTGATCAAACGCCTGATAGCGTAACCAAATGTACTCTCATGTATTTTATTTTTACACAACAATTTAGAATAATTAAATCATATTCTCATGGTATTTTTTAAATTCAAATAGGATCGTCTACACATGATAACAGATGTTCACAGCAAACTCGAGAAAGAGGGAGACCGCAAAAACAGATGGCCGACAAAGAAGTGCATCTGGGTGGTTCATCCGATTATGTAGACACCATTGGTCAACCAATGACTCCTGATATCATAGAAGGTGACTTATCTACTTCTCTTTTAAAATGCAATTTTTCAAATTCTATTGCTTCCTATACAATATTGAATTGGCCTTTGATAGTATTCCTCTAAATAATATTCATGGGTCCTTCTTATGAATAGTACTTTGGATTTTTTTTTACCCGGACCCGTTGGGTGGACCACATAGTCATATTTGTTTATACTACCCGACCCAAGCTATTCATCTTCACTCACACCCTTCGTTTACCTTTTAGATTCAAATGGGTATACCTCCAGAAAATTAACCGGCGATATTTTGATCCGAAGAAAATACAATTCGTTGGTACTACAAACGATTGTGAGGGAGCTGCAGTCAGCCATACCATCAAACCAATTTTTTTTATTGCGTTTGTGGATGACTGTTTTGCCATATGGTGATTGCTACAGGTGTGCTATTCTTTTGGTCCACATCCTTTTTTATGCTTCATATATCTTATATTTGTATAATTAGAGTTAGGTAGATCAATTATTTGTGATCAAAATAAACTTCAACAAGTTTAGTGTTTGGAAGATTGGATACTAGGTTTGATGTTTTTTCCTTTAGTTTTTGCCTACGTTCGTTATTGTGAGGGTTTAGGTTTAATTTTTTGGTTAAATAGTTCATAACAATCTAGGTTTAGGTTTAATTTAGGTTTTTTTATTTTCTAAAATTATTTTGGGCGTTTTCTAATTTCAAGTTTGTAAATCAATTTAATGATGATAAAATTAAGTCCTTTTTTCATAATTGATGTCAATTTAGTCTATGTAAAAAAAGGTTCAGCCATGGGCTCATGTTGGTGAAATGGGATCTTATATCTTATGCTTAAGCAGTTTAAGTGAATTAGATTTTAGTGAAATATTTAACTTCTAAAAATGTTTGTGGGTTTGCCATATTTTTAGGTGCCGCTGTGGCGGGGTAGGCTTGCTGAGCTTGCAACCATGGCAGTGACTTGTATCTTGGTAGGCCATAACAATGTCGTGTTTGCAGCCATGGATGGTTAGATGCCATTTTGGTTGTATAGCTTTGCTTTGCTGATGCTGCGACGCAAAATGCAGCAATTTACATGGCGCGATCGCTTTGGTATGTGTAGAAACATGGTTACGTGCGGTCTTGTCATTTGTATTACATGCAGTTGATAACATCAAATAGTCCTGAATATTAAGTGTCAATTTCCCCCGATAATGCTTGTAATTTATATCATTTATATGGATTTACGATTGTTTTCCGTTGTTTTCCACTTTCAGGTAAATTACGAGCATTGGAGCTAAAGAGACGCGGAACTGGAGAAATACCAAAAGATTTATCATAGTATGCTACTTTGAAGAAGTTACGGCGTAACTCATCTCTCACATTACGCCGTAAGTAAAGCGTGACTCAGAAAACCAACTCATCAGAAGATTACGGCGTAACTCTCCCCAAAGGCTATGACGTAACTAAATTAGGTCAAATGAGGTTCCACGTCACTGATAACTACGTCGTAACTATTCCATAAACTACGGCGTAACCAAGTATATTGAATACTACGACGTAACCACTAATAAGGTTACACCGTAACTAGCAGATCTAGTGCAAAATACGAAGGAATTTATGGTAACGGCGTAACTCTTATATTAGTTACGCCGTAACCCAGATCTGGCCTATAAATACCTCACGATTTCCAGCATTTCTAATCATCCCATTCCACACACAACAACCAGAGAACGTGGGAAAAAGCTAAAGGCAGGTCTAGAGGAGCATACGGAGCTGTCTCCAAGGGAGAAATCACTCCCCTACGATAAGCATTAGTATTTTATCTTTTCTTTACTTTCGATTCATGTATTTCGTACCTTTGAAAATTGAATTGACTTGTATGGTTAATATGAGTGGCTAAGCACCTCTTGATGCTGGCCTAGTTATGATTCCTTAATTGTTTTGTTTGCGTTTACATTAATTCCGTATAATTATTTCTAAGTGTATGCATGCATAGTTTATTGGTAGCTACCCTTGTTTCGGTAGTTTTGAATGGCGGTAGAGGCCAATTGCCTAGGAGATATGACCAACTGGCCCTAGGTGAGCGGAATGAGATGGGAATGGTAAGATATGACCAACTGACGACCCTTTCTACTTGTGCGATTTGACCAACTGATCACCTACCGTTTGGATGAACTTAAGAATTAGGGGGTGAGTGTTTAAGTTGCTAACGCCCGGGCACTCACTATTATAAATCTAGCATGTAGCGGTACTTAATGACTTGGCTTAGGGGACCAGGAACAACAGGACTTATGAGGGGACACCTGACTTCTCCTGTGGTGGCATCTTTGCTGATAGGTTAGGGCGAATTGACCAAATGATGTCCTCTCAACTTTGACCCCACCTGAAGTAATTGGAAGTAAGTAGACGTAGACATAACTAGCTAGGAGGAATAACTAGGTTAGCACCACTCTCCTCTATTCATTTATCCTTTGCCTTTATTTGCTGTTTTCTGCTTTAGTAGTTTAATAATTAATTCCTTATCGAAATCATATTTAAAATCTGTGACACCTAGACTTAGTAATAATCCAACACACATAGCTCTTGGGGCGACCTCGGCTTTACCGAATACTACACTACACACGACCGGGTACACTGCATGTTAGTGCATTAGGGTAGACCATAGGTATAACGAGACTTTATAAATATTAAAACCTGGTCAGTAAAACCTGCATCAAGTTTTTGGCGCCGCTGCCGGAGAGTTATTTTAGGATTAATATTAAGTCTTTCATTTCGTTTTAAACTTTTCTATTATTCTCACGATCATTATTCGAGTTTTCAGGTACCATGGAAGTTGTTAACATCGATGACCTCACTCTTGAGGAATATTTGGCGTTGACAAGAGCAGAACAAGGGCCGGGTCTCATAAGACTAGCAATTGGAGCGGATGTCCGTTTCGAAATCAAAGACCAATTTATGAGGGAGCTTCGTGCTAACCCTTTTTCAGGAAACAGGGACAAAGATGCATATGAGCACGTTGAAAATGTCCTATACATCGCAAGCCTTTTCAACATTTCGGGCGTGTCTCATGATGCTGTTATGCTAAGGGTATTCCCAATGACTTTTACTGGAGCTGCCAGAAGATGGATTGAAAGATTGCCCGTCGGAGCAATTAATACTTGGGCTCTACTTAAGAAGCACTTTATTCAGAGATATTGTCCTCCATCGAAGATTTCTAACCAGCTTTTGGAGATCCATAATTTTAAACAAGAAGACGATGAAACATTGTATCAAGCTTGGGATAGATACAACGATCTCCTTTACAAATGTCCTACACATGATCTGAACAACCAGCAAAAGGTAAACATCTTCTACAAAGGAATCAACGTAACTACAAGACAAATGCTGGACTATCAAGGACCCATCCCGAACATGACTCCTACTCTTGCTATTGAAGTCATTCAAAAAATGGCTGGTCACTCTAAAAAATGGCACGACGGAGGAAGTAAAAGAAACCAAAGCGGAAGTTTCGATGGAATTGCAGCAATAACCAACAAGCTTGAGAATCTCGGTCGAGATATGCTAAAAATAAAAGAAACTGTTCATGCCATCCAAGTCGGATGCGAAAACTGTGGTGGGGGACATCTGACTAAGAATTGTCCTCACATTGACGGAGAAACTATAATTGAAGAAGCAAAATATGGGGAAAATCGACCGTTTTACGGAGATAATCGAAATAGTAACGGGTATCGTGGGAATTATAACCGTGGGCCTTATGAAGAAAGAAAGCCCAATCTGGAAGAGACAATAAACAAATTCCTAGAAACTTCAGCCCAGAAACAAAAAGAACAAGATAAATGGTTAAGAGATTTCCAGGAGAACACAAATAAAAATCTTTCCAGGCACGACGAAACCCTAAAAAATCTTGAAGCAATGATAGAAAAACTCAGTACTGAGATAGAAGACATTGAACTTAATGAACCCAAGCCCATGGTGGAATGCAATGCTGTTTTTGCCAATAATTCACAGGAGGTGATTGAGGAATGCAAATCCACAACCGGTGATTTTGAGGAGACGATTGTCGACAAGAAGGAAATGTTACGTCGTAACCATATCCCTGAATTACAGTGTAACCATGATTCAGGAGACGTATCCAGGATAGACACAAGCTTATTTTCAGTTAAGGATATTAGCACAAACGGGTTAGTCATTCCATGTTCTGTCAGGAGTATTGATATCTTGGGGGTAGTAGATTTTGGATCTTGTACAAACATCATGCCACTTTCCATATTCTTAAAACTTAAGATTATCCATCTTTGGGAATCGGATATCTCGATTAATTCTGCAACTGACACCAAGGTTACCCCTTTAGGTATTACAGGTGGTACTTGTGTCAAGGTCGATTAATTTGTTTCAGCACCTGAATTTGTAGTCATCGACATGGAGGAAAACAAAAAAGAACATTTGATTCTTGGTAAGCCGTTCCTTGACTCATTAGTACGTTACGGGGGATACTATGGCGATATAGTGGAGTTTAAATTAGACAAAATTTTATGCCTTGAACCGGATAGAATTGTTACAACTGAAGATTCACCAAGGATTGAATTAGATGATTCCGATAGGTTCCCACCTTCATATTTTGGCCATTTACAGGGGACCGAATCGAGTGATGATGAAAGCAATGAGGAAGAGATCCCACATTCTGTACCCAGTTATTTTGTTACGGGAAAACTTCACGATTGTGCTCCTGTTACTTGTTTAGTTGATGGGACCAAGGTAACATTGCCCACGTGTTCTCCTTTTCAGAAATGATGCAATGGAGGAGGACAGCATCTGATTCGAATGATTAAAGAGGCTGCGGAAGTTTGGTGGTGCTGGGAAGACGAGAAGCTTATCAAGAAAAAGTGGTTACAAGGGCATAATGTTTTTAGCGAATGGTTCACCGAGATTGATTGGACCATTCATTTTTGTGAACCAGCTATCATGACGGATGACTACACCATGGCATGGCCTACATGCAACCCCTATCGAAAGATCTGCGATGGAGGAGAATTCCCTAAACCTAAATGGCTCAAATGCAAGGAATGGGCATGTTTTGACGAAGATAAGAGAAGCAAAGTAGGATACATGGGGATCTCATTTGAAAATTGGTTACGAGTAAAATTTGGATATGCTAAAATAAAATGGGACGAAGAGGCTAAATTTCGTTGCGAATGGGCACAAGCTAATTTTATGCAGAAAAGATACACCATCACTCGGTTTATTTCTCCACATGTTTGGGACCAGCCTTCTTCAATAAAAATGACATGGAGGAAGTCGGGCAAGCCCAAAAGCCCCCATAGAGCCCCGCGGCTCTGAGTCTAATTTAAAGACTCGTAAATAAAGAAAAGTGCTCTTTCGGGAGACAACCCGAATTATCCCTTTCTTTTGTTTTGTTTCCATTTCTATAGGGTTTTGTGTTTTCTAACCATTTTTGCAGGAAACGAGAAAGTAATTGCTGCTGCAGTTTGCTGATCTGACCAGAGTTACGGCGTAATTCATCTATGTGATTACGCCGTAACCAACTTTTTGCAGCCGAATTCCTGACGCATTACAAATTACGGTGTAATACCATCTCTGTGGTTACGCCGTAACCACTCGCTTTGCAGCTTATGCTAGGTTTTGCCAGTTACGGCGTAACTCCCTCAAAAGAGTTACGACGTAACCTTCCTCTGCTTTAATTCTTTCATTTTAAAACACAATAACCTTGTATTAGTATTCTAAATGAACTTTGTAGGTGTGTTCCCTGTAAACCCTCACGAGACTTCACTCGTCCACTTGGGACACAAAGTGGTTTAAAAGGGTTGTTGCATATGCTAAATGCAACCGTGATTCCTACAAAAGTGAGTTAGGTTTGTTTTTCATTTTTCATTTTTCATTTTTTTTCTTTTTAGAATAATGCTTGTCGGTAGTGTGATTTCAGGGATTGAAGTTTGTTCATGACGCTTATACGAAAGCACGTCTCTTTTTCGTGGGCTTCTTTCTTTATGGAGCAAATTTCAGGGAAGTTCTCGCTCTAATTCTACTTTTCTCTTCACCTTTATTTAATGCTTAGTACAAAAAGGACTTTGTACAATTCAAGTGGGGGGACGGGAGTAGAATTATCTCTTGAACATTATTTTGCGCTCGTTTTTCTAGTTTATTTTGAAAAATTATGCCATTTTTAAAATTTTGACATGTTTTTCTTGACCTAACTAGATTAGACCTTAGCCGAGCACATACAACCCTTGATATATTATGATGAGATTAGCCTTATCCGTTTCCAATATTTTACCCCAAATCCACCAAATTATGAGTGTGCCGGTAGCTTGTAAACTTTAGAACTTGGCATTTGCATCATTTCGAGACCATAGACGAGGTATGTTGAGTTAGCTCGATGTATTTGGACTTTTCAGTTTTAGAAGCCAATATTATAGGATTATCACCCAAATAGCCTACCATTGTGTGTCTATCGATTAGTCACCTCGACTTCTCGACCCCCATGTGAAACCCTTTTGTTGCACTCACCTTTAGTGCAAGATACCCCTAGATACACCCATCTGAGCCATTCCTTTCATTTTGTTAACCCAATATATTGTTTCGATACACCTTTACACCTTAGCCTACCCTGTAGTCTTTATTTGTGATTGGAAAGTCATCATTTGCCTAAGTTCAAGGTTCAAGTGGAAAGGTTCGGAAATCACGCTTTCGTCGACAACATATTCCTAAAGATCATTGAAGACCCCCCGAATTCCCATTGTTCATCTCAAGTGGGGGGATATTATGTTTAGTTATTATTGTTATGTTGAAAAAAAAAAAAAAAAAAAAAAACAGTTGTTATGTTATTGTAAAGTGCGATGTTATAAGCACTATGTTATGAGCTTTATAGATTTAGTATCGAGGAGGCCACCTCGGTCACATTTGAAGATTGGAGTTGGTAATTTTCCCAACAGTTGGAGAAAAGGCAGTGTGCCCATCACGACGTCCTCTAATTACACATCTACCTTGTATTTCATGATCAGGTTTCTTGACTTCAAAGCTTGAACTTTGGGCGGACGGTAAGTGGTGATGACTCAGTTATAGATTTAGACTACCTGCTTGTTTTTTATTTTACACCATTTATATATCCCATGTCTTATCCTACCCTTTAGTCATGAAGCATTTCTAGGTGATGCAGCGAGCAATCTTTGGTGTCTTGGCCATGGATTTGGTCATGTATCATTGATTTTGTCCACTTCGCCGTGACATGTTAGTAATGACGAGTCACCCCTTAACCCTTGTCGTGTCTACCCATATTGCCTTCGAGAATTGTTTAGCCCTTAACTCTAGCGGTGGACATTTGTGTAACCGCCAAGCTTATGATAGAATACATGCTATGACTATGCGATTGAGTGATCACCCCAAAATTGATACTTAGAATAGTTGAGAGATTTGAGTGTTTCGTTCCCATTTCGTGACGTGTTCGGCTTTGTTTTATTCTAGCATAAGGGATTTGTAAACTTATATTTTCCAGGTTTTGGGAGATATCTTTTTAGGAATCTTTCTAATAAGGTCTACTTGAGGGCAAGTAGAGTTCAAGTGGGGGGATATTTGATAACATCAAATAGTCCTGAATATTAAGTGTCAATTTCCCCCGATAATGCTTGTAATTTATATCATTTATATGGATTTACGCTTGTTTTCCATTGTTTTCCACTTTCAGGTAAATTACGAGCATTGGAGCTAAAGAGACGCGGAACTGGAGAAATACCAAAAGATTTATCATAGTATGCTACTTTGAAGAAGTTATGGCGTAACTCATCTCTCACATTACGCCGTAACTAAAGCGTGACTCAAAAAACCAACTCATCAGAAGGTTACGGCGTAACTCTCCCCAAAGGCTACGACGTAACTATATTAGGTCAAATGAGGTTCCACGCCGCTGATAACTACGCCGTAACTATTCCATAAACTACGGCGTAACCAAGTATATTGAAGACTACGGCGTAACCACTAATAAGGTTACGCCGTAACTAGCAGATCTAGTGCAAAATACGAAGGAATTGATGGTTACGGCATAACTCTTATATAAGTTACGCCGTAACCCAGTCTGGCCTATAAATACCCCACGAATTCCTGCATTCTAATCATCCCATTCCACACATAACAACTAGAGAACATGGGAAAAAGCTATAGGCAGGTCTGGAAGAGCATACGGAGCTGTCTCCAAGGGAGAAATCACTCCCCTAGATAAGCATTAGCATTTTATCTTTTCTTTACTTTCGATTCATGTATTTCGTACCTTTGAATATTGAATTGATTTGTATGGTTAGTATGAGCGGCTAAGCACCTCTTGGTGCTGGCCTAGTTATGATTCCTTAATTGTTTTGTTTGCGTTTACATTACTTCCGTATAATTATTTCTAAGTGTATGCATGCATAGTTTATTGGTAGCTACCCTTGTTTCGGTAGTTTTGAATGGCGGTAGAGGTCAATTGCCTAGGAGATATGACCAACTGACCCTATGTAAGCGGACTGAGACGGGAGTGGTAGGATATGACCAACTGACGACCCTTTCTACTTGTGCGATTTGACCAACTGATCACCTACCGTTTGGATGAAATTAAGAATTAGGGGGTGAGTGTTTAAGTTGCTATCGTCTGGGCACTCACTATTATAAATCTAGCATGTAGCGGTACTTAATGACTTGGCTTAGGGGACCAAGAACAACACGACTTATGAGGGGACACCTGACTTCTCATGTGGTGGCATCTTTGCTGATTGGTTAGGGCGAATTGACCAAATGTTGTCCTCTCGACTTTGACCCCACCTGAAGTAATTGGAAGTAAGTAGACGTAGACATAACTAGCTAGGAGGAATAACTAGGTTAGCAGCACTCTCCTCTATTGATTTATCCTTTGCCTTTATTTGTTGTTTTCTGCTTTAGTAGTTTAATAATTAATTCCTTGTCGAAATCATATTTAAAATCTGTGACACCTAGACTTAGTAATAATCCAACACACATAGCTCTTGGGACGACCTCGGCTTTATCGAATAATACACTACACACGACCGGGTACACTGCCCGTTAGTGCATTAGGGTAGACCATAGGTATAACGAGACTTTATAAATATTAAAACCTGGTCAGTAAAACCTGCATCAGCAGTGTAGGCTAAGAAACCATGATATTTAACAGTTTTTGTTTGTCTTGGTAACTAAAGTTTGCCGAAAAACATACCTTGGCGGGGTGACCCTATGGTTGTAGCCATGATGTTTTTCGGGTACCACTTGCATTGGGCTATCATGAATTTTTCTACAAATTAACTCTTCCGTGACTTTGGTTTTTATGTTGATGCTGGTGAAATGTGATTGTCTGAAACTTTGATTTCATGATCGTGGATTACAAATACAAAGAAGGCCCCATGAATGTTATTTTGT
Source organism: Chrysanthemum seticuspe (assembly GCA_019973895.1). Taxonomy (NCBI): domain Eukaryota; kingdom Viridiplantae; phylum Streptophyta; class Magnoliopsida; order Asterales; family Asteraceae; genus Chrysanthemum; species Chrysanthemum seticuspe. Next base: position 111,505,373 of record BPTQ01000002.1, on the reverse strand, counting down.
ATAATTCCAGTTTTTGGGCTGGCTACCGTGCTAAATGGTCATCCTTTGTATTCCTTTTTCAAGGTTGTGATGAATTGGGGTTTCTTCGGTAAATGTAAGATGACCCGTATCTTGGCAGGGTGACATACAACTGTTGCCGCCATGGCGAGTGTATCCTCTTTACTTGAATATTCGCCCATCTGAGCCATCTGTCCAGCGACATTTCCACTTTTGTCGTAAAACTAATTGTGGACTCTTCACCATTAACCTTCATTAGTTGCACCCACGACAAAAAAAACTATTTGGTTAAGGCAATGTTGATATCTGTATGCAATTGAATGTTTCGTTCACATAATCTGCTGATACTGGTATCTTGGCAGGGTAGTTTGGAATTGCAGCCATGGTCGGTATTTTGTTTCAGATTTTACATGTGCAAATCTGAGCCTTATAATATTTGGAAAAACACTTATCCACATCAGATACATTTAAGAAATATAGACAAGGTCACTTTCTGGCTCATGATATACCCTATCTAAGGGACATTTTGTAGTGCCCACAGCACATCTGCAGTTATGCGGGTGTTTGATATGATAATTAACATGCTTATAACTTGCTTATTGAGCTTTCAATCAGTGGTTGGTGGTATTCGTTGTCATGGGTGGGAATGGCTTTGAAGAAGATGATGTTATCCTCATGTTGGCGGGGCAACCCATAATGGTTGCAGCCATGGTGGATGCATCCTTTTTCTTAACATGTTACTTTGGTATCTGTTTGAGGTTACAACTACTGCAAGTGTAACCATTGTTTTCAGACTTTCGCTGCAACTATCTTTGGATCAAAATATCGCCGGATAATTTTCCGGAGGTATATCCGTTGGTATCTAAAAGGTAAACGAATGGTGTGAGTGAAGATGAATAGGATGGGTCGGGTAGCATAAACAAATACGGCTATCTGGTGGCTTTATCCCAATAATGTTGTGCCAATGAGGTATGAGCATAATAATGTTGCTCTGTTCATCAAACCACAATAGAATGTCACAACCTTGCTTTATAATTTTTTTGAGAGTGGCTTAAGGCCCTTGATGAAGAAGCTTAATGGGAGAAATCTTGCTAATTGTTATGTATATATATAATATATAATATATAATATATAATAAGGTCACTGACGCGATGACGATAGTATTCTGCATTTATGTCTTTGGTGAGCATAGTATATCAACTTCCGTCTGTTTGCATGGCACCCACATCCACATTCTGGTTGCAGCCATGGTGGGCTTCTGGTACCGCTTCCATACTTGCAGATCTGAGCGTCTCTATATATTAAAAGGATAACAACTGTTGCCGGTTTCGTGTGGCCTGTATATTGGCCTAATAGAATGTGTTTTTGTTACCTTGGTCCAAGACATGTTTGTTAATAAGTGCAGTTGATGTTGTGATGATTATGTATGTATTGTAAGGTCACTAGGGCGATGACAGTAGTTTTCTACATTTATGTCTTTGGTGAGCGTACTTTATCAACTCCCGTGTGTTGGCAAGGCACCCACATCCACATTGTGGTTGCAGCCATACTGGGTCTCTGGTACCGCTTCCATACTCGTAGAGCTGAGCCTCTATATATATTAAAAGGCATGATAAGCGCTGTCGTTTCATGTGATACCATGTAAGTCAACCATTTTTAAAACACACAATAAACCAAATACTATTTTTTTTACATCCACTTCTCCTCCACGCGAGTCGAACCAGTGCAGATCATTTCTTTACTTACAATCCAGCTTTGTTGATTGAATAGCACGTCAAACCTAGGATCATTTGTTCGATCTATAGATCATCCTAGATCTGGCATGCCATTCAATCAACAAACCTGGATTGCAGCTGAACAAACAATCTACAGTGGGTTACTTGGTATGTGTCATTATGGTCTGTGAGGTTATCAAATGATCTTACTTAGAAGCCTCTTTTACAGTAAGGAAACTGTAAATCTCTAAGTTGTATGATTTGACAGCTACAAATATGTCCATTGTGCAGTGAAACACAGCTGCACAGTGGGTTTAGAGGCCGAGATAGAAACAGTTAATGCTGGCCCGGAAATGCTTAATTTCAGTAATCGTCTACCTTACCAGAGAAACGTATCTGACTTCCATTCCAAACATTGGAGTATTCTTATTTTTTGCACGTGCAATATAGTCATAGTATTTGTGGTTTGTGTTTTTACCTTGCTACTCAACTAAACATGTATGTTCTGAAATGTATGCAACTTCCCAAAGACAACTAGGAACGACATGAGCATGCGTTAAAACTGCATTTTTCAAACAGACCCAAACGCCACTTAAAACGATATGAAAAGGCTGTGTTATTATATCGTCTATTTTTTTAAGCTTTTGCATTTGTGAATAATGTGATTGATTTAGGTTTGGGACAATCGGATTATAAGGTTTTATATATAATGGTAATTAGGATCACTTGTCAAAACTGAATTTCTGTAACAAAAATTCTTTTAAAAGAACATGTAACCACGCCTTGCTGTTTTAAATTGATAAGCAAATTAGCCATTGTAAAAAAGTATAACCCAATTAATGGAATGATGCATAGGCTTGGGGGATTCAACAAGAAGGTTGGAGGAGGTGATCCAGCAACCTAGCGGCTCTATTGGATGGAACAAAATGTTCGCAGGTAAAATTTACTCCATTATTTGCTGCTGCAAAATGTTTTGTGTGACTGCCATTCATATGTGGTAACCGTGTAATTGAAAATATGTGAATACAGTATGAAATTCAGAATCTGTCATGGCACATTGACTGCTCTCAAGCCTGCACAGCACAATTTGGATTCACTGTTTTTTTTTTTTTTTTTTTTTTTGCACATTCACTGCTTCTTTTGATGAAATGAGAATCTTTGATTCACTATTTTTTTTCTTCAACCATGCACTGCACATCTGTACATATTCCATTATTAAAATTTGATCATACAAAAACACTCATCTAAAGTATGTATATTGTCTACTTTAATCACCTCAAGCCTGTATACATTGACTGCTTTAATTCACTATTTTTTTTTCAAGCCTGCACATTGTCTGTACATATTCCATTAATAAACCAAACACTCATCTGAAATTTAATCTATACAAAGCCTCTCCACCAAACATTCATTCGCCAAACAATAATCTGAAACAAAACACACCATGAATTCCAACAAGAAAAAAGGTTTATCTTTTTCATGTCCATCTTTATATCAGAAGGGCACACCATGAGCACATAGACTGACTTTTTTTCTTTTCTTTTTTATGTGCAGAAATCATCTACATTTCAAGCAGTGAATCAAGCTCAGAAGGTCCTGAACTTCCTATGCCATGGGAAGACTACCTTCCAATTGATTATTGTGGCTCAACCTCCAAAAATGAAGATGCTAGGAGGATTAAAACTCCAAAACAGCTTGCCAAAAAAATTGCTGATATCATGAGTAAAACTCCAAAACAGATTGCCAAAGAGGCTTTTGATGCTAGGGTCAAGGTTCTTGGCTTTTCCAATGCCATTTTTGTGAAGAGATAGGCATGAAACCATTTGCCAAAGATGGGTCAAAAGGGAAGGGGAAAAAAAACTAGGGGTTAGTCATGAATGATGTATGTTGGTGGTTTCTCTATGGCTTAAAAGCCCTTCAATAAAACTGTTGTAAGTTTAGGCATGGTGGTGTTGGTAGAAATTTAATATGTTGTAGTGCAGTTTAGTTGCTTTTGTATTAGGAGTCGCTTTATATGCATATGCAGAATTTCATATACTTTTGACCCATAATTTTAGTGCACATATACAAAAGAGGTGCACAAGGTTACAAGAGACCATTGTTTTAGTGCACACCAATAAGCCACAGATATACAAATGAAAAGCACAGATTATACATTTACTTTAAACCTATTATGTCTGCAGCCATCTTTAAGAAAACACACCGCGGCAACACGCGGGCTCTCCACCTCGTTGACTAATATAGTGTGGAACGGCAGTGATTAGATAACATTTGGTTTGATATTGCCTTTTTTTAATACTTATCCTATTATTTTTACCAATTTTATCTCTAGTTTGTTATTATAGATAATTCTTGAATTAGAACGGTCATGATTTAATGTTGCATTGATCCAACGGATAAAATGACTTTGTGTAGAAGTGTACCGTCGGCAATAGAATAGTAATTTGGTTGCGGACTTGCGGGACAGAAATGACCACTTTCGAGTTGTTTCATACTCAATGTTACTACACAACCTCGAAGTTTCCCACAACATATTCTCAAGTGTCCTTTTAAATTTTGGGGAAAATGTAGTTGATAACAAAATAAAACAATTAATATATAATATTCGATCAAGTTCTATATTTCATCTATCCACTTGACATATAAAATAATAGGCATTAGGTGGCTAGCAAGTGGACTCTTTGTGATCTCTATCATTCATTTATTTTTGATATCGTTGAATGATTTTTTTAAGAAAAATGTATGTGCTTAAAACTCATGAAAGAAGAAATCTTAATTAATATTATATTATATTATACTATATACTAATTGTGAAAATTCCGTTCCGTTCAAAATTTTGTTTTACGGGACTAATGGCGCCACCCTATTGGTTGCAAACCCGCTAAACACTGTAGTAAGCACTGTACCACACTGTGCTACACTGTAGCACCCCATTTTTCCTCCGTTATATCACACACTCGGGATCCTTCTACCTTCTTCCCGAATCACAAAACACATACATATACAAATCTTTTTCTTCTCTCTCAAATCTACCACAAATCAAAAGCTAAAAAGAAAACTGATTTGCGGTATCCAATCTTTTTCCTAAATTAAACTAATCTTCTATCAACAGAGACTAGTACACACACAAATAAAGACAGTATCCAGAAAGTTTGATCGCCTCTTCATCTACAACAAAAAAACAGCACCTAAATCATTACGTAAAAAAATCCCTTATTAAAAAATTAGGGAAAAAAGCGAATCAAGCAAAAAAGGTCATCAAGAAGATGATTTTGAAAACAATAGTTCTTCCAAAGGTAAGATATTTTCTTTATTTTAATCCTATTGATGTTTTTATCTTAAACAAATGGGTGTTTTCTTTTTCATTGAATTCTGAGTTTTTTGTTTGTGTTTTTTATATGGGTTTTGATTCTATACATACTTGCAGCGAATACATATGTATAGATAACCTACACACATTCACCGCCTTAAAACACATTTCCTGAATGTTCTTCCACTTATACCTAAACTTCCTGAACCTTCATCCACAAACTAAATAGATTCGCAAAATGAAAAAAACCCTTAATCTTCTTCCAAAAACTAAATGTTAGCGCCCACAGTTTCACCTTTCTTTTTGGTTGATGGGATTTTGGTTATATTGAAATCTGAGAATTGTGAATGGGGTTTAATTAAGTTGGAATTTGACAGGATTGGGGTTAGTTCTGTTTAACTTTGAATTGTAAATGATGAAGCAATCGAATAAATAAAAAACTGAGTTGAAGCGGAAAGATAAGATGAGGTTAGCCAAGGCTTATGTCTTTTGAATAAGCCACAGGCTTAACTAAGCTACCTCATAACCCTTTTGGATTAAAAACAAAAACTCTGAATTCATAAGTAATCATCTATATTTATAGATAATAGGCATTGTGTTATTTTCGTTTTTAATATGCAAGGTTAAATGAGTCTTGAATTTGAAATTGACTACTTTCACACAATAGGTTGTTGGATCATGATTGGTGAAATTGACACGTATCTTGGCGGGGCAGCACTACGTCGTGTTTGCAGCCATGGCGTGTGACTGATGTTGGCTTGCATTTTCTAATGCTTGCTACGGCAGGTGAAAGCAACCCGTATCTTGGCAGGGCATCACGACATCGTGTTTGCAGCCATGGCGGGTCGGATGCTTTTTTATATGCAGAACCGAGACCTATTTGTCGTTGTTGTTAGGATCAAATGACATGTGACATTTTATAACTGGCACTTTGCTGGATGATATCCGGTATGTAACCGCACCTTTATTTTTTCCACTGACTCATGTGGAAGACCATTAAGGCAATGATGGTCACTACGGTTTTCTTAACTCCACTTTTTTGGCGTGGCAGCCACACTAGAGATGTGGTTGCAGCCATGGCGGGAGTTTTATAATGGTGGTGAATTTCTATATTTGCACCTACGCATTGCTGCAAAAAACGTTGAAAGACTTTTGAATGGTATGTACAAGAAAGATTTTTTAAACATGACATGAATGCCACATTATGAGAACACAATTTTAAGCTGATTTCAACAAGGTAAATTCGTAATTATCTCTCTTATTATCCTTTTTACCATAAGAGGAAAGCCTTTTTGGTCAACGCATTCTTTTAGAAACGTGCTTCTCAAAATCATGCTTGGTATTCAAAGAACGTTGAAGTAACGGGGAATGAAACCGATGATGGCATTTCAGGTAACGGAAGCCCTAACCTTCAGGTAACAAAAGCAGAGATTAACTCTGAATATAAAACTACACTGTTAAAATATTTATATTATCACAGTTTACTTTAGACTAATGTTTTCATTTATGGAATATACAGGTGGTTATGGCACAAAATAAGATGCTTGAGAGAGTATGTATGGTAGCCGGATCCGTTTTTCAGTAGATGGAGATACATGTGATATGTTTAAATTAGTGGTTAATAGATGATCTGTTTTCGAGTTTGTTAAACTAATTCAATGCCGGTTTATAATACGATGTAATTGTTTAAGTACAGGTCGTCTATTTTGGTGATAGTGGAGCATTTCCGTAAGACTTTATTGATGCCTATTTTGTATATCACAAATATATGTATGTAGATCATTTTATAAGTTGTAAATGTAGTGGTGATTGTTTCGCAACCTAATATTAAAACTGATGATGATGTTACTCCATTGCTGTCTACTGTAGCTGCAGGCTCACTCCAAGCTAACTGGACCCATGATGGAACTCAAACATGATCTTACTAGCTAATCGTTTTCTTCCTGATAGGATTTTCATGTTCTCTTTCAATAGATAACCTTCAGTAATGAGATGACTTCAGGAACATAAAAAGGTACAAAGCTGCAACCATATTTCAGGTTGATATATTGACTTTTTTACATAAACATGGATCCGAGGTTAGTGCAGAAAAAAAAATATGGGTGATAGGCTGAGGGATGCAATTGGTTCGTGGTTTGGAGGCTTAGAGGTCGTGGCACATATTCTTGCTGCTAATGGAGGTATAAATGTAGAGAATTTGTATTTCAAAACTAATGGCTAACAGTTCCTCAAAGCAGGGTTAGATTTTCTTGGGATTTTGTTTGGTATTATTGTATTCAGAGAACATCCGTTGGACTTATTGATTTATTTGTTTGGTTTTCAGGAGAGTATGGTCCAGAGGGACAAAATAAATCTTCAAACGGCACACCAAGAAAACCAAACAGTCCCAGTGCCCTCTTTTGGAAGAACACATATACCTTAATCGCTATTCGCGAAGAAACTACATCAGGTATAAATTTTAACCGAGAAAATAGTATATTTGCTTAGGGATGTTTTAAAATGATATCAGCATATTTCACAATTAAAGTTAGGACAACATTAGGAAATAAATTTGAGGTAAAGATGTAGTCAAATTTAAAGACGTGATTGCTCATAGGTTGTAAATAGGTATTAAAAAATTGTGTAGCCAATTTTTGTCAAAGGATTTTACTGTTCAGTAGCCACAATTGAGCTGTTATTGAGTCATATATTATATGTAAGTGAAATTTTTATACATACTCGGTTGAGGCTGAAGCATACCATTTTCTTATTGCGGGTCAAAACAGACGAGTAAAACTTACCAACATGGGTGGGGTTAGTAATGCCTCCGGGTTGAAACATGTTATGTTTTTGTATGTGTTGAAAAATTAAGGTATTTCTATGTCGTTAGCGCAGTCCCAAACACCCTCTAAGTTATATTTATTAGTCATATTTTTGTTGTTGCATTTGATTATATGAATGTTTGGAAAAGTAGTTGCAATTATAGTTGCTGCCTTTGCTTCTGTAAACCGTTGAAAGCCAAAACTCAGGAAAAATGACCGAGTGTGCAGAGTGAATAAATTCATTTCTTACCCGTATTTGCAGATTATACATATTTATTATATGTCCACATTTATTTGAAATCATGGTATCGACGCGTTAATCAGGCAAAGCTTTAAAGGAACCTTACATACCTTGCTGCAATTGTTGCTTTGCAACCACAACCACCCGTTCATTCTCAGGTACATATCTCAATCATAGACTCATAGTTATCAACTAGGTTGGTAATGGTTTAATCCTCAAACTTCTAAGGTTCGAAAACATAGTGACAGATAAAAAAAATTAGCAAAAAACGCTTATGAGATTGAATAGAGCCCTAAAAAGATAGTATTTTTTTGCTGTAAAGCTAGGTTCTACGCATGTATATGTCGATTCATTTATATAGAAACACGTATCGGGTTAGATATAAAGTTTACGTGATTTAGGTTATAGTGCAGGTGTATATTTTTGTACTATATTTTCGTAAGTCAAGTTTGATCCTTTCTATCTCTCTAATGACCGGAAATATGTTAACGGGCAAACTTTGGTTTGATCTTGATCTTAATTTTGTTGGATTGTTGTAATTTTATTTTTCTCTCTGGTCATACCTGTGAGGTGTTTGGAATGAAATTGATTCTATTTTTGTGCTTACAATTAACTACTATATGCGTAGAATCAAGTGATTAGCACAAAAGGCTTTTGAGGTCTTTTTATATGTAGTTTTTTTACATTATGGTGTGGATTGGATGTGATTGATTTGTATATTATACAGAAAGTTTTAAACACTAAGTCATTACAGAATTTCAATATGCTACTGAAACGCGAACTTAATTACAGATAATGCAGGGGAGGAGTGTAAAGATGACAAGAAAGCCAAGAGTGGTGATGGCAGATAGATAGAGATAGGGGAGATTGGACGGTAGGCTAAACAATATTAGATGGGAATGAAGAATGAGGTGATTCAAGGTCGTATGAAGGAACTCGAAAGAACATCAAAAGCGGAAAGCAGAAGAAATAATGTTCATCAAGAATTTGGTATTTCCTTGAAGAGATCTAGGCTTAGTACCAGCAATGATAAATACTATTCATGCGATAAAACAAGCTTGGAAAAGGGTTTGTTTTAAATCCAATATCGTTTGTTGCACTGGAATAGACAAGCAAAGGGGGCACCAGCTTTGCTGTTGCGGTGCGAAGTAGTAAGCCCTACAAAGGCAAATGTATCATGTATGTCGATGAGGTTATTAAGTAAAAGCGAGGCCAGAAGTCAAAATAACATCCTATCATCTTTTGGTTTATGTTTTTGTTACATTTGCATTCTAGGTGATGGATTGTATTCATTTGTATGTATGTGGTACATGTTTTTCTATTAGTACTTTATAACGATGGAGATTGGTACATGTTTTTCTATTCTTTTGGTTTCTTGCTGCAGGAAGTTGGTTGATGGTTTATGTTTTATATGTACCTGCGAGAGCGAGCGGGTGAGCAATCGCTCACGCAGCAACGCGCGGGCTCACCCACTAGTTATGCTCTAATTATGTCTTTTCTCAAAAATAATTTAAATAATATATACATATATATATATATATATATATATATATATATATATATATATATATATATATATATATATATATATAGTGTAAGGTTATTTTCATAACCAAATAAATTGCGAGAACTGCGAGAACCGATCCTAGCCTTTGGATTATGTTATCAATGGTTGAGATTGCACATGGCATTTTGGTAAATAAATATGTTAATTTTCCTGCATTTATTTGAGAGTGGAGGGCAAAATTGACATTTTAACATTCAAGTTTTTTTGGTAACTGATATCACTTGCATCATTTTAGCACTATTATTGGGGAGGTTAAAATCATCAAACCAATTTTCTCTGCAACCCTAACTTATTCTCACAGCCGTCATAGTTTATCTCTCTCTCAAACAAAACCACTGCAATCATCTCCTCACACAAACCACCACAAATCACCACCCCTACCAACCGATCCCCACATCTCTCTATCCCTTCATCAAGATCTGGGTACGCAAAAAAAGGGTAGCGATCTGAAAAAGAAGAGGTTGTTGGCAACCGGTTTACGAAAAAGAAAAGTTGTACGCAAAAAAGGATAGCGATCTGAAAAAAGGGTAGCGATCTGAAAAGGTAAATTAATTTTTTTTATATGAATCTATAGAATGTTAAAAATCGTTAAGGTCAGATTCTTTATTTGTTTGTATATTCATCGATCTATGATGCGTTATGTCAACCGAGAAAGCACGGATGTAAAATCATGTCACGGGTTTGTGAAAAATGTGTGTGCACAGTAGTTGAAGCTGGTGATGATAGAATTAAAAGTACTCACTGAGATCTTCTCCAAATGTTTTATTATATGTCGTGCTACCACTTGATGACCTTAACATTTTATTTTGTTTTCTGTTCTTTTATTTATTTGAAATATTAGTATATTTCTTTGAAATTTATTAAACCGAACTCTCATGGAAAGATTCAAAAATCGTTTTATTTCTTTGAAATATTAGTATAAATCATTTTATTGATTGGTTTCAAAAATTGTTTTTTGTTTTATTGATTTATTCGGTAGAGATTATTGATTGGTTTCAAAAAGTTGTTTTTTGTTCAAGACGCGGTTTTCTAACAAAGAATTTGACTAGGGTTGCACATGTATTTACGTATGTAACAATTTACGATACTGAGATGATGTCTAGAAGTGTGGTTTGTTGGTTGCTGGTTTGTTGTATACAAGTGCAATATGCATGTCTTGTGTAGCTTTTGTGTCCTAGTTTCTTCTTTTAAACTCATTAGATGGATTTCCACTTATAAAGTTTTATTGGTTAAGAGTGGAAGCTTCATATTATGAGAGCCTACTGTTAAATATGTTCTTTTACCGGGTATACATTCATGCTCTTGTTAACCTAACGGCGTAAATGATTTAGGGTTGCCTAGATTGAATAAATGGTAGTAATACTAAACTTTTAAAACGGGACAATGATGGTAACTAATATTTGACGATAACGTAGAAACTCGTGCACATGTACACAATCTTTAATCAACTTAAATTTTATTTAGTTTATTTCCATATTAGGTTTGGTTTGATGGCTGTTGTGCACATGTGTTTTTTGAGTGTGCATATGTGTTTTTACAGTTTCGATTATAATGAGCAATGTCAAGTATAATGTGCATATGTGTTTTTACAGTTTCGTAGACACTCGTGCACATGTACACAAGCTTTAACTATTATTTGTTTGTGATTACAGGTTCGAGTATAATGCGCAATGTCAAGAATGCACATACGTATATATAAGGGCATATGGACGAACTCAACTGCACATATGCATACAAAGAGATCGAGAGTGGTCAATGAGGAAAAACACATGTGCACAAAGGTTAAAAACACATGTGTAGATTTCATGGGTTTTTGATCAAGACGAGGAATACATGCGCACGCCTAAAAGATGAACCAACTATTAAAAATATTGTATTATGCATATGTGCACGCTTCATATATTTGTAATAAAATATATTTATGTAATATTTTTTAATAAAGTTTTGTTGTTTTTATAAAATTGCATAATTTAATAAAATTTTGTTGTTTGTAGACATACTTATGTAATGTTTTTTATAGATACATGTGCAAATACAAAACACCTATTCATAAAAGGAAAATACAATTATCACATAATGCAAAACACATGTGCACACAATGTTAAAAAAAAAAAAAAAAAAAAAAAAAAAAAAAAAAAATACCATTATACCCTTTTGAATTAAATAATAAAAATTAATATAAGAAAAAATCTGATTGGTTGATGATGGTTCTCGTAGTTCTCGCATTTTTTTTTTTTGATTTAACAATAACCCTTCCCTATATATATATATATATATATATATATATATATATATATATATAGAGTTAGGATCAAATAAGAAGAAAAGTTAAAATGAGAAGGATAAGAAGAAACCACAACCACACATTTCAGATGCACCTATTAAAATAGATGCATCTCCCCTTGAAAATCTCTCCCTTATTTGAAATGTGTGGCTAGAAATTCTTCTTATTCTTCTTATTTTAGTTTTTCTTCTTACCGGATCCCTTCCCTATATATATATATATATATATATATATATATATATATATATATATATATATATATATATATATATATATATATATATCTATACTATATAAAATGGAAAAACGGTCAAAGTGGAAAAGTGAAAAATATTGAAAGTTGAATGTTGAAAACATGGTCAATGGAGAGAGAAATAAATAATATAATTAATACTCTTATTAAAACACCCCATTACTTAAAAGTACAATAATTTATTCACATTGTACAACCAATTAAAAGCACATCTACCAAATTAAAAACAACCAATTAAAACACCCGTTACTAAAAAGTACAATAAAATTTTCATAACGTACAATTTAAAGAAGCTACCGCATAATGCAAAATATAAAATAATTAAACACACTATCTAATGCTGTACATATTTATAAAACACGCAAAGATTCATACAAGCTAAAAAGTTGATGGTACATATAGTTTTGAAAATTAGACCAGACCGGACCAATGTGTTCAACTGGGAACCGGTGTCACCACCGATTCGGCTAACCAATTAAAGCAATCCGAAAACGAACCAGAGAGGACCCGTTGAAACCGATACCGGGTTGACCCGTGACGCTTCAAACCCGGCGGGCTGACCCGGTTTAATTTGACATTTTTTCGACCCAACCTATCGGTTTGACTCGGTTAAAATTGACATGTTTTTTTATCGGAACGGTTCAACCAGTTGAACCACCCGGGTGAAATCGGGTTTCAAATTTGACAAAATTATATGAGAAATGATGAAGTAGTTGTGGAACCCATGACAATTTTTTTTAAAGGAGAGACTAAGTAATTGTAGTTTTTGGTTTATTTTGCTTTGACACATGTAATTTGTCATTTGTATAATGTTATTTTAAAAAATGTTGCTCTTGCACCATTTAAGGGACTATCATATATGAATCGTCGTTTAAAAGTTAATATATATTGTATAGCCCTTTGTCCAGTGTATCAATAATGTTATGTAAGTTTATTAAAATCACAAAAAATAAATAGTATTGTTATCTTTAGCGATAATTATTTGTACCTCAAACAAATAGCTTTGAACAATGCATAAATATTTATACAAATTGATAGTACAAAATAATCTTATATGGTGATATCCAATTTGCAAAGTTACAACTTTAAAAACCACACACCAAATGATAAACACTACACATGTAAAAAAAATAGTTATCACTGCCTAAATTACTGACAAAACAAGAAAAAGCGGTCACACATGTTGGCTATACCTCTAAACTACAATATAATATTGCCAACTACATAATACCGTTGCTTTTTGTAATGCTTGAATCTATTATTACTAAAAATCTTAATCACTTCAAATAATCCAATTAGAAAATATACTCACACACTTAGAAAATAATCCAATTAAAAATTATATATTTATGCTGTTATGCAACCACGCATCAGAATTGTAGTTATTCGAAAACGATTCTCTAATGCTACAAATACAGTTTGTTGAAAGAAACTTATGGGTCGTCGGAACTTTGCAGAAAACTAGACATCGCTGCCGCTAGGCGCGGGTACTCGTCTAGTATATATATATAGAGTTAGGATCAAATAAGAATATTATTTAAAATAAGAAGGAATAAGAAGAAATATAACCGCAAATCCGATATGCACCGACCTAAATTAGATGCATCTCTATAATTTTAGATGCATTATAACACACCATAGTGTGTTTTCTAGCTTTTAATCAGATGCATATACGTATATTAGATGCATTTCACGATTTCTCTTATTTTTTGTTCCTCTACACGTGCCGAAATCATGAAAATCAATTTGCATTATCTATACATCAAATTAACTTTCGAAACTCAAGATGTTGCATCTATATGAATAGAAATGTATCTAATGCAAGTCGTTGCATCTCAAATGCGTGGTTTTGGTCACTTCTCACCACTTCTTATTTTAAATTACTTCTCATTGGATCCCTACTCTATATATATATATATATATATATATATATATATATATAGGGAGAGAGAGACGCATTCAAATGAGAACACTAAATTTAGTGAAAAGATGATGACTAATCCTAGCTACTCATTTAATCATCTACTAATTGTCTAATTGTTATCTAATTTTTATAAAAAAAAAATTCAAAAAAATTTACGAAAATTTTCATAAAATATTTTGAAAATTTAAAAAAAAAAATCGAAAATTCTCAAAAAAAATATGAAAAAAAAAAAATTCCGAAAAAATTTTTGTTCGAAATTTTTTTTTCGAAAGTTTTTTTTTTCAAATTTCTTTTCCCAAAATTTTTTTTCCAAAACTTCTTTTTCCGAAATTATATTTTTCAGAAAAAAATTTTTGAATTTTTTTTTCCAATTTTTTTTAAACTTTTTTTTTGAAATTTTTCTATAATTTTTTTTTCGATTTTTTGTTTCGAATTTTTTTTTCATTACATGTGAAAATTTTTGTATTTTATTTTCGTCACGTGTTAATTTTTTTTATCGGATTTTTTTTGTCACATGTGCATATTTTTTTCATTACATATGAAATATTTTTTGTCAATTCTTTTAATTTTTTTTTCACATATAACGAAAAAAATATGAAATAATTCACATTTGCTTCATATGTGTAGAATTTCACATGAGACGAAATACGTCACATGTGAAAAAGATTTCGCATGTGACGAAATTTTTTAGAAATTCTATTTTTTAAAAATTTCACATGTTACAAAACTCGTCATATATATATACTCGCCAATCTTTTGTGAGTGATATTCATATAATGTTGTTTCTAAAACAATATTTGACAACTTTTTGAATGTCAATCTCATTGGTCTTAAAACCCTGTCATGCATGATAACTTTTATTAGTTTAAAAAATTGTTAAAAAAACTAGTTAAGTTGTTCACATTTTAAAAGTCAAATATTTACGGTTAAAAATGTGTAAAATTATAGAGTTCACACTTGCTCATATGTGATAATAATAGGTGTAACAAATTTTTCTACACAAATAAATGTGGAGATAATGTCCAAATGTTTATAATTAAAAATGCAAAAACATTTTTTAGATGTTCACACTTAGAAGTGTGGCAAAATTGCAAAAGATGTCTATATATATGTGTGTTTTTCTACCCTCACAAGTATGGCCTACGAAGAATTTGTTTTACTTCACTTATAAGTGTAGCTTTGTTGTAATTGTACACACTTATATACGTAGATTATTTTTTTAGTATTTGTGACACTTATGTAGCAAAATTATGATCCGTATAAAAAAAAGTCCACGATTGATCATAACGTGAAAAATTAAGTGCGGAGAATTCAACCATTTGTTGTATTGACTTTAAAATATAAAACACCATATATATGTAAACTTTTTTAATTTTTGCGTGAGTTGATAAATGAGTAATCCAAACGATGTCGATTAAACAACAAAATTGCAACTATAATAATTTGAAGACATAAAATTATGTTGCTTGCACGAGCAATCGCTTAGTATTAATTATTTCGATTTAAATTTCGTGATATTGTTTATCTTTTCGGTCTCCAGTATACCCTCAAAAGGTCATGAACTTACTCACCTCATAAAAAGTAGCATAGTAATTTAAGCTAATTACCTAAATAATCCTTATAGATACTGATTTTACCGAACTGAACTTTTTTAAAATACTTTACGAGAATGACCAAAATATGTCAGCATCAAGGTTTGCATTTTCCATTCGTCTACCATATACTCGCCCCAAAAAAATTATTCGCCTACTTATACAAATATGTATCTGGACTACCGTGCACAAATGAGTCATATAATGCATAATGGTTTCTTCACATCAATATAGAGTACTTTTTACTAAATTCAAACTATTGTTCCAACAACAACTATAACTTATGTATTAAGTATAATACATCTTATATGGAAATAGTAAATTTAAACATGAAAATAGTAGATCTAAAAGTGTAAAACAAGTCTGTCAACTAGATTTCTAATAGCAAAAGCAATTGGAAGATAAATAGTACTTTTTGCTAAATACAAACTATTGTTCCGAAGAAACACTTGTAACTTATATATTAAATTTTAAACATTATATATGGAAATAGTAAATCTAAGTTTGTATTAAAATTGATATGCAACTCGCCCAGCAACTCGTCCTCTTAGCATTTAAACTCGCCCTTGTATTTACATGTGTTTTTAATTACCAAAAATAAATGTTACTCGCCCTTGTATTCGCCCAATAATTCTTTCATGCAATATGTATTCGCCCACGTATATGTATTCACCCATAATTGCAACATAATAACCTCAGCTCGCCTACCAATACCTACGACTTGTCTAGGACTTCTGTTATACACGTGTATGGTTATAAACTAATGTAGTAATGGATCTAACTGATAATATTTAAGAGTTCATTTTGAAAACTTTTGTGGGCGATGTTCATATTCATAAAGTAGTCTTATAAAGTGTTCATTTAAGAAATTTTCTCTAGTAATTTTCCTCAATCAAATTACATTCTCGACCAGATGTTCCTTTAACAAGGTTACAGAAACTTCCTCGACCATATTCAGTCGACTTTTGCTACTCTATACGATGTTCTACATCCTTGAGATTTTTTTTAGTGGCCAAGTGTATTCTGGCTGGCATTTAATAATCTATCGCCGATGAGCATTGAACTAAGAGTGATGAAGACGCATAAAAAACATCAAGACAAATCAGTTGTTTAAGTATATATTATCTGACTCGAAATTCATATATGACAATCTTAAATTTCTCTTAAAAAATACTAGGTATGATACTCGTGCACGCACGAGGTTTTGACAAAAAAAATTATTTTGTATTAATACTTAATATTGTGTCTTTAAAGGTAATTGCATATAATTATATAGTTATAAGTTTCGTGCACGCACGAAGTTTACACATAAATCAAATTTATTTTAACATTTTAGTTCAGTATATACACTTATAAGAATTTGCCCATGAAAATTGTGATATAAGTACAACTAATACTTATGCACGAGTTTTTCATTATGTATTAATATCCATTAGAATTTGGTAAAATTTTTGTAAAATTTTTGTTAAGTAACTCAAAATTTAATCTTATTTAGCTGACAAAGATATTGATGTTGTTATTTAAATTTCACTACTGATATTATGTTGTACACATGATGCAAGTTTAATAGCACATAATGAGCGTTGATATAGTTAAAAAATACTACTTAAAGTTTTTAAAAAATGTTTTTTAAAAATGTTTTTTTATATATCTTTATATAAATAAATAAGAATTAAATGAGTCATTGTTATAAGTACAATCACGTATACTTATTTTGATATTAAAGTAACCAATGCTTACAATTTGATAATTATATTCCCGTTTTCAGTAATTTAGTCGTATTTAAAATGTAAACTCGTGTCTACATAGGTTAAACTTTTAAAAATGAAATAAATGATTCCTTATTGAACGTATATAGTAAAAAATTGATACTTATTATCTTATGCAAATTTATATGTTGTTATTTTAAAACAACATATACATTGTATTTTTTAAGATATAAAGTATAAAATGTATAAAGTATAAGGGGATATTTGTTTATAATCCAAAGTTATTAAAAAACATGAAGACTTATAATATTACACTTAACTCTATATATTTTTTGAAAATTCAACCACTAAAGTTTTATTAATTACCTCCTTTTTATTTTAAGTTTTTGTTTAAACAAATTTGACACCTATATTTTTATGTATTTTTTTTATCAATCAAAATTTTCCACTAAATTTATTAAAGTTTGACAAAAATCAATTTAATTTACTTTTATTAACGAATCACATTACATGATTTTGCTTATGTGACGAAATCGAGCTCTCTTATTAGCCCAATTATTTTTCAATAAAAATGAATTGACAAACACTCCGAAATAATGTAAGTCATTTCTTATATAAAAAATATATTGCCCTCTATAAGAATCACAAATACATATTTTAATTTATCGTTTATCAGATAAAAAATTCATGTGTAGTAACAACTTTGATGTCTGAAGCAACTAAGGCAAAAATGCATATATATCCCTCCCAAAGTGAATAATTGCATATATATCTTTTGTATAAGTTTTTTATGCACATAGTACAATGGTTTTTATGCATGCTTTGGATATATATGCAATTTTGCATTTTCGAGAGGATATATATGCAAAAGCCCCTAAAACTAATGACTGAAACAAAAAGGGCAAATCACCTACAAATGCAGTTAACTTGCCACTTTTTCCCATTGTATGTAGCATTCTTTTTTTTTTCTCATTCTGTCAATAAACTTCTATCGTTAGTCCTTTGTGTGTACCCGTTACCAAAAAAACCTGCATCGTTAGTCCTTTATGCTAACGGTCGTTAATAAATAACTTAAAATTTGGTTATCTTACGCTAAACTTGCGTCGTTGGTCCTTTATACTAACAATCGTTAAAAAATAACTTAAAATTTGGTTTTCTTACGTTTCCGTCCGTTTTTTTCACGTTTTCGTACGTTTTTACACGTTTTCGTTTGTTTTAACACGTTTTTGTCCGTTTTTTCACGTTTTCATACGTTTTTACACGCTTTCATCCGCGTTTTACAAGTTTTCGTTCGTTTTTTCACGTTTTCATCAGTTTTTACACGTTTTCGTCCGTTTTTGCGTATTTTCGTCCGTTTTTGCGCATTTTCATTCGTTTTTACACGTATTCGTCCGTTTTTACACTATTTCTTTCGTTTTTTCACATTTTCATGCGTTTTTACACGTTTTCATCATTTTAAACACATTTTCGTCCGTTTATGCACACTTTCATCCCTTCTTACACGTTGTCGTCCATTCTAACACGTTTTTGTCCGTTTTTTCACGTTTTCATCCGTTTTTACATGTTTTCATCCGTTTTTACACGTTTTCATCCATTTTTACACATTTTCGCCCATTTTTGCACGTTTTCATTCATTTTTACATGTTCTCATCCGTTTTAACACGGTTTCGTCCGTTTTAACACGGTTTCGTTTGTTTTTTTCACGTTTCCATCTGTTTTTACACGTTTTCATCCGTTTTAACACGGTTTCGTCTGTTTTTTCAAGTTTTCATCTACTTTTACACGTTTTCATCCGTTTTTGCGTGTTTTCGTATGTTTTTATACATTTTCGTATGTTTTAACATGTTTTCGTCCATTTTAACACGTTTTCGTCAGTTATTCACGTTTTCATACATTTTTTCACGTTTTCATCCATTTCTACATGTTTTCATCCGTTTTTGCAAGTTTTCGTCCGTTTTTGCACGTTTTCGTCCTTTGTTTCACGTTTTCATCCGTTGTTTCACGTTTTCATCCGTTTTTACACGTTTTCATCCATTGCTTCACGTTTTCGTTCGTGTTTGCACATTTTGTGTAAAAACGGACGAAAACGTGTAGAAACGGATGAAAATGTGTAAAACGTAGGAAAACGAGAAAAACGTACGAAAACGTGTTAAAACAGAAGAAACTGTGTAAAAACATTCGAAATCGTGCAAAAACAGTCGAAAACGTGCAAAAACGGATGTAAACGGGTAAAAACGGATGAAAGCGTGAAAAATCTGACGAAAGCATGTTAAAACGGACCACAACGTGTAAAGACGGACGAAAACGTGTAAAAACGGATGAAAACATGTAAAAACGGATGAAAACGTGAAAAAACAGACGAAAACGTGTTAGAACGGACAAAAGTGTGTAAAACAGACGAAAACGTGCAAAAACGGATGTAAACGTGTAAAAACGGATGAAAACGTGTAAAAACGGATGAAAACGTGTAGAAACTGATGAAAGCGTGTAGAAACGGACCAAAACATGTAAAGACGGACGAAAACGTGTAAAAACGGATGAAAACATGTAAAAACGGATGAAACGTGAAAAACGGACGAGAACGTGTTAGAACGGACGACAACGTGTAAGAAGGGATGAAAGCGTGTATAAACGGACGAAAATGTGTTAAAACGGATGAAAACGTGTAAAAACGCATGAAAATGTGATAAAACGGAAGAAAACGTGTAAAAACGGACGAATACCGAAAACGTGTTAGAACGGACGACAACGTGTAAGAAGGGATGAAAGCGTGCATAAACGGACGAAAATGTGTTAAAACGGATGAAAACGTGTAAAAACGGAAGAAAACGTGTAAAAACGGACGAATACGTGTAAAAACGAATGAAAATGCGCAAAAACGGACGAAAATGTGTAAAAATGGATGAAAACTTGAAAACGCGGATGAAAGCGTGTAAAAACATATGAAAACGTGAAAAAACGGACAAAAACGTGTTAAAACGAACGAAAACGTGTAAAAACGGACGAAAAAACGGACGGAAACGTAAGAATACCAAATTTTAAGTTATTTTTTAACGATCGTTAGTATAAAGGACCAACGATGCAAGTTTAGCGTAAGATAACCCAATTTTAAGTTATTTATTAACGGTCGTTAGCATAAAGGACTAACAATGCAGGTTTTTTTGGTAACGGGTACACACAAAGGACTAACGATAGAAGTTTATTGACAGAATGAGAAAAAAAAAAGAATGCTACATACAATGGTAAAAAGTGGCAAGTTAACTACATTTCTAGGTGATTTGCCCAAACAAAAACCACCGGTACCTCTTTTAATCTTAAGAGTAAATTACATAAATGGTCACTATGGTTTGTCTATTTTTTCACATTTAGTCGCTGAATTTTTTTTTTTTTGATATACATGGTCACTGAAGTTTCAAATCGTTACAGATTCAGTCCATTTCGTTACATAAATGGTCACTGAAGTTTCAAACCACAGTGACCATTTATGTAACAAAATTAAAACCTTAATGACTGAATCTGTAACAATTTGAAACTTCAGTGATCATGTATGTCAAAAAAAAGTTCAGTGACTAAATGTGAAAAAATAGACAAACCATAGTAACCATTTATGTAATTTACTCTAATCTTAATTTACCATAAACACAAGATTTCCAAAACATAGCCAAGCATATACTAGCTAGTGCAAGAACATTGAACAACAACTTAATAATCTTTTTTATTTTTCCATGATGCAAAATCCATTCTTTACCTAAATGATGGTATGAAAATGAAGACTGGAAATAAACAATTTTCGCAAACTTCTGTACAATTTGATGGTTTTGATGTATTGCATAGTTTACTAAGATGGATACGAAGAAACCAAATTATTGGGTATACAAGATGAATTTTTCCAAGCTCTAGCATGCATCTTAAGAATCTCTGTAGCTTTCTCACTGGTCTTGCTACCACAATCTACTTGTAAAACAAAGCATAGCTTCCCCACAACCCCTAAGTGCAACATCTCTTGTACCACACTCGAGTTTCCAGAAAACTTAGCAACTGAATGCAGTATCCGCACCGCCCTCCCACTTGCCGTGGGTGAAACGCGAAAGATCTTCTTGGAAACCACTGCTAAACCAGCCCCATGTTTCAAAAGTTCTGCTCGGCCATCAGCACTCAAACAAAGCTGGTCTAGCACCATTAAAACCATCTCCGATATCCTTTTTTCACCAATATCGATTAGCGTATCTATTAATATGGGCACTAATCCAGCCTCCACGGCTTTTATCCTATTCCTCCCCCATGGACAAACGCCAATGACTAATTTCAGCGCTGCTTTTGTCGCCTTTCGGGAAATTCGGTTGACTAAGATTTGTTTAAGCTCGATGAAGAAGTGAGGCTGCAAGGACATTACTTGATTAGGTGATGCAACCTCGAACATCGACTTGAGTAATAAGACAGCACAAGTACGTGACTCGAAATTGGTGGCTCGTTGCATGACGCGAGTTAATGCTTGAACAAATTCACCATTTTTTCCAAACAAGGATTTAAGGCCGGTTTGTGATAAATGAAGATTGTAAAGGATGCTGATTGCTTCATCAACTGCCTCAACGTCCAACACTTCTTCGGTCGATGATGATAATGACATATTACTACTAGCGTTACTTATGATGTGAACTAGATACTCAGCTGCTCCAACTGCTTCCATTGACCGTTTATTCATATCACTTTCTATTACAATTATTTTTAGTCTCTTTAAACACTGCATCTGCAAATTCTGAGACTTTGAGTCTCGTAAAAGCTTCAAAATTTGCGATTTTGAGATTGGAAGCCGTGGAGTAGGAAATCTTTCAAAGCCAAATGGTGCATTAATAGTGCACCAAGATTGGATTAATCGACGAAGGGTGTGGTTAGGGGTAAGTTCTATATCGGTAAGGACTTGTTTGGTTATGGGACAAGTGACATTCTTTGTGGTGTACAACCATTTTTCAATGGATTCACGATCATAGGTGATCCCCGTTGAAAGTGTTACAGGATCTTTCATGATTTCTAAAGAAATTGGACATATGAAAAATGAAGGAATTTCTATCACCTTTTCGTAATCACCCATTATATATACTTATGAATGATAAGATTGAAAACAAACCGTTGAAGAAATAGGAGATGATCAGATTGAAACTTAGGTATCTTAATTTGTGAAGCCTGAATGATTATATGAACGAAAGTTTGGGTCTTTTTGGTGAAGTAGTTGTGAATATTATTTAAGAACTATAAAAAGAAAATGAATTTATGAATAAGGATGAGCTAACGAGTGGGTCATGTTTTAGAAACAAAACAAAAGTCAGAACACCAAAAAAGTAAACTTAATTTTTGGTCAAAGGGAGAGATAGAATGTTTGACTTTTCGAAGCGTTTAAGAGGCTCGAAAGGGACAGACAACTCTATAGCAAGGAAAACTCGCAATTCACAAACGGTGGTAATTTGCACACTTCCAAAAATGATTATAACACTTAAATTTTGAGTACTTGGACATTTATAGCCTTACAGGATAAACATAACTAAAAATAATGTGAGGGTATAAATTTCCAAACACTTAAAATATGAGTGTTCCAATCATTTTTAAGAGTGTACAAATCACCTCTCATTCACAAAGGGTAATGCTAATGAGGCACCCATAGGAGGTGTTTGTACTTTCCCAATCATTGAGGTGCTGTTGTGGCAGTGGAGGTGATAGGAAGAATGTTTTTTCTCGATTTTCGTGCCAAATTTTTGTACAAAGTCTTAAATGGTTTATGTTTTGTGTTATGACAAATTTGTGTACAAATGTTTTATGTTTTGTGCAATGTTAAATCAGTTATAAAATCATTTTTTTACAGTTTTTTTTTTTTTTTTTTTTTTTTTTTTTTTTTTTTTTTTTTACAAGTTTTATAACTTTTTTTTACTAGTTTTTTTTAGTTTTATAACTCTTTTTTTATGTTTTGTGGCTATCGAGCCATTGACGTAGGTCTTGGTCATCCCGAACGGATATGGCGCAGACTTCGAACTCTTGTCAGGGAAGAGGTAGACGATCACCGGGAACTTTACATGGAAATGTGGGGGACTTGGTTTACACAGATTTCGACTCGCTTGATTGGTTTGGATCAGGATTTGCACCCCACGATTATTGGATGATTATGCCAGACACGGGAGCGGCTATTGCTACAGCTCTTAACCGTTCAATTGTATGCATATCCAATTCAGCATCTACTACGTGTCTTCCGCTTAGGTCCGGTCCAGAGACAACACAACTATTGTCCCCCGTTGTGATTCTTCGTGTGGGGGAAGACCAGGCTGCTCACTACGTTCATGCGGTTCTAGATGAAAACTCACCACTCCCGTATACTCACCCACAATGGAGGGCGTTCAGACATGACGTGGCCGCGGGATGGGCAACTCTGTTTGCTGAACGACAAAGCATGTTTAGAAAGACGTAGTATAGACATATGTTGCAAACGATGATTGATTTATAGAAAACGATTACTGATTTATATTGTAATCGACAAAACATGTATGGACGATTACTGATTTATATTGTAAACGACAAAACATATATTGACAATTACGGATTACTGATTTATAGTAAATGATTACTGATATATAGTAAACGATTCCTCATCTTTTGTTACAGATTTCTGCTCCTGCTCCGGTTCTTCCTCATCTTTTGTTACAGGAATTGGATGACATTCAGTAGATGGACATTCAGTGTGTCATCAACACACCCGCTCGTGTTGAGAGTCCAGATTATATGCCTTCTTCTCCATCTTATGTGCCCCCCCTCTCCAGCTATATCTCCAGCTGCAGATGAGGAGAATTTTATACACCGTCCTCCGGTTCTTCCTCATCTTTTGTTACAGCCGTCTCGCTTTGACGAGTACGAGCGAGAGATTTCCGGATTGAGGAGACGCATTTCAGAGTTAGAGTTTCGTGTGGGACAGATGGCAACATCATTGGAGCGACTACGCCTCGGGCTTGATTGATCTTAGTTTCTAGTTATATTGTGATTTTGTGAACCATGTATCAACTATTAATCTATAAAAAGCTTGGTTATTTAGGTATTCGAAGCTTGTAATTTTGTGAACCATGATATTACTGATTTATGTTGTAAATAATTATACGAATTCTTTTGGCCAGATGCAACAAAAAAATTCTTTCTTGTGTCGTTGTGAACGGGGACTTATAATTGAAAGAATATCCCAAAAGCCCAAAAGTTATGGTCAGAAGTATTATGCATTTCCTTTATCAAAGGTAAATAATTATACGTTTGATTATTTACGTAAATATATCAATAACTTGTTTGTTAAGAATATATTTCTTATAATTGTTTCACCATGTAACAACCAGGGACAGAAGACTATGGGTGTCGATACTTTATGTGGAAGGATGTATTTCAACGCAGTGCTGAAACTGCGAAACTAAAGATAACACGATCAACATGCTTGAAACAAGAAACCATATGTTATTATCTCAAAACAATATGTTGAAGACAAGAATAAAGACGCTGGAGGCATTACTGGAATTGGCAAGAAATCTCGTTGATCACGCATGTCAGTCGAGTGGAATACTCTATGACCTTATAGATGACATTAATAATCTTCATGTGGAGTAGATTTCGTTGTAATAGTAGTAGCATTTGTTGTTGTACTTGTTTAATATTTTAATGTTTAATGTTTTATTGTTATTGTTTAATTAAATGGAAACAAATACACAATAAAAAAATTATAACGTAAAAAACTACACAAATATATTTTACACAAACAAATATACACACATATAAAAACACTACACAAATAAATACACTATACATATAAAAATAATACACAAATTAAATATACTACACAAATTAAACACTACACAATTAAATAAAAAATAATAATAAATAAAAGTACAAAATCCGGTATAAAAAGAAGTACAAAAAAGTTACCACTCTACCCATGGGGCGCTTGGGAAGCAATTCATGAAATGCCCTATTAGACTACCCCATTCAATGCAAGTCGTTTAAATTAAACAAAGGTATGTGGGCGACGTGTGTTTAGTATGTGTGGATGGATAACTATTTTTGTCGATCCATCAGAGAGTAAACACATTATAATAGTCAATATTTTATACAAAAATAAGTAACGTTATAGGAGTTTTGGTTGTTTGATGATACTTTTCTTTCTCTAAAAAATTGTTTATATTGCTATACAAATTTTCAAATGCTTATTTTTATTTTAATGCTTACTAATAAACAAATTCTCTTCATTTATCTAGTTTGATCTAATAATTGAGGTTAACTTATGATTTAATGATAAACATAAGTTTATGTTTTTTTTTCTTTTTTCTTTTTTTTATTCACATTTTTTTTTAATTCACGTTTTTTTTGTTTATATCCACGTTTTTTTTTTCTTTTTTCTTCTTTAATTCACTTTTTTTAATACACGTCTTTTTTTTTTCTTTTTTTTAAATTCACGTTATTTACGTTTTTTTAATTCGCGTTTTTTTTTTCGCTTTCATACGTTTTTGTCTGTTTTCATAAGTTTTCATCTATTTTCGTCCGTTTTCTTACGTTTTTGCCTGTTTTCTTACGTTTTTATCCGTTTTCAAACATTCTTGTCCGTTTTCATATGTTTTCGTTTGTTTTCTTACTTTTTCATCCATTATTCATATGTTTTCATCCGTTTTCATACGTGTTTTTACGTTTTTATACATATTCGTCAGTTTTCTTACGTTTTTGTCCGTTTTTATATGTTTTTGTCCATTTTTAAATGATTCCGGCCATTTTTAGACGTTTTCATACGTTTCTGAATACCACAAGTGGTATTCTGAATATTACAAGTGTTATTCTGTGATATTCTGAATATCACAAATGATATTGTGAATATCGCAAGTTATATTATGTGATATTCTGAATATCACAAGTGATTTTCATAGTGATTTTCAACTAATGTTTTGTAACATGAAAATCACACGTGATATTCAGAATATCACACAGTGATATCCAGAAAATCACAAGTGATATTCATAATACCACAGAGTGATATTCAGAAAATCACAAGTAATATTCAGAATATCACAAAGTGATATTCAGAAGTGATATTCTGAATATCACAAAGTGATATTCAGAAGTGATATTCTGAATATCACAAAGTGATGTTAACAAAATATCACTTGTGATTTTCTGAATATCACTTTGTGATTTTCTGAATATTACTTTGTGATATTCAGAATATCACAAGTGATATTCTGAATATCACATAAATCACTTGTGATAGTCAGAAACGTATGAAAACGGACGAAAACTAAAGAAAATGGACGAAAACGTAAGAAAACGGACGAATACGTATGAAAACGGACGAAAACATATGAAAGAGTAAAAACACGTCTGGAAACAAAAGAAAAATGATGAAAACGGACGAAAACGTATGAAAACGAACGAAACATATGAAAGAGTAAAAGCACGTCTGGAAACAAAAGAAAAATGATGAAAACGGACGAAAACGTATGAAAACGAACGAAAACGGACAAAAACGTAGGAAAATGGGCGAAAACGTATGAAACGGATAAAAATAGATGAAAACGTATGAAAATGGACGAAACGTATGAAAGCGGAGAAAAAAACGCGAATTAAAAAAACGTGAACTAAAAAAAAGAAAAAAAAACGTGAATTTAAAAAAAAAAACGTGAATACGAAGAAAAAAAGACAAATAAAATGTGAATAAAAACAAAAAAACAAGAAAACAAACATGGACTGATGTTTATCTTTAAATCTTAGGTTAATCTCTACCATTAGATCAAATTATATGGATTGTGATGATTTGTCCCTGGTAAATAAGAATTTATGAGTAAGCAAAATAAAATGACTCTATATTACTATTATTATTTTAAGATATTTTACATTAAGTGCATATTTGACATAAAAGTATGAAAATATTATGTTTATTTTTTTTTAAAAGTAGGATAATTAAAAAATAATATTTATTTGGCTGACAGAACTTATAAGAGATTATAAAAATAATAATCTTTTATAATCTCTGAAAATTAAAGATTATTTCATGTAGCTTATAAAAATAACATTTTTTATAATCTTTAAAAGCAACAACACCAGCAACAACATCAGCAACAACATCAGCATCATTTATTTTTGCCAAACATACCCTAAGTGTTTATTTTGCATTTTAGTTAGTGAAAATAAAAATAATGAAAAAAGATGATATAGGATTAGTGAAAATAGTAACTTGTTGAAGTTTATAAATCTTTATAAATACGAAGTATTACGAACCCGTGCGATGCACACAACTTTTATCTAATTATTTATCGCGTAATGTTTGTGTAAATTGCTGAGTTGTTAGTATGATATTGAGGCTCAAATATACAACAATATATAACTCGGCCAGTCTCGAGAGAATCTTGTTGATTGTTGGAAAAATTCTGTTATCGTTTAGGTAAACGTAACTATTTTGTTGACTTTATAGTTTAGTTTTTGTTGTTGTCTTTCTTTACTTTTTTCTATGTTTCTAGCAAAGTGTTTTTTTTTTTTTTTTTTTTTTTTTTTTAATTTTTTTCCCGATAAACTATTGAACTCTTGCTTATATTTTAAACTTAATCTTTTTAATTTGTTATTAAAATTTACAAATAGGTTCGAGCAAAAATTGTGTACTTTTTTATATATTCATTATTCAAGTTGTTAATTATAAGAAAAGTATTTATTTGTAAACCCATCAATTGGGGCCTAATTTTGTCTTTTCGTAATATCTCATAGGATATATGTTTAGGTTAACAATTACTTAAAAGATCCATAAATTGCCTCTTTAATTGCAATATATTTAATGTTTCACGACAATAGAATCAATTTTCAAGTTAACAGTTAAAGGCAAATTTATGCTCGTATCTTTTATATAATAAAACAAAACCTCAACTTTCTCATTTTTAAAAAATCAAATCTTCCTTTGTTAAGTAATATATTGTAAATTATTATTATTTTTACAAAATATGAAAAGTAATAAAAGCTGAATATTTCTTGATTTAGTAAAAGAAATAAAAATTTGTTTTTATGTTTAGATGAAGAAAAAAAAGACTAAGAACACACATGTACTTGTGGGCATATTATCAATAAATTCATGAATAAATAAAAATACGGGCTACCATCAAATTCTTCTACAGACAAACAAAGAAAACCAACAAATTACAAAAACAAACATACAAACAACAACAGATCAAATTCAAAAACCCTAAGTCGATTGTAGGGTATTTTTTCGATTCATGTGTTCTTCAAGCCATGGATCCAAGTTATGTTCCTATTAAAATCACACAATCTCAGCTCTTTAATTAATCAATGATATGTATCTTTAGATCTTGCTAATCTTATTAAATTGTGTTTCAATAACGAATGTTCTCTTTTGTTTGCTTCTTGAACCCAACTGTCTATTAGTAAGTTTCATTGGATTAGCTGAGATGTAGTTATGAGGATTTTTGAGGTAGAGAAAAATGAATATAACCATAATTCAGTCCAGTGACTATAACATAATCCAGTTATGATGGCGTGAGAATTGATATTAATTGTTTTATATAAAAGGTTAATTTTGAATTGCACTTAAGGTGTTCGAGGCCTCAAATAAATCTTTTTCTTATTTTTTGATAAAGTTTGGTTTTTTAGAATTGGTTTATTGTTTCTTGACGTGAGTTTGTGTTATTTTTGTAGATTGTGATGTGGGTTTTGAGGATCAGTAGAGATTTAGGCTAAAAAGTTAACGAGTTAATTTTTTTATAGTTTTTATTAATATGTGAATTAGGAAGAATGATAAGGATTTAAAACGTACACTTTTAAGGGGTCATTTAAGCCTTTAATAGCCCACTTTTATATCCGTTACTGCTTAATTTCGTTCCTTTTCACTTTTTAGGTCTCTTAGAAGCAAAATGCTGGAATGATGCATATTTGGACGAAAAGGAGTGAATACATGAAGAAAATGGCTAACTCAAGATCGAAGACACTCAAGCTGCTGGAATTGAAGCTGACGGCATCACAATCCAAGGGCGACGTCGTCCGTCTATACGTTTGTGACGGCTCAGTAGAATTTTTGCTAAATTACACCTGACGGCATCAGGCTTTGAAGAGGAAGGGCGTCACGAAGATTTTTCATCCCAGACGGCCTTTATCGAGAATCGGACGACGTCATTGCTGAAGCCCGACGGCGTCACAACTACAACGTGACGCCGTCCCAACTATTACTTGGCCAAGACGAAACCCTAATGACGGCGTCCCACCTATAAGGCGACGCCGTCGCGAGTGTAAAACCATATATAAAAATCGAATTTTCAGAATTTTAAGAGGTAGACTTGTGGAGTAAAAACCTAAAATGATTGTAGTCCAGTTTGGACAGTATCTTAGGGTTCTCATACCCTATTTTACATCAAGATAAGTGTTTTACTTCATTGATTTCATTATGTCTTCGATTGTATGTGTGTATGCTTGCGTGTTTAACATGTCCGGCAAAATTTCTTGTGTGTTTGCTTAGATCTATGAAACCTAGTTATTAATTATTGATTGGTTGTCTCTTATCTTAATTGTAATTGGCTTAGGAGTGCACTAGGTCATCGTTGTGTTTAATTGCTTGAGTAATCTTTGTGAACCTTAGCTTATGAATCACGTAGCGGAATTGTAGGTTAAACATCCAAAGATAACCTTAGAGTTAGTTTATGAAACATATAGATTTCGTAGGCAATAACCTTAAGGTAGTCTCAAAGAGTTAGGGAGAAAAGCATACCCTACGACCTTAGAAAACACAACGCGTTAAGAATAAGGACGTGACAATTCAACCACCAATAAAAGCTAACTAGGGAGTAATAGTATCTAGGTAGACACATTTTTAATCATCGTATGAGCACACATTAAAAAGACATAGACTACCCATTAGTTTAGATAATTAGATAGTAGAGTAATCGGTAGAAGTACCAAACCCCCAAATCCAAACCCCGAGATTTTACCCTTAGCTTTATAAAAAAAATATAAAAAGATAAAAAAAAAATAATCTTCCTTAACCTCAACCTTAGCGTAGTACACTTCTTACTAGCATTCCCATTCCCCTATAGAACGATATCAATAACCGAGGCTTACCCAATACTACACTACAACGATTAGGTTCACTGCCTAGGGTGTTGAAAAACTTGCTCGACGAAAAGGAAGTTCCTTTGACCCCGAACGCATTATACGCGCATCAAGTTTTTGGCGCAGCTGCCGGGGAATAGAATAGCTGGTTAGATTTCTATCTCGTTTAGGTTCCCTTGCTTGATTCCTATCAAGTAAGATTTTTTCTCATTTTTAGCTTCCTCGTAGTCTATCCCCCTTCTTCGTGACCTTGTTAGTAATCCCATCACTTTTCATCATTGAAGGTGATAACCCGCCACCACTCATCAACCCACCAATCATTGACCCGTGTTAGGAATTAGAAAATTCCATAGTGAAGTGTCGGTCACCCCAAATGTTATCTAGCTTAAGTTAGCTCGTAGACTTGTCATTAGTTACGTTATTTAGTAGTTTATTTATTAGTTTGTAGCGTAGTATAGTTTAGTGCAACACCATGGAGGAAGGACGGGTCTTTACCCACTGTATCCCTGATCCACAGGCCGATAGGAGGTCGTTATGTTTGTAAGTATAAATACCCCTTCCATCCATGGAAGGGGTGGTGCTTTTCAATCTAATATTTCCATACTTTTGTAAACCTCTAGCAAGAACACCATCTCTCTCTCTACTAACTCTCTAACTATGGCAAACATGTATTTTGATCATCCAAGACCACCCGAATCATCAACACAATAAATATTACGATCCTACAATTGGCATCAGAGCCTAGGTTTGGTTGTGTTGATGATTTATATGGTTGTTTACATGGTTCGGTTCATGTGGTTTGTTTGTTTTTTTTGCGGTTTGATCCAAGGTTTTTTTTGTTTTGATGATTTATTGTGGTTTTTGAATTTTTAAGCTGTTTTGGTAGTTTTTATTGATCGGAAAACTTGTTTTCTGTTTATTTTGTGGGTAAACAGCTTTTAACACATTTCTTTGTATCTTTTGGTCAAAAAAGGTCTCATGGTCCAATCAGGTTTTCAATACTGTTAAGGATCAAGTTTTTGTCTATTACAGTCTTGATTATCATACAGTTTTGGTCATTTTGGTCATATTTGTCTTGTCAAAACTGGTTACTTTCATGTGGTCATAACAGTCATATTATGCAGTTTATGTCAATTTCTGGGTAACTTTGAGTTTGTACGAAAAATGACTTGATATTCCTGCTAGCGAGTTGGTCAGTTCTTTATGGCGACTTGTCTTGACAAGTCGTCCAGGTTCAATGTATCCAATGTCTAGCGACTTGTTACAAAATTACCTAGCGACTTGTTATTTAACAAGTCGTAGCGAGTTGGCTTAGCGACTTGCTTAGCGACTTGCTTAGCGAGTTGGCTTCGCGAGTTGACTCAAGACCATTGTCACTAACGACTTGACTTGACTTAGCGACTTACAGAAAGGATGAAGAAGAGTTTGACCATGACCATACAACTTTATGAAGAAGATCACGACCTGAACTACAACACTAATTACCATCGAGACTCGACCACAAGACAAACCTTATACCATCAATACCAAAATCATGAACTCAAGTTCAAGAAACTCATCACCAGTCCAAGTTTTTAAGAAATGAAAACGTGTTATCCTGCTCGATTTATCCTGCTCATCTACTACCAACATCAGTTCTAATATCATACTCTTTTCTCATTTAGGATTTCTACAACACCTATCCTAACCCAACACCAACTCCATCTCAAGACTATTCCTCAACTGAAAACAATTATCGAAAACAGAATTAATAAAAGATCTCAGATTAACTTCGTGGTATTGACTGAAACATCAAACCAATTTAAAGGTTACACGAAAATATCATCACAGACCTTGTTCAATATTCGAAAATAAATAAGAAAAGACTTGTAACAAGAATGTTACAATCGTTTTTCTTGTTTCGGTTAAAACCTCTCAAACAAAAAATCAACAAAACAACCCTAATTAACCTACCCGAGACCCACAAACGGATCTTGAAGAACATTTCTTGATTCGGCTTGTGTAAGAAACGTATACGCCATGGTTCGACCATGTGTTTGGGGTTGCTTTGACTCACTCAGTAAAGCTTATATTCAATTTGATGGGGTATGAGATGAGATTTGTGATGAGATTTGGTAATAAGTTAAGATGAGGTTAAGGACTGATTGTTGTGATTGGGAAAGTTTATTTGTGTAGGCGGACTAAAGTGATTAGGGATAGCTGGGTTGTGAGATTATAGGGTTTGATGAAGATCTGATTTCTGAGTGTGAAAAGAGGCGGATATTTTGTGAAGTAGTATTAGGGCTAAAGGGAGATGAGTGTATTTTATACCCTAATTTTTAGGGTTGAGATGAGATTATACTCATAACCGGATATGGAGCATTGGTTGGATGGGTTTTGGAGTTTTTTTGGATTTGGATCGTGGGATTACACAGTTCTATTTGGGCCGAGTTCCTCTATTGTATCTGAAATGGGCTGCTTGATCACGTTGGGTTAATATGTTTATGGACATTGACCTTGAATATGTGGACTAACATGTTGAATCTGTTACAACAAGTAAAATGTGTTACCCGTTTTTTTTCTTTCTCACAAAAAAAATTGAGGGTACACGGTTTATTTAGGCAATGAGGTGAATTGTTTTATGGTATATTTTTCACGAGAGATAAGTATTCACGGCCTGAGTTTGTATTTGATCCTTAATAGGTTTAAGGCTCTTATTCGGTATTATTGATATGGTATTGAAGTGACGGTTCAAACGTCTTAATTGATCTTGGGGTCAAGTCAAATTCTTTGCGATTTGTTTTATGTCAAAGATATCGGAATGTATGAGATGATCATTGCAAGAATTTAAATTGACCATATCGAGTTGAATAAATTATTTGGTCCGGGCTTGATATTATGTGATATTGAATTAAGGACTGATGGGCTTCCTAATTTGGATCGTAGATGATGAGTTTTGATAATGAGATTTGTCGATGTGTTTTGATGTGAGTTAATGAGTTGATGAGATTTGTTGTGTTATGCTGATTGGTACTCTGGTTTATACATTTTCACGAAGGGTATCATGTTGCAGCTTGAGTTGATATTTGAAAAAGGTTAACTACGGGGTTGTTTGGACGGTATATCTTATTTGGACTTGAAGTGAGGGTTTTCCGGACTTGTTTGAGCATTTAAAGAGGGTGATAAAGACTTGGCTATTTAGTTACGTTTGTGATTCTTTCTCGCTTAACCCACAACGTAGCTATCACTTCGGTGTCTCACTCAGTTGAGAATGTCAAGAGGTTTTGTACATCGGGTACACTGTTTCTTCTTCACAAGGATTAGTACAAGGTTAAGTAACATATCTGGGGGATTTTACTTCATGATCAAGTTTGGTATATCAGGTTTACTTCTCCATGTGGTCACTATAATAGCCGATAGAATGCATGAATGATGTGTTTACCAAAGTATTTATTGGATGGTTGATGATGTTGATAATGTTGGATATTGAACCGTTGATGAACCGCTGCATGTTCCCCTAAAACAGATATTCACCGAAACCAAAGTTGTCATAACCCATTCAAGCTAACATTGTTTACGGTTTTATCTTGATTTTGTAAAATCCCGCGAAAGAACCTATTTCTCGGTTTAAATCATAGACTTGTAAAATCCCGTGACAATGGAAACATCCGGGACCATGGTCGGGATGAAACCATTATCATAGTTCACTTAAAAAAATCAAAGGAGGCTAGATTTGAGCTTTTACTCAGAAGATGTGACAACGGGTTTAATTCAGTATTATTCATTTGAGGTTGAAGTGAAATATCACGGGCGAGTGTACTTAGTATCTGAAAGTATCGGGGATGGTTGGATGAAGATTCTTCATGATCCTTGTTCGAGCTTATTATCAAAAACAAAGACTTGGAAATCTAGTTATTGTTGGGTGTCTTTTACCTTTTCTTTTACCACTTGGGGGAATTGGGCTCATACCACTACAAAATAACTATCACTTTAAGGAGTTACGTTGTAGTGCTCAGTGTCACATTAAATTGTGGATTCTCAAGAGGTGATGTACGTCTATTACTTGATGGTTGGTTGGTTGAAGAGTATAGAGTACTTAGAGATTCAATGGAGCATGATTTCTCAGCATCGCTCTTTGTTTCACATGTGCAAGGTTAAGTCACGAGTTCGGGTTAGTTTACTTTAGGGTTAAATTCATCATATTGGGTTATCTCCATCAGCTGTCACGACAAAAAGCCTACTGAATGATAATGGGTTGATTACATGTTTTGCTAAGAGATTTGAAAAGAGAGAGATTATGACGTCTGTTCACATCAGTTCAGGCCTCGTACTTCAACATTATGACATATGAACACTTCAGTTCATGCCTCGTTCTCCAAAGAAAAGAAAAGTGTACGTGTCAGTGCGCTTTATCTTCTGAAGAAGAGAAATCTTCTTATTATGACCATTCTCATCAACATGCTTCATACTTTTTCCATGCGCTTCAGTCATCAAGTGAACCGGGCTACCACTGATTGTTTTCTCATTCCACTTGCTCGATTATAATGAAGATGGCGACATCATGTGCTTATTTTGCGGGAGAGAAGTGTGAATAGAACATTCGGATGATTTTCACTTATTTAGTCAAGAATGGCATCTCCGTATGCAATTCTTGAGGGGGAGAAGAAGTGTGAATTTTTTGCATTGTTGATTGATATTTGAGAATATAAATGGTCATACGGCTCTAAACTCATGTAAGAACCGAGCCTCTTCTTATCGGGTCATCTTCACATGGAGTTTTTCTCTTCTAAGAGCCGTTGGTTGACATCTTCACTCGGATTGATGAGTTTATTGACAAAGTGCTTCCGGTTAATGCTTCACGTATACATCAACATGATGATTCTGAACAATCTCTCTGTTCTTGTTTGATGTGATTGGTAGTTTGGCGTTACCATCTTGTGTGTTCGTTGCGGCCTAATTGCTGATTTCCTTGATGAACATCTTTCTGTTCTTGTTTGATTGGGAGAGATTTTAGTTAAGGGGATTTGCAAGATGTAAGTTGATTGGGATGCTTTTTGGTGATGTTCTTGTTTTTGGTGAGTTGAAGATGTTAACTTTCTATTCCCCAACTGGACAATCTTGAAGAAGGTCGAGTCTACAGTCGGTTCTACATATTCTGCTACATGTTAGAAGACTAAAGACGTGTTGCATTTAACGATCTAAAGACTTCTTCTTAATTCATGGCATTTATCAAACAGATTGTCGGTTTAGGGGAGAGCACTAATTGGGAGAGAGTGATATGTCGAATTTATTCCCCAATTAGACTTGCTCATATTCTTCAGCAAGTTGATTCTCACAAAGACTTCTAAGGTTCTTCTCAACAAGATTTCTTGTATTTGGGCTTTCAAAGTGTTGCTGATTCTGAAGTATCAAAACCAACAAGGGGGAAGGAGACACGTATCTAAAAGCGAGTAAACTTGATGAACTTAATACTTCTAAGTAATTGAAGATATCCAGGGAAGACAAATGTTATTACCGCAGAGAAACTCAAGGTTTGACTCATGGCGAGTAAACTTGATGAACTTAATTCTTCTAAGTGATTGAAGATATCCCGGGAAAGCATGTGTCATGACCGCAGAGAAACTCAAGGTTTACTCATCAAGGCGTTTAGTGTTCTTATTCCAACTACGTGGGGAAGAGATGTAAGAGTTAGTTTCTGATGATATAAGAGGTACACTGGTGTGTGATGATCTCGATGCTATTGCAATCATCAGGGGAGAGAGAATTGTGTACGTTGGGGATGCTCAGCTATTTTACTTGAGGGCTTAATCTGTGATTCAGAGATATAATCACTTATTCTGGTGTTGACATCCGCAGAGATTGTCACCCGCAGAGATAATCAGTGATTCGGCCTGCTTCTTCAATGTTATCGGTTGTTCTCTCTTTGGGGAATGTGTGTACTTCGGGTCCTTGAGCTTCATACACATTCATCAGGGACGAAAGATGTGAACATAGGGGAGGTGTTCTTCATTACCCTCATGATGTGTATTCGGGAGAGTTCTTGGATATTGGTGTACTTCGGGTTCTTGAGCTTCATACACGTTCATCAGGGAAGAAAAATGTGAACATGGGAAGGTGTTCTTCATTCCCCTCATGAAGTGCATTTGGGAGAGTTCTTGAGCATTATACAAAGAGGCTGACTGCATCAATTCAACTACTTGGGGGAATTGTTCTCTTGACACCTTTTGGAATGGATCGCTTCAGAATTCAGTGGAAAAGGAAATTTGAGAAGATTATTTAAATGTGGGATGATTCGTTGCTGTTGTTCTATTGGATGATATAGCCTCGAACAAAGAATCACGGTGATTATTCTTAAAAGGAGCAGCTGGATCAATGATAATGGTGTGCTTCTTTGTGCACCTGGCTAAAGCAAGCTTGAAATAGAGCTTCGAATCTGCTCAACATAAGGATTTTCGGTTTGGGGGGAAGCTGCCAAAGTCTCTCTTTCTCAAAGGTTCATGTTCTATCTTCTATTCTGGAGCCTCGGAAGCTTTGGTGGTGGAAGTTTAAGAGACGACGAATTCTATCTTCTACGACGTGCTGCTCGATATCCTTATCTCGGTACTCGTATCATCATCTTCTTTAACTATATCATCTTCTCTATCTTTGTATATATCTTTTCAAAAAGCAAAATACAAAAATATAAAACCAGCAAAACAAAATACAAAAATATAAAAACAACAAAAAGAAAATAGAAAACTATAAAACCAACAAAAACCCATAAAAATCAGAAAATTTCAAAAATACCAAAAATATGTTTTCTCATGACATGTCTTCTGGTATCGATAACATCTACGGTCTTAGAAATGTCATTCAATAATGGCACGGGATCATAGATGAAGTTCGAGCAGGAGATGTAAATATTCTTTTTTTCAAAACATGTCACAAACTATGGCTTGCAGTTACTTCTGACTGTAACCCGTGCTTAAACAATGGCTTGCTATTATTTCTGATAGCAACCCGCTCTTTAAAGGAAGGAAAGTGTTGCGCTAAACAATTTTTCAAAATATTTCGTGCACTTTTCCTAAAACAATTTGAGGAAAGTATGTCGAAGGACTGCTGTTCCCACACATATATTTTTCCGTCTAAAATTCTTCAGAAAAATATTTGTTGTGTTTTCTAAATGGTGGTAAATGAGTTGCTTTAAAAACAGTCAGTTTCAGAGTTTTCGTAAAAATTGAAAACTCAATCAATGACTTCAGCGCTTTTAATCTTTTCAAGAAATGAGTCATTGATTGAGGAGGATAATGTTTTCAAATCTATATCATCTAACGGACTTTCTTAATTATCTTACGTGCTTAATTAAAAATGATATTTTCCTGTGTCGAAGGACTAGGAATTTAGGATATGATTGTTAGGATTAGATGTTTATAGTTTGATGAAACACATTATTTCCATACATTTATATGATCTGATTGATATGTTGCATTGACTTTTATTAGTCGATTGTTGTTTGGGTGATGTCGACCACCATATATTTGTATGTGTGTTCACTAACGTATGCAAGTATATTGGTATAAAAGAATGTTCCCAATCCGGATCCCACAATTGAAGATGATTGGATGCCAAAAGGAAAGGGTAACTATATCTTGGGTTGACAAATGAAGAAACGGAGCTTAATTGGACTTCTATGGAGAGTTGGCATAAATGCAACGTAAGAGGTCTCACTGCATCAGCAGATGGTTTTCTTCTAAGTGATTGAAGAAACGGAGCTTAATTTGACCTCAGTTGGCATTCAAAATGCAACGTAAGAAGAAGTCTCACTGCATCTGCAGACGGTTTTTCTTCCAAACCCTACATCAACAACAACAGAAGCTTATCAACCACCTAACGTATCTTTGTGCAGGATACCATTTTTAAACAATTTTGAATAATTTAATTAAATTGTTTTGAAAATGGAAAATATTGTTTTGAAAATATTTTGGACTAATTTTTGAAAATCACCGGACTTCATGTTATCAAAACCTAAGTCACTCAATTATTGACTTCTGTCATGGATTGAGGGGGAGAGTGATTTAAAATAAAATATTTTCAAACGATGTTTCTTCACAAAAGTTCCGTCTTGTACGATAATAAGTGGTGATCTAAAGATTTAATGTTATGCCATGGTATGATTTTTTCTTTAGAATCAAGGTCTTTCAAAATGAAATTTTTTCTTGTTTGATTGTGAAATTGTTTTGTTTTACTTAAAAGATCTCTTAAAAACTATCATACCTGACACTAACAATCTTTAATGTCTTAAAATGGTCCTTATCTGTCATCTTTCAAAATTGAATCCTGCCACGTCTTTCCCCAAAATTTTCTAAATGATTTAAATCAGTTGGGATCACAAATCTCAAATGGTTTGATATTTCTGATCGGGGTAGAGATCGTGATTTAAATCTCAAATCTGTTTTAAATGGAATTGGTTTTAGTCCTTGAAAGGCACTCCTGCCTCCATGTGCCAAACGATTTCATACACAATGCACATGTTGAGGAGGAGGATTTATCCAAAAAACATGATGAGTATTTAAACCAGGCCACATATTCTCCCATATCTTCTAAACCTTATTAAATCACTTGGGATCCAAAATCTCAAAGGGTTTGATATTTTTGATCGGGGGAGAATTTGTGATTTAATTATGAAATTTGATAAAAGGTGATCGTTTTGATTCAGTTGTGCAAGCTGCTCTCTCATATGTGCTAAACGCTTTCGTATCTCGAAGCATATATTGAGGGGGGGCATTTTAAAAAGAAAAGAAACTATCAAGGTGCAAATGCTTTTATGTTTTAACATAAAGTACCTTGATTGAGTTTTAAATGTTTTCTTAATGGATTTTGTGATTGTGGATGTGCTTCAAAAAGAACTCTTGCCTCTATGTGATAAAATGTTTTAAAATATCCTATGCACATATTGAGGGGGAGAATTTTACCAAGAAAATCAAATGGCTTTTTCGTATGAAAATTGTGATCAAAGAAAATATTTCAAAGTCCTCTTGCCTCCATGTGCCAAACAATTTCTAAATCACACGCACATGTTGAGGGGGAGGTTTTCTAAATGATCAAAACTGTTAAGGTACAAAATGCTTTGATCTCGTATCACAAGTACCTTGATTGTTTTTCCAAATGATTTTTCAATTGGTTTCATGAAGGAAAGAACAATACCAAAAGACCGACCAATTTACTTTATGCATGGAGTTATAAGGATGGTTAGGTTAGGTATTCGTTCCCACGATCC
>BPTQ01000002.1:111427409-111465547 GCA_019973895.1 Chrysanthemum seticuspe | reverse complement strand
GTAAAACTCCAAAACCAGTATGAAACATACACTCTTTTTTATCCAGCACCGATTAAAAAACATACACAGAAGTAGATAAATCTACTTTCATCTCTCTCTAACCTACACCAGCCACCACCACCACCATCAAAAATCTGCCGCCACCATAAAAGAAAAAGATGAGATGAAGAAAGCAAAAATTAACAAACAACAAAATCCTTACTACAGTTCTCAAATCACATTATACGAAACCAACTACAATCTACAACTCGTAACTAAGAAGATACAAAAAGATCTCGGTTTATGACTCGAAAACAAGAACCAAAGATCTCACTATCTCAGTTTCGTGTTCGGTATTAACAAAATATTTTTAAAGATTTATAACACGATAATCATCACATATCTGTGAGAAACAACCACTTCTCTTATATATCCGAAAAGTTTAAAGAAAAGACAATAAAAATATCCTTCTTTCTTTCTTTAAACGATAAACAAAAACATTACCCGAGAACTTTAAAAGACCTTCAAGTGCCTGTATATTATTTTGGAGATATAAGGTTGGAGTTAGTTTTAACTGTGTTTTGTTCGTGTGATGTAGGAATGACTGAAAATGAGTTTTTGTTTAATGGAGAGATAAGGAATCAATGTGGATGGTAGATGCGTTTTTTGTTGCAAGACTGCGAGTTGTATATGTGATAGGGTTACGAGAATTTTTTTTGTTGTTGTAGATGGGCTTTATATAACTTAAAAAAACTAAGGGTTAAGAGTTATTATGGGTTGGACTATGGGCTTATTTGGTTGGAAATCCATTAGCAGAAACTTTTTTATACTATAAGTTTGGGCTATTAACCGTACTAATTCGAATTTAGCTTAAATGGATGGGATGATTTTACTAATGCTGCTCAAGTAAGGGGATACAGTAAGGGGATTCTTACTTTTCACTGTCACGTCAGCTTTCTCTCTCCAACGACCTTCAGGCGATTGGGTGTCCCAATAACGTGACCTACACTATAAAAAATATACCCCACAAATTTACCTTTTATAATAATTAACACACACACAAAACCAAAGTTTATTCGATCGGCTGCACGATTCATTCCTTGCAAAATGGTAGGCGATCGATTTGTCCACAACAACAAGGATCGATACAAATCGATCGACTATATACAAGATCGACTAGGCGATTGGCCTTATTGGGGCTAGCCTAAAAGGGTTGAAGGTGAGGTTATCATTTACCATTAAAACTTGTATCG
The DNA here is from genome assembly GCA_019973895.1 of Chrysanthemum seticuspe. Taxonomy (NCBI): domain Eukaryota; kingdom Viridiplantae; phylum Streptophyta; class Magnoliopsida; order Asterales; family Asteraceae; genus Chrysanthemum; species Chrysanthemum seticuspe. Next base: position 111,464,315 of record BPTQ01000002.1, on the reverse strand, counting down.
CTTTATCAAATTTTGTCACGTAAAAACAAATCCAATAAGTTGAAAATATTCGCCGGCCCACTATAAATCATATGAAAACAATATGAATACTCAATTTTTTATCTTACCAAAAATAATAAAAACCAATGATTGCATGAAACTTTGTTACACAAAAATAACACAAACCAAAAATCCAAAAAACCAGCTGCAACACGCAACACTGAACAAGGTCATATATACAATTGAAAATATTTATGTAAACCAACTTTGACTCGAATTTCTAACATTGGCTAAACCATAAAAAAAAAAAAAAAAAAAAAAAAAAAAAAAAAAAAAAAAAAACCTTTCCCATAACACAAGTTATATATACTTTTACTTACTATACCACATTAGTTTGCACCAAGTACAAGTAGATGTTATACTTAAACTCATCACACTTTTTAATGGGTTGTATATTCGAAAGCTTGCTATAGGTTTTTGGTGTAGCTATAAAGATATGTTTATAATGGACTCTCATTTAATGCCCGATGCATTAATATAACGCTTTTAACTAATGTTATTCTTAAAATATCCGTTATTCAAAAGAAAAATTATTATACCACATGATACAAATCAATAGGGCTGTAAACGAACTGTACGTTCATTGAACATTTCATGAACCGTTCGGTAAAAAGTTCGTTTATGTTCGTTTATTTATTAAATGAACAAACATGAACAATATTTTACGATCGTTTAGTTAAATAAACGAACATGAACAAAAGTCACGTCCGTTTATTTATGTCCATGAACGTCCGATTATGCGTTCGTTAACGTTCGTTTATGTTCATTTATTTATTTATGTTTATATATCATATTTTTTAATTGTATAATTTTAAAATTAGTTTGTCTAAACAAAAAAACACTTATAAACAATATTAGATGCATAATTTAATAAAGTTTATGTTTGTTTGTATTTGTTTATTTATGTTCGATCGTTTATGTCCGTTTAGCGTTCGTTTAGTGTCTTAATGAACGAACATAAACAAACATGAACAACTCATTTTCTTAATAAACGAACATGAACAAGAAATTTCGTCCGTTTAAGCGTTCGTGTTCATTTATTTGTCCGGTTAAAGTTAAATGAACGAACATGAACAAGGCTTCGTTCGTGTTCGTCCGGTTCGTTTACAGCCCTACAAATCAATCAAGCTAATAATCTATTATAAAAACTTTGAACTGTGTTAACTAGCGAGTAACTTTCAACGTTAATAATCACAACTTTGTAATACCACTTGCTACCATTTTCGTATCGCCATTACATCGTGATGGACAAGTACTCTACTATTTTTATATGAGAAAGTGTAGAATAAATTATTCCTATAATTCTCTCAATATCATTATCACAAAAAAATTATAATCGAATAATATTGTTTATCAAAAAAGTTGATTATAGAGTACCCGCCGCCGCAACGTGCGAGTACTCTGCTAGTTTTATTTAAAGTAATTCAAAATTTATTTAGATTGGTTCTCGAAACACTCTTACGATATAATAATAGTTTTGGAACTTTGTAGTTTTGCATGCATTTTGAAATCATATTCATTTATATGTGCATTTTTGCATTAAAACTAAACTAATTCAAAAAGAAATAATAAATGAAGCATTAAAATGTTGTGGAAGATAAATTAGTAAAAGCTATTTATTGTGTACATTATGCATAAAAATTTGTAATGCTTAAAAAACAAATTAATGACATCTTAAAAAAATTTAGGAGAGAGGGTCATCCCTCCATTATAAGTAGTATAGATATGTGTAATATGTATAAAATCAAATAAATTATCACATGTGAATTTACATCTTTGAATCATTTGTCTTAAAAAAATTGTCCCGACTTATACAAAAAACCGTTTTATACTTTTGTGGTTAATTTTATTTAAAGTAATTCAAAATTTATTTAGATTGGTTCTCGAAACACTCTTACGATATAATAATAGTTTTGGAACTTTGTAGTTTTGCATTCATTTTAAAATCATATTCATTTATAATTGCATTTTTGCATTAAAACTAAACTAATTCAAAAAGAAATAATAAATGAAGCATTAAAATGTTGTGGAAGATAAATTAGTAAAAGCTATTTATTGTGTACATTATGCATTAAAATTTGTAATACTTAAAAAACACATTAATGACATCTTAAAAAAATTTAGGAGAGAGGGTCATCCCTCCATTATAAGTAGTATAGATATGTGTAATATGTATAAAATCAAATAAATTATCACTTACGAATTTACATCTTTGCATCATTTGTCTTAAAAAAATTGTCCCGACTTTTACAAAAAACCGTTTTATACTTTTGTGGTTAATTTTATTTAAAATAATTCAAAATTTATATAGATTGGTTCTCGAAACACTCTTACGATATAATAATAGTTTTGGAACTTTGTAGTTTTGCATGCATTTTGAAATCATATTCATTTATATGTGCATTTTTTCATTAAAACTAAACTAATTCAAAAAGAAATAATAAATGAAGCATTAAAATATTGTGGAAGATAAATTAGTAAAAGCTATTTATTGTGTAGATTATGCATTAAAATTTGTAATGCATAAAAAACACATTAATGACATCTTAAAAAAATTTAGGAGAGAGGGTCATCCCTCAATTATAAGTAGTATAGATATGTGTAATATGTATAAAATCAAATAAATTATCACTTACGAATTTACATCTTTGCATCATTTGTCTTAAAAAAATTGTCCCGACTTTTACAAAAAACCGTTTTATACTTTTGTAGTTAATTTTATTTAAAATAATTTAAAATTTATATAGATTGGTTCTCGAAACACTCTTACGATATAATAATAGTTTTGGAACTTTGTAGTTTTGCATGCATTTTGAAATCATATTCATTTATATGTGCATTTTTGCATTAAAACTAAACTAATTCAAAAATAAATAATAAATGAAGCATTAAAATGTTGTGGAAGATAAATTAGTAAAAGCTATTTATTGTGTGCATTATGCATAAAAATTTGTAATGTTTAAAAAACACATTAATGACATCTTAAAAAATTTTAGGAGAGAGGGTCATCCCTCCATTATAAGTAGTATAGATATAGATATGTGTAATATGTATAAAATCAAATAAATTATCACATGTGAATTTACATATTTGCATCATTTGTCTTTAAAAAATTGTCCCGACTTTTACAAAAAACCATTTTATACTTTTGTAGTTAATTTTATTTAAAATAATTCAAAATTTATATAGATTGGTTGTCGAAACACTATTACAATATAATAATAGTTTTGGAACTTTGTAGTTTTGCATTCATTTTGAAATCATATTCACTTATATGTGCATTTTTGCATTAAAACTAAACTAATTCAAAAAGAAATAATAAATGAAGCATTAAAATGTTGTGGAAGATAAAATAGTAAAAGCTATTTATTGTGTACATTATGTATTAAAATTTGTAATGCTTAAAAAAACACATTAATGACATCTTAAAAAAAATTAGGGGAGAGGGTCATCCATCCATTATAAGTAGTAGAGATATGTGTAATATGTATAAAATCAAATAAATTATCACTTGTGAATTTATATCTTTGCTTCATTTGTCTTAAAAAAATTGTCCCGACTTTTACAAAAAACCGTTTTATACTTTTGTGATTAATTTTATTTAAAGTAATTCAAAATTTATATAGATTGGTTGTCGAAACACTCTTACGATATAATAATAGTTTTGGAACTTTGTAGTTTTGCATGCATTTTAAAATCATATTCATTTATATGTGCATTTTTGCATTAAAACTAAACTAATTCAAAAAGAAATAATAAATGAAGCATTAAAATGTTGTGGAAGATAAATTAGTAAAAGCTATTTATTGTGTGCATTATGCATAAAAATTTGTAATGCTTAAAAAACATATTAAGGACATCTTAAAAAATTTTAGGAGAGAGGGTCATCCCTACATTATAAGTAGTATAGATATGTGTAATATGTATAAAATCAAATAAATTATCACTTGTGAATTTACATCTTTGCATCATTTGTCTTAAAAAAATTGTCCCGACTTTTACAAAAAACCGTTTTATACTTTTGTGGTAAATTTTATTTAAAGTAATTCAAAATTTATTTAGATTGGTTCTCGAAACACTCTTACGATATAATAATAGTTTTGGAACTTTGTAGTTTTGCATGCATTTTAAAATCATATTCATTTATATGTGCATTTTTGCATTAAAACTAAACTAATTCAAAAAGAAATAATAAATGAAGCATTAAAATGTTGTGGAAGATAAATTAGTAAAAGCTATTTATTGTGTACATTATGCATTAAAATTTGTAATGCTTAAAAAACACATTAATGACATCTTAAAAAATTTTAGGAGAGAGGGTCATCCCTCCATTATAAGTAGTATAGATATAGATATGTGTAATATGTATAAAATCAAATAAATTATCACTTGTGAATTTACATCTTTGCATCATTTGTATTAAAAAAATTGTCCCGACTTTTACAAAAAACCGTTTTATACTTTTGTGGTTAATTTTATTTAAAGTATTCAAAATTTATTTAGATTGGTTCTTGAAACACTCTTACGATATAATAATAGTTTTGGAACTTTGTAGTTTTGCATGCATTTTAAAATCATATTCATTTATATGTGCATTTTTGCATTAAAACTAAACTAATTCAAAAAGAAATAATAAATGAAGCATTAAAATGTTGTGGAAGATAAATTAGTAAAAGCTATTTATTGTGTACATTATGCATAAAAATTTGTAATGCTTAAAAAACACATTAATGACATCTTAAAAAAATTTAGGAGAGAGGGTCATCCCTCCATTATAAGTTGTATAGATATAGATATGTGTAATATGTATAAAATCAAATACATTATCACATGTGAATTTACATCTTTGCATCATTTGTCTTAAAAAAATAGTCCCGACTTTTACAAAAAAACCGTTTTAGACTTTTGTGGTAAATTTTATTTTAAGTAATTCAAAATTTATTTAGATTGGTTCTCGAAACACTCTTACGATATAATAATAGTTTTGGAACTTTGTAGTTTTTCATGCATTTTAAAATCATATTCATTTATATGTGCATTTTTGCATTAAAACTAAACTAATTCAAAAAGAAATAATAAATGAAGCATTAAAATGTTGTGGAAGATAAATTAGTAAAAGCCATTTATTGTGTACATTATGCATTAAACTTTGTAATGCTTAAAAAACACATTAATGACATCTTAAAAAAATTTAGGAGAGAGGGTCATCCCTTCATTATAAGTAGTATAGATATGTGTAATATGTATAAAATCAAATAAATTATCACTTGTGAATTTACATCTTTGCATCATTTGTCTTAAAAAAATTGTCCCGACTTTTACAAAAAACCGTTTTATACTTTTGTAGTTAATTTTATTTAAAATAATTCAAAATTTATATAGATTGGTTCTCGAAACACTCTTACGATATAATAATAGTTTTGGAACTTTGTAGTTTTGCATGCATTTTGAAATCATATTCATTTATATGTGCATTTTTGCATTAAAACTAAACTAATTCAAAAATAAATAATAAATGAAGCATTAAAATGTTGTGGAAGATAAATTAGTAAAAGCTATTTATTGTGTGCATTATGCATAAAAATTTGTAATGTTTAAAAAACATATTAAGGACATCTTAAAAATTTTTTGGAGAGAGGGTCATCCCTACATTATAAGTAGTATAGATATGTGTAATATGTATAAAATCAAATAAATTATCACTTGTGAATTTACATCTTTGCATCATTTGTCCTAAAAAAATTGTCCTGACTATTACAAAAAACCGTTTTAAACTTTTGTGGTTAATTTTATTTAAAGTAATTCAAAGTTTATTTAGATTGGTTCTCGAAACACTCTTACGATATAATAATAGTTTTGGAACTTTGTAGTTTTGCATTCATTTTAAAATCATATTCATTTATATTTGCATTTTTGCATTAAAACTAAACTAATTCAAAAAGAAATAATAAATGAAGCATTAAAATGTTGTGGAATATAAATTAGTAAAAGCTATTTATTGTGTACATTATGCATTAAAATTTGTAATGCTTAAAAAACACATTAATGACATCTTAAAAAAATTTAGGAGAGAGGGTCATCCCTCCATTATAAGTAGTATAGATATGTGTAATATGTATAAAATCAAATAAATTATCACTTATGAATTTACATCTTTGCATCATTTGTCTTAAAAAAATTGTCCCGACTTTTACAAAAAACCGTTTTATACTTTTGTAGTTAATTTTATTTAAAATAATTCAAAATTTATATAGATTGGTTCTCGAAACACTCTTACGATATAATAATAGTTTTGGAACTTTGTAGTTTTGCATGTATTTTGAAATCATATTCATTTATATGTGCATTTTTTCATTAAAACTAAACTAATTCAAAAAGAAATAATAAATGAAGCATTAAAATATTGTGGAAGATAAATTAGTAAAAGCTATTTATTGTGTACATTATGCATTAAAATTTGTAATGCATAAAAAACACATTAATGACATCTTAAAAAAATTTAGGAGAGAGGGTCATCCCTCCATTATAAGTAGTATAGATATGTGTAATATGTATAAAATCAAATAAATTATCACTTGTGAATTTACATCTTTGCATCATTTGTCTTAAAAAAAATTGTCCCGACTTTTACAAAAAACCGTTTTATACTTTTGTGGTTAATTTTATTTAAAGTAATTCAAAATTTATTTAGATTGGTTCTCGAAACACTCTTACGATATAATAATAGTTTTGGAACTTTGTAGTTTTGCATGCATTTTAAAATCATATTCATTTATATGTGCATTTTTGCATTAAAACTAAACTAATTCATAAAGAAATAATAAATGAAGCATTAAAATGTTGTGGAAGATAAATTAGTAAAAGCTATTTATTGTGTACATTATGCATTAAAATTTGTAATGCTTAAAAAACACATTAATGACATCTTAAAAAAATTTAGGAGAGAGGGTCATCCCTCCATTATAAGTAGTATAGATATGTGTAATATGTATAAAATCAAATAAATTATCACTTGTGAATTTACATCTTTGCATCATTTGTCTTAAAAAAAATTGTCCCGACTTTTACAAAAAACCGTTTTATACTTTTGTGGTTAATTTTATTTAAAATAATTCAAAATTTATTTAGATTGGTTCTCGAAACACTCTTACGATATAATAATAGTTTTGGAACTTTGTAGTTTTGCATGCATTTTAAAATCATATTCATTTATATGTGCATTTTTGCATTAAAACTAAACTAATTCAAAAAGAAATAATAAATGAAGCATTAAAATGTTGTGGAAGATAAATTAGTAAAAGCTATTTATTGTGTACATTATGCATTAAAATTTGTAATGCTTAAAAAACACATTAATGACATCTTAAAAAAATTTAGGAGAGAGGGTCATCCCTCCATTATAAGTAGTATAGATATGTGTAATATGTATAAAATCAAATAAATTATCACTTGTGAATTTACATCTTTGCATCATTTGTCTTAAAAAAATTGTCCCGACTTATACAAAAAACCGTTTTATACTTTTGTGGTTAATTTTATTTAAAATAATTCAAAATTTATTTAGATTGGTTCTCGAAACACTCTTACGATATAATAATAGTTTTGGAACTTTGTAGTTTTGCATGCATTTTAAAATCATATTCATTTATATGTGCATTTTTGCATTAAAACTAAACTAATTCAAAAAGAAATAATAAATGAAGCATTAAAATGTTGTGGAAGATAAATTAGTAAAAGCTATTTATTGTGTACATTATGCATTAAAATTTGTAATGCTTAAAAAACACATTAATGACATCTTAAAAAAATTTAGGAGAGAGGGTCATCCCTCCATTATAAGTAGTATAGATATGTGTAATATGTATAAAATCAAATAAATTATCACTTGTGAATTTACATCTTTGCATCATTTGTCTTAAAAAAATTGTCCCGACTTTTACAAAAAACCGTTTTATACTTTTGTGGTTAATTTTATTTAAAATAATTCAAAATTTATTAGATTGGTTCTCGAAACACTCTTACGATATAATAATAGTTTTGGAACTTTGTAGTTTTGCATGCATTTTAAAATCATATTCATTTATATGTGCATTTTTGCATTAAAACTAAACTAATTCAAAAAGAAATAATAAATGAAGCATTAAAATGTTGTGGAAGATAAATTAGTAAAAGCTATTTATTGTGTACATTATGCATTAAAATTTGTAATGCTTAAAAAACACATTAATGACATCTTAAAAAAATTTAGGAGAGAGGGTCATCCCTCCATTATAAGTAGTATAGATATGTGTAATATGTATAAAATCAAATAAATTATCACTTGTGAATTTACATCTTTGCATCATTTGTCTTAAAAAAAATTGTCCCGACTTTTACAAAAAACCGTTTTATACTTTTGTGGTTAATTTTATTTAAAGTAATTCAAAATTTATTTAGATTGGTTCTCGAAACACTCTTACGATATAATAATAGTTTTGGAACTTTGTAGTTTTGCATGCATTTTAAAATCATATTCATTTATATGTGCATTTTTGCATTAAAACTAAACTAATTCAAAAAGAAATAATAAATGAAGCATTAAAATGTTGTGGAAGATAAATTAGTAAAAGCTATTTATTGTGTACATTATGCATTAAAATTTGTAATGCTTAAAAAACACATTAATGACATCTTAAAAAAATTTAGGAGAGAGGGTCATCCCTCCATTATAAGTAGTATAGATATGTGTAATATGTATAAAATCAAATAAATTATCACTTGTGAATTTACATCTTTGCATCATTTGTCTTAAAAAAATTGTCCCGACTTTTACAAAAAACCGTTTTATACTTTTGTGGTTAATTTTATTTAAAATAATTCAAAATTTATTTAGATTGGTTCTCGAAACACTCTTACGATATAATAATAGTTTTGGAACTTTGTAGTTTTGCATGAATTTTAAAATCATATTCATTTATATGTGCATTTTTGCATTAAAACTAAACTAATTCAAAAAGAAATAATAAATGAAGCATTAAAATGTTGTGGAAGATAAATTAGTAAAAGCTATTTATTGTGTACATTATGCATTAAAATTTGTAATGCTTAAAAAACACATTAATGACATCTTAAAAAAATTTAGGAGAGAGGGTCATCCCTCCATTATAAGTAGTATATAGATATGTGTAATATGTATAAAATCAAATAAATTATCACTTGTGAATTTACATCTTTGCATCATTTGTCTTAAAAAAATTGTCCCGACTTTTACAAAAAACCGTTTTATACTTTTGTAGGTTAATTTTATTTAAAATAATTCAAAATTTATTTAGATTGGTTCTCGAAACACTCTTACGATATAATAATAGTTTTGGAACTTTGTAGTTTTGCATGCATTTTAAAATCATATTCATTTATATGTGCATTTTTGCATTAAAACTAAACTAATTCAAAAAGAAATAATAAATGAAGCATTAAAATGTTGTGGAAGATAAATTAGTAAAAGCTATTTATTGTGTACATTATGCATTAAAATTTGTAATGCTTAAAAAACACATTAATGACATCTTAAAAAAATTTAGGAGAGAGGGTCATCCCTCCATTATAAGTAGTATAGATATGTGTAATATGTATAAAATCAAATAAATTATCACTTGTGAATTTACATCTTTGCATCATTTGTCTTAAAAAAATTGTCCCGACTTTTACAAAAAACCGTTTTATACTTTTGTGGTTAATTTTATTTAAAATAATTCAAAATTTATTTAGATTGGTTCTCGAAACACTCTTACGATATAATAATAGTTTTGGAACTTTGTAGTTTTGCATGCATTTTAAAATCATATTCATTTATATGTGCATTTTTGCATTAAAACTAAACTAATTCAAAAAGAAATAATAAATGAAGCATTAAAATGTTGTGGAAGATAAATTAGTAAAAGCTATTTATTGTGTACATTATGCATTAAAATTTGTAATGCTTAAAAAACACATTAATGACATCTTAAAAAAATTTAGGAGAGAGGGTCATCCCTCCATTATAAGTAGTATAGATATGTGTAATATGTATAAAATCAAATAAATTATCACTTGTGAATTTACATCTTTGCATCATTTGTCTTAAAAAAATTGTCCCGACTTTTACAAAAAACCGTTTTATACTTTTGTGGTTAATTTTATTTAAAATAATTCAAAATTTATTTAGATTGGTTCTCGAAACACTCTTACGATATAATAATAGTTTTGGAACTTTGTAGTTTTGCATGCATTTTAAAATCATATTCATTTATATGTGCATTTTTGCATTAAAACTAAACTAATTCAAAAAGAAATAATAAATGAAGCATTAAAATGTTGTGGAAGATAAATTAGTAAAAGCTATTTATTGTGTACATTATGCATTAAAATTTGTAATGCTTAAAAAACACATTAATGACATCTTAAAAAATTTAGGAGAGAGGGTCATCCCTCCATTATAAGTAGTATAGATAGATATGTGTAATATGTATAAAATCAAATAAATTATCACTTGTGAATTTACATCTTTGCATCATTTGTCTTAAAAAAATTGTCCCGACTTTTACAAAAAACCGTTTTATACTTTTGTGGTTAATTTTATTTAAAATAATTCAAAATTTATTTAGATTGGTTCTCGAAACACTCTTACGATATAATAATAGTTTTGGAACTTTGTAGTTTTGCATGCATTTTAAAATCATATTCATTTATATGTGCATTTTTGCATTAAAACTAAACTAATTCAAAAAGAAATAATAAATGAAGCATTAAAATGTTGTGGAAGATAAATTAGTAAAAGCTATTTATTGTGTACATTATGCATTAAAATTTGTAATGCTTAAAAAACACATTAATGACATCTTAAAAAAATTTAGGAGAGAGGGTCATCCCTCCATTATAAGTAGTATAGATATGTGTAATATGTATAAAATCAAATAAATTATCACTTGTGAATTTACATCTTTGCATCATTTGTCTTAAAAAAATTGTCCCGACTTTTACAAAAAACCGTTTTATACTTTTGTGGTTAATTTTATTTAAAATAATTCAAAATTTATTTAGATTGGTTCTCGAAACACTCTTACGATATAATAATAGTTTTGGAACTTTGTAGTTTTGCATGCATTTTAAAATCATATTCATTTATATGTGCATTTTTGCATTAAAACTAAACTAATTCAAAAAGAAATAATAAATGAAGCATTAAAATGTTGTGGAAGATAAATTAGTAAAAGCTATTTATTGTGTACATTATGCATTAAAATTTGTAATGCTTAAAAAACACATTAATGACATCTTAAAAAAATTTAGGAGAGAGGGTCATCCCTCCATTATAAGTAGTATAGATATGTGTAATATGTATAAAATCAAATAAATTATCACTTGTGAATTTACATCTTTGCATCATTTGTCTTAAAAAAATTGTCCCGACTTTTACAAAAAACCGTTTTATACTTTTGTGGTTAATTTTATTTAAAATAATTCAAAATTTATTTAGATTGGTTCTCGAAACACTCTTACGATATAATAATAGTTTTGGAACTTTGTAGTTTTGCATGCATTTTAAAATCATATTCATTTATATGTGCATTTTTGCATTAAAACTAAACTAATTCAAAAAGAAATAATAAATGAAGCATTAAAATGTTGTGGAAGATAAATTAGTAAAAGCTATTTATTGTGTACATTATGCATTAAAATTTGTAATGCTTAAAAAACACATTAATGACATTTTAAAAAAATTTAGGAGAGAGGGTCATCCCTCCATTATAAGTAGTATAGATATGTGTAATATGTATAAAATCAAATAAATTATCACTTGTGAATTTACATCTTTGCATCATTTGTCTTAAAAAAATTGTCCCGACTTTTACAAAAAACCGTTTTATACTTTTGTGGTTAATTTTATTTAAAATAATTCAAAATTTATTTAGATTGGTTCTCGAAACACTCTTACGATATAATAATAGTTTTGGAACTTTGTAGTTTTGCATGCATTTTAAAATCATATTCATTTATATGTGCATTTTTGCATTAAAACTAAACTAATTCAAAAAGAAATAATAAATGAAGCATTAAAATGTTGTGGAAGATAAATTAGTAAAAGCTATTTATTGTGTACATTATGCATTAAAATTTGTAATGCTTAAAAAACACATTAATGACATCTTAAAAAATTTAGGAGAGAGGGTCATCCCTCCATTATAAGTAGTATAGATATGTGTAATATGTATAAAATCAAATAAATTATCACTTGTGAATTTACATCTTTGCATCATTTGTCTTAAAAAAATTGTCCCGACTTTTACAAAAAACCGTTTTATACTTTTGTGGTTAATTTTATTTAAAATAATTCAAAATTTATTTAGATTGGTTCTCGAAACACTCTTACGATATAATAATAGTTTTGGAACTTTGTAGTTTTGCATGCATTTTAAAATCATATTCATTTATATGTGCATTTTTGCATTAAAACTAAACTAATTCAAAAAGAAATAATAAATGAAGCATTAAAATGTTGTGGAAGATAAATTAGTAAAAGCTATTTATTGTGTACATTATGCATTAAAATTTGTAATGCTTAAAAAACACATTAATGACATCTTAAAAAAATTTAGGAGAGAGGGTCATCCCTCCATTATAAGTAGTATAGATATGTGTAATATGTATAAAATCAAATAAATTATCACTTGTGAATTTACATCTTTGCATCATTTGTCTTAAAAAAATTGTCCCGACTTTTACAAAAAACCGTTTTATACTTTTGTGGTTAATTTTATTTAAAATAATTCAAAATTTATTTAGATTGGTTCTCGAAACACTCTTACGATATAATAATAGTTTTGGAACTTTGTAGTTTTGCATGCATTTTAAAATCATATTCATTTATATGTGCATTTTTGCATTAAAACTAAACTAATTCAAAAAGAAATAATAAATGAAGCATTAAAATGTTGTGGAAGATAAATTAGTAAAAGCTATTTATTGTGTACATTATGCATTAAAATTTGTAATGCTTAAAAAACACATTAATGACATCTTAAAAAAATTTAGGAGAGAGGGTCATCCCTCCATTATAAGTAGTATAGATATGTGTAATATGTATAAAATCAAATAAATTATCACTTGTGAATTTACATCTTTGCATCATTTGTCTTAAAAAAATTGTCCCGACTTTTACAAAAAACCGTTTTATACTTTTGTGGTTAATTTTATTTAAAATAATTCAAAATTTATTTAGATTGGTTCTCGAAACACTCTTACGATATAATAATAGTTTTGGAACTTTGTAGTTTTGCATGCATTTTAAAATCATATTCATTTATATGTGCATTTTTGCATTAAAACTAAACTAATTCAAAAAGAAATAATAAATGAAGCATTAAAATGTTGTGGAAGATAAATTAGTAAAAGCTATTTATTGTGTACATTATGCATTAAAATTTGTAATGCTTAAAAAACACATTAATGACATCTTAAAAAAATTTAGGAGAGAGGGTCATCCCTCCATTATAAGTAGTATAGATATGTGTAATATGTATAAAATCAAATAAATTATCACTTGTGAATTTACATCTTTGCATCATTTGTCTTAAAAAAATTGTCCCGACTTTTACAAAAAACCGTTTTATACTTTTGTGGTTAATTTTATTTTAAATAATTCAAAATTTATTTAGATTGGTTCTCGAAACACTCTTACGATATAATAATAGTTTTGGAACTTTGTAGTTTTGCATGCATTTTAAAATCATATTCATTTATATGTGCATTTTTGCATTAAAACTAAACTAATTCAAAAAGAAATAATAAATGAAGCATTAAAATGTTGTGGAAGATAAATTAGTAAAAGCTATTTATTGTGTACATTATGCATTAAAATTTGTAATGCTTAAAAAACACATTAATGACATCTTAAAAAATTTAGGAGAGAGGGTCATCCCTCCATTATAAGTAGTATAGATATGTGTAATATGTATAAAATCAAATAAATTATCACTTGTGAATTTACATCTTTGCATCATTTGTCTTAAAAAAATTGTCCCGACTTTTACAAAAAACCGTTTTATACTTTTGTGGTTAATTTTATTTAAAATAATTCAAAATTTATTTAGATTGGTTCTCGAAACACTCTTACGATATAATAATAGTTTTGGAACTTTGTAGTTTTGCATGCATTTTAAAATCATATTCATTTATATGTGCATTTTTGCATTAAAACTAAACTAATTCAAAAAGAAATAATAAATGAAGCATTAAAATGTTGTGGAAGATAAATTAGTAAAAGCTATTTATTGTGTACATTATGCATTAAAATTTGTAATGCTTAAAAAACACATTAATGACATCTTAAAAAAATTTAGGAGAGAGGGTCATCCCTCCATTATAAGTAGTATAGATAGATATGTGTAATATGTATAAAATCAAATAAATTATCACTTGTGAATTTACATCTTTGCATCATTTGTCTTAAAAAAATTGTCCCGACTTTTACAAAAAACCGTTTTATACTTTTGTGGTTAATTTTATTTAAAATAATTCAAAATTTATTTAGATTGGTTCTCGAAACACTCTTACGATATAATAATAGTTTTGGAACTTTGTAGTTTTGCATGCATTTTAAAATCATATTCATTTATATGTGCATTTTTGCATTAAAACTAAACTAATTCAAAAAGAAATAATAAATGAAGCATTAAAATGTTGTGGAAGATAAATTAGTAAAAGCTATTTATTGTGTACATTATGCATTAAAATTTGTAATGCTTAAAAACACATTAATGACATCTTAAAAAAATTTAGGAGAGAGGGTCATCCCTCCATTATAAGTAGTATAGATATAGATATAGATATGTGTAATATGTATAAAATCAAATAAATTATCACTTGTGAATTTACATCTTTGCATCATTTGTCTTAAAAAAATTGTCCCGACTTTTACAAAAAACCGTTTTATACTTTTGTGGTTAATTTTATTTAAAATAATTCAAAATTTATTTAGATTGGTTCTCGAAACACTCTTACGATATAATAATAGTTTTGGAACTTTGTAGTTTTGCATGCATTTTAAAATCATATTCATTTATATGTGCATTTTTGCATTAAAACTAAACTAATTCAAAAAGAAATAATAAATGAAGCATTAAAATGTTGTGGAAGATAAATTAGTAAAAGCTATTTATTGTGTACATTATGCATTAAAATTTGTAATGCTTAAAAAACACATTAATGACATCTTAAAAAAATTTAGGAGAGAGGGTCATCCCTCCATTATAAGTAGTATAGATATGTGTAATATGTATAAAATCAAATAAATTATCACTTGTGAATTTACATCTTTGCATCATTTGTCTTAAAAAAATTGTCCCGACTTTTACAAAAAACCGTTTTATACTTTTGTGGTTAATTTTATTTAAAATAATTCAAAATTTATTTAGATTGGTTCTCGAAACACTCTTACGATATAATAATAGTTTTGGAACTTTGTAGTTTTGCATGCATTTTAAAATCATATTCATTTATATGTGCATTTTTGCATTAAAACTAAACTAATTCAAAAAGAAATAATAAATGAAGCATTAAAATGTTGTGGAAGATAAATTAGTAAAAGCTATTTATTGTGTACATTATGCATTAAAATTTGTAATGCTTAAAAAACACATTAATGACATCTTAAAAAAATTTAGGAGAGAGGGTCATCCCTCCATTATAAGTAGTATAGATATGTGTAATATGTATAAAATCAAATAAATTATCACTTGTGAATTTACATCTTTGCATCATTTGTCTTAAAAAAATTGTCCCGACTTTTACAAAAAACCGTTTTATACTTTTGTGGTTAATTTTATTTAAAATAATTCAAAATTTATTTAGATTGGTTCTCGAAACACTCTTACGATATAATAATAGTTTTGGAACTTTGTAGTTTTGCATGCATTTTAAAATCATATTCATTTATATGTGCATTTTTGCATTAAAACTAAACTAATTCAAAAAGAAATAATAAATGAAGCATTAAAATGTTGTGGAAGATAAATTAGTAAAAGCTATTTATTGTGTACATTATGCATTAAAATTTGTAATGCTTAAAAAACACATTAATGACATCTTAAAAAAATTTAGGAGAGAGGGTCATCCCTCCATTATAAGTAGTATAGATATAGATATGTGTAATATGTATAAAATCAAATAAATTATCACTTGTGAATTTACATCTTTGCATCATTTGTCTTAAAAAAATTGTCCCGACTTTTACAAAAAACCGTTTTATACTTTTGTGGTTAATTTTATTTAAAATAATTCAAAATTTATTTAGATTGGTTCTCGAAACACTCTTACGATATAATAATAGTTTTGGAACTTTGTAGTTTTGCATGCATTTTAAAATCATATTCATTTATATGTGCATTTTTGCATTAAAACTAAACTAATTCAAAAAGAAATAATAAATGAAGCATTAAAATGTTGTGGAAGATAAATTAGTAAAAGCTATTTATTGTGTACATTATGCATTAAAATTTGTAATGCTTAAAAAACACATTAATGACATCTTAAAAAAATTTAGGAGAGAGGGTCATCCCTCCATTATAAGTAGTATAGATATGTGTAATATGTATAAAATCAAATAAATTATCACTTGTGAATTTACATCTTTGCATCATTTGTCTTAAAAAAATTGTCCCGACTTTTACAAAAAACCGTTTTATACTTTTGTGGTTAATTTTATTTAAAATAATTCAAAATTTATTTAGATTGGTTCTCGAAACACTCTTACGATATAATAATAGTTTTGGAACTTTGTAGTTTTGCATGCATTTTAAAATCATATTCATTTATATGTGCATTTTTGCATTAAAACTAAACTAATTCAAAAAGAAATAATAAATGAAGCATTAAAATGTTGTGGAAGATAAATTAGTAAAAGCTATTTATTGTGTACATTATGCATTAAAATTTGTAATGCTTAAAAAACACATTAATGACATCTTAAAAAAATTTAGGAGAGAGGGTCATCCCTCCATTATAAGTAGTATAGATATGTGTAATATGTATAAAATCAAATAAATTATCACTTGTGAATTTACATCTTTGCATCATTTGTCTTAAAAAAATTGTCCCGACTTTTACAAAAAACCGTTTTATACTTTTGTGGTTAATTTTATTTAAAATAATTCAAAATTTATTTAGATTGGTTCTCGAAACACTCTTACGATATAATAATAGTTTTGGAACTTTGTAGTTTTGCATGCATTTTAAAATCATATTCATTTATATGTGCATTTTTGCATTAAAACTAAACTAATTCAAAAAGAAATAATAAATGAAGCATTAAAATGTTGTGGAAGATAAATTAGTAAAAGCTATTTATTGTGTACATTATGCATTAAAATTTGTAATGCTTAAAAAACACATTAATGACATCTTAAAAAAATTTAGGAGAGAGGGTCATCCCTCCATTATAAGTAGTATAGATATGTGTAATATGTATAAAATCAAATAAATTATCACTTGTGAATTTACATCTTTGCATCATTTGTCTTAAAAAAATTGTCCCGACTTTTACAAAAAACCGTTTTATACTTTTGTGGTTAATTTTATTTAAAATAATTCAAAATTTATTTAGATTGGTTCTCGAAACACTCTTACGATATAATAATAGTTTTGGAACTTTGTAGTTTTGCATGCATTTTAAAATCATATTCATTTATATGTGCATTTTTGCATTAAAACTAAACTAATTCAAAAAGAAATAATAAATGAAGCATTAAAATGTTGTGGAAGATAAATTAGTAAAAGCTATTTATTGTGTACATTATGCATTAAAATTTGTAATGCTTAAAAAACACATTAATGACATCTTAAAAAATTTAGGAGAGAGGGTCATCCCTCCATTATAAGTAGTATAGATATGTGTAATATGTATAAAATCAAATAAATTATCACTTGTGAATTTACATCTTTGCATCATTTGTCTTAAAAAAATTGTCCCGACTTTTACAAAAAACCGTTTTATACTTTTGTGGTTAATTTTATTTAAAATAATTCAAAATTTATATAGATTGGTTCTCGAAACACTCTTACGATATAATAATAGTTTTGGAACTTTGTAGTTTTGCATGCATTTTAAAATCATAATTCATTTATATGTGCATTTTTGCATTAAAACTAAACTAATTCAAAAAGAAATAATAAATGAAGCATTAAAATGTTGTGGAAGATAATTTAGTAAAAGCTATTTATTGTGTACATTATGCATTAAAATTTGTAATGCTTAAAAAACACATTAATGACATCTTAAAAAAGTTTAGGAGAGAGGGTCATCCCTTCATTATAAGTAGTATAGATATGTGTAATATGTATAAAATCAAATAAATTATCACTTGTGAATTTACATCTTTGCATCATTTGTCTTAAAAAAATTGTCCCGACTTTTACAAAAAACCGTTTTATACTTTTGTGGTTAATTTTATTTAAAATAATTCAAAATTTATATAGATTGGTTCTCGAAACACTCTTACGATATAATAATAGTTTTGGAACTTTGTAGTTTTGCGTGCATTTTGAAATCATATTCATTTATATGTGCATTTTTGCATTAAAACTAAACTAATTCAAAAAGAAATAATAAATGAAGCATTAAAATGTTGTGGAAGATAAATTAGTAAAAGCTATTTATTGTGTACATTATGCATTAAAATTTGTAATGCTTAAAAAACACATTAATGACATCTTAAAAAAAATTAGGAGAGAGGTCATCCTTCCATTATAAGTAGTATGGATATGTGTAATATGTATAAAATCAAATAAATTATCACTTGTGAATTTACATCTTTGCATCATTTGTCTTAAAAAAATTGTCCTGACTTTTACAAAAAACCGTTTTATACTTTTGTGGTTAATTTTATTTAAAATAATTCAAAATTTATTTAGATTGGTTCTCGAAACACTTTTACGATATAATAATAGTTTTGGAACTTTGTAGTTTTGCATGCATTTTAAAATCATATTCATTTATATGTGCATTTTTGCATTAAAACTAAACTAATTCAAAAAGAAATAATAAATGAAGCATTAAAATGTTGTGGAAGATAAATTAGTAAAAGTTATTTATTGTGTAGATTATGCATTAAAATTTGTAATGCTTAAAAAATACATTAATGACATATTAAAAAAAATTTAGGATATAGGGTTATCCCTCCATTATAAGTAGTATAGATTATAAATTGCCGTTCTAAAAATGATAAACTATAACCATCTATATCTATACTATATTATAAAGGATTAGGGACTTCTATAAAAAAAATTATAAAATTAATGTAAAATTTAAAAATTTAAGTCTCATTTAAACCATATAGTAACCTCTTCTAAATTTATAAGAAAAATTCACTAAACTTATAACCACAAATTTCATGCTAAAATTTAAAAAGTAATAGTGTTAACTATTTACACTATTAATAATTTATACGTTCTGTTAATACAAATAAATTATAAAAACGTTTATTTATATTTTACAATCTTCTAATGTTTTGTCAATAACAAAAGTAAAATCATTTTAACGAAACAAATAAAATACGTAAAAGTTTTGAGCCAATAGTTTACTAACACACTTATACTAAACATATTAAAACCATATAAAAACATGCTTGATAAATAAGTTATATAAAACCAAAGACATTTTTATATAAACACTAAACAAGTAATATTGTTTACATCTTATGGAAATGCATATGTATAACAACTGGTGTTTACATAATATAGAAATGTACATATATACTTTGTATATATATTGTAATGGGTAAAAACCAAAGTATATGACCCATGATCCATTGACTAGGTACAATGAATGTTGTTGGGTAAAAACCAAAGTCCATAAGCCATACCCATGGAGCATTATCCATAACCCATGACCCATTGCATGACATCATGCATGAAGTCATGTTGAGTATTATCCATGATCCATGACCCAAAGCCCATGATCCATGACTCAAGATCCATAACCCAATGTCTAGGTACATTGCATCTTGTTGGGTACCCATATTTGTAAAGTTGATTTGTTATTGCAAAATGAAAGTGAAAGCAGTATTTGTAAAGTTGTTACAGACTTTTCAGCTTTATAACTTTAGTCCCTATATTTACAATATCAAACATCTAACCGTTCTATCATGCTCCGGTGAGATTGGGTTTGTTGTTATTGTTGTGTAATCCTCTAACCTAGAGGTGGCAATTTGTGCCAAAAATAAAAAAAATTGGCTAAATGGGCAAACTTTTAGAAGATTTAGACACATTTGGGCTATCTCCTTTTTTGAAAATGGGCATGTATTGCCCATTTATATGTTAAATGGGCATAAGGCTAGTCACAATGGGAGGGTCGACCCAGTCGGTTGAGCAAGGGTGACCACCGGTTGCCCCACTGTGGAGAATCGGTTGGGTCGGTCGAGCGAGCAAAAAGGGACTGTTAGGTCACTAGTTTTACAAACACAAGTAATATAGAAAGAGATAAAGGAGATTGAACAAGATCCAAACACACACACACGATAATAAGGGACGGTTATGCGTAAGATGTATGTGAAAGAAAATAACTTGAACAACCAACCCTCAAGTGAGGGTTTACATAAGGTATTTATAGGAGGAAAGCTAGGGCAACACTCCTAGTTTCCATCCTTTCCTTAATGGACTAAGGCCTAGGCTTATGGGCCTTCTACATAAGCCTAAGGCTAATTTCAAACATAAAGGCCATAATAAAGCTAACTATTACATATTAATTATAAACACTTGATTATGGTTTAGGAGTGATTCCAACAATCTCCCCCTCAAGTGTTGGTGATGAACGGTGAAGGCGTTGATGTAATAGTAGCTCTGACATCTTCTGACATTCTTCTTTCTAGTGAGAAGAATTGCCTTGATTCGAATAATCTTCCCCAGTGTAGAGAGATAGTTGTCTTTTAACAGTTATGCTTTGACGTCATCTTTAACTTTGTTCTTTGATCATTGTTCTTTGTGATGAAAGTGATAGTATGTTGTAGTCTGCATCAAGTCTGCTTCGCTGCTCCAGTGTCTCCACGTCATTCTTCAACATGCTCACACGCTCTTTGACGTTGGAATTCAATACTGATGAAGTTCTTTAAGTCTTTAACTTTGTAGATTCTTTGGTTTGACAAAGAATCATTCTGACTGTTGTGTTGCTTCTGAATAGAACTTCCATTAGTGATGATGTTGGCGTGAGCATGAGAAGAATCAGCACGATCATCCCGCTCCGGAGCTTCCATAAGAAGAAAACATTTCAAACGGTTAGTAATAAGCAGGTTCTGGCACTTACAAGTTTGAACTTCGAGAGTGTTAACAGCATAGTGTGAAAACACAACTCTAATTCTTACAAAGGCCGTTCCTGAACTGGAGTCCCACAAGTGAGATAACGCGATGTACCGAAGTACATCTACAGTTCAGATGAGTCGCTGAGGTACACCGAAGCATCACCTCACGACTGTAGACCGTTTGAGACACACTCCGCGTAATCCACGGGGAGTTACCGAAGTGACCTGCTGTCAGGGCTGTTTGATGTTGACCCTGGCAGGAGTTTCCATTCAATCACTGAGGATCACAGATGTGAACCTCTCATAAATGTTCTCGACAGATTGCTAAGATCTGTGAAGGACTCGATAATGTACCACTGAAATTCTTATTGTTGAACGTCAAGTGATAAAATGTCAAGTGTACCTAAGAGATCTTTTGATGAATCTCGTGGCTCTAGACTCAATAGTGCGTTTTGATTTTCCTGAGCGGAGACTAGGGAGAGGGTCTCCTTCTTCAATACCAGCGATCTTTAAGAGAAAGCCAATAGTTTACGTAGGGTTCCCTGTGAGAATGAAACAAGCTTCTGTTGAGAGAAACTTGAGTGGCTAAGAAGGTTTAGTGCATGCGTCACTGGGTCCATGACGACTTTTAATCTTCAATACCGGTGTCACTAAGTGACAACCAGTAGCATATGAATTGAACCCGGTGTCTGCCCTAAGTTGAATAATTTGGAGGGCTATTTCTTTTCACCCTTTTCTTTGCATTTCTTTTTAATTCTTCAACTCCTTCTTTCTCCGATTCTCATTTTCTCCTTTTTATAATTGTACCTAAGGACTTCTAAGTACTAACTATTTGTGATGTCCTTGGGTAGATCCCTCCGGCTCTGGCAGATCATAGGACGGTTATTCCTAACCTTAGTCACCTTATAACTCCATGACTAACCTATGTTGCCATTAAAACCACTGTTGTGAAGAATCTCTCAAAGGGTTTGTAAATGAAAAACATGTTTGAACCACTGTGAGATAAGATTTTGCATAAATACTCCCCCTCCACATGTGCTTTAAGAGTTTTAACGGTTATTTGCACAGTGAGGAAGGAGCGCGCACTTTTTGAATTGATCCACTCAAGATAGACAATCTCCCGCGAGACACGGTTACGTTGCATAGTTAAAGAGTTACATTGACAACTTTTAGGTGACAACTAGCTCTAATAACTACCTTGAAGGTGTAGACAATCCTCGAAAGGTTGTCATACCCGTCAGAGTTCATGTCTACCAAGAGTATCCCGAATGGTACTTTCTACTTGGACAAGTCCTTTGCGAGACACGTTTACATTACTAGCGAACTAGCTTGAAATTATTACCCGTCCAGGACAAGTCTTTTCGAGTTACTATCAGTTTAGTATCGTCAATTCGTTGGTTAAGTCTGAAGTACACAGATTCATTTTCATTTAGCACAACATATTTCTTATCACATAATTTTCTCCCCCTCAAAAATGGCATATAAAATGTTATTTTTGAAAAGTTGAGAATAAATATGACCATTTCGAGTGTTGCGGGGAGATGACCACTATGAACAATTTGTGAACAAAGTTATAATTCAAATACTCCCCCTCAACAAGTGATATAAACGGTTGAGGTTTTGAAAATCATACGGGGAAGTACTTGTTCTTTTGAGCAAAGCCTTGAAAAGTGAAAGGTTTGACAGGTTTTACTCAAAAGTAAGAAGCTTTCGCTCCTTTTATAAGGATTGTGGCACTGAAGCGTACCACAGGGTCCTTTCTTGACAAGAACGGGTTGTACAATGTTATGTGTGCACAAGCCATCGACATATATAATCACACATCCAAATTTATAATGAAAGAAACAATTCAAGGGGTACCAGGAAGTCCAGTGATGTCGCTAGGAGTGCGAACAGGGCGTTGATAGCCGGTGATGTTGATCCTGGGTCGACCACCAACAAAGCTTTCCATCGTTCTGAACTGATCCCTTCGAAACAACCTTTCATCAATCATTCTGATGATCCTCCTCACATCCCTGCGATCCTGAGAATTCCATCGCTTAGGAGACCCAATCTTTTGACGTATGTCCTTCAACCTATATGCCAATCCTTCCCTTACCATCTTCAAAGTGTGATCCCCAAACTTGTGAAGTTCACTACACGCCATTAAGCAATTTCTTTGTAGTTCACTACGGTAAACGACGCCGAAAGGTTTACTGATGAGTGTATATTGTGAGAGCTGGTTGATGTCGGGAAGATCTAGCTGAGGTGGTGTGAAGTTGACACGGGTCTGATAAGATTCAACTGCCATTTGAAGATCTTCTACACGTTCCTTGGTGACTATGCGTCTGATGAAGATGAGCAGTGACTTGATGAATTCACGTTGTACTTCGGTTGAAAATTGCCTCATGCGACCTTGTACTTTAGCAAGGTACATGTCTTCAATGTCGTTGATAGAAAAATTCTCAAAGTCAGCTTCAAAGAAAGCATAGTCCCTTTCATCTTGTCGTTTGACCACGATATTCTTAAGGAAGGTGTAGTCCCACTTAGATGACAGAACAACATGTTTGATGGCAACGATATCCTTAGTACTGAACACTGCATGTTGAGACTTCTGAACTTGACAGCTTCTGTAGTAGATTCTTCGGCGTTCCGGCCAATGATGAATCCCGTACATTGCATCGCGGTCGTATGCTTCCACTTTGTCGGAACATAAGTGATTGGCACGTTCCTCGATGGCTATGCAGTTTGAGTATATGGCTGCAGGAAATGGAAGTGTCAAAGATGTAGCGTATTTCCTTGATCTATCGCCACCATGTAGAAGAAATTCCAGGTCTTTGTTGAAGAAATATCTGAATGGAATCCTAGGTTCATTTGGTTGGCCAATTGTTGGTAGAGGTCTTGACCAGTCGGTGTAGTATGGAGGGTTGTCCCTTTTAGTGAAATCGATGTTTGCTTCTGGGTTGAGCCAATCCATGTTGTTAGACATGGCTCGAGCAATGTTCTCAAGGTGATATTCGACCTCGATGGCACTTTCGGAGCTGTCTTTTAACAGTTGAAATGCTTCATTCTTGATTCGCTTCAACTCGGATTTCGTCATCTTCTTCACATGGAACTTTTCTTGAAAAAGTTTTGCATGCTCCAATGTATTACCGTCTACCAAATTCTGACCTTCTTCAGGGTAGGGAGTGTTGTTAACAAGAGTAGAGAGCCATTCAAATTCTTCAGTTTTATCGTCATCTAGCCATGATACGACGTCAACCATGGGTGCCTTCTTCTTCTTCTTTTTCGAAGGCCTAGATGATGATTCTGGTTTCTGAACTTGTTTGGGAGAGGTGGGTTGTTGTAGGGGCTCAAGGACCTCTTCATCGTCACCACCCGTATACTCAAAGTGATCACCGGTTTTCTGAGTCAGGGGTGGTAACTCGGAATCGTCCTGAGGTTTATTTGTAGAAGAACGGGGAGGAGACCTTTGTTGAGTGGGAGTCCGTTGGAGAGGAGGTAACATAGAAGAGGATTCACCAGACTTCTTCTGACGTTTAGCTTCATCATTCTTATCCTGATCCTTATCTTCATCGTCTCTAGGACGTTTAGGCTTTTCTGCTTCGAATCTACATGCTTCTTTGAGTTGGTAGTCCAGCAATGCTTGAAACAGCTTTCCTTCATCCGAAGTAAATGTCCCAGATCATTTAGACATTTGTGTGACAAGCTTGGCCACCAATTCATTATCCGAGAAAACTACAGGATCAGATGGATTGATTGTGACGGTTAAAGGTGTTGATCTTATAGTTTGCTTGGCTATCTGCATAAGATTTGGATATTGTTGTCTGGTAAACATCTCCTTTGTGACTTTAGGAACGATATTCTGAAGGTACTTGTTAGTGTAACCTTCGATCATTTCGTTCAGTTCCTCTTGACGATGACTTCTCATGAATTCCTGGATAAACTTCCTTTCTTCTTGCATCTTGTCGTTCTCGTCATGTAGATATTGTATTTGTTGATTGAGAAAGTTCAGCTTCCTGTATAGCATGTCTTTCTTTCTGACTTGTTTGACAGCTTTCACAATTCTTTCATGTGTATGAGAAATCCAAGATCGAGGTGGTTTCTTCACAGATTTGGATGTTGATTTTGTTGATTTCTTTGATGGTGGTGGTGAGGAGTGAGATGATGAATCTGATGAGGAAGAGACATGAGGAGACTCGGGGTCCTTGGGCGGTTCAGAAGTTTCCTTCTGTGAGCGTGTAGGACTTTCCAGAAGCAACTTGTCATAATCAGCATCTTTATCTTTCTCAGACTTCTCAGTTTCAGATTTCTCAAACTCATATTCGATAGTATCCTCCACAAGCTTTTGTTGTTGCATAAGAGTGGTGGCACCAGATCCCTTATCGGGTTGATTAACCGCATCAAGATCTGGTGAAGAGTGGGCAGCACCACTTGATCCTCCGGGGCCACCCATTTGGTCTTTTGCAAATTCTTGAGCTTTTTGAAGGTGACTAACGAATTTAAACTTCTTCCTGTAGGATTGATCCAGTAGCTCTTCTTCTTTTTCAGAGCTCTCATCATAGGGTACAAGTGCAGGAGTCTTCCCTTTTCCTTTATTAGCTTGAGGACTTGGAGGTTTTGGTACTGAAGGATTGTCATCCTTTGCAGTTTCAGAGTAGGTAATCTCTTCATCTGTGTCAGTACCTTCAGAGCTTTCGTCCATAAGCTTTCTTTGCGGTTCAGGTGTGGGAATAGGTTCAGCTTCCTTTACGGGAACAATCCTTTTGCGAGGAGGATTCCTTTTGGGAAACTTCCTTTGACTTTCAGAACTTACTGCACTTCCAGCACTTCCTCTTCTGGTTCTCCGAGTAGGAGTTCCTGAAGGTTTTTCATCAAGATGACCAACTTTGCCTTCTTTTACTGCTACTAGATACCTTTTGTACGTTTCAAGCTTCTTGAGTTCTTTAGATAGAAGGTGATCAGGTAGCACGGCACCCTGCTTCTTAGTTGTCGATTCCTTGATTCTGATAGAAAGGATAGGTTTGGACAACAAGTCGTGATTGTCGGGGTCATTGAGCCTCTTGGGGATATCAGGATTAAGTCCAAGTGCTCTCTGGATCAAAAGCTTTATGTATCTGACATAGGGAATCTTTGAGCCAAGCTTCTTGTGAAATAGCATCATGTCTTCCCATATCAGTGCTTCGATTTTGATGTCCTTCTTATTGATCAGAGACCAGAAGATTTGCAGTTCCATGAGCTTAGGATGCTCATAACCACTGTCATGACCAGAAATAGACTTGGTAATGATGATGTAGAGGGTTCTCCACGGTTGAGGAATGTTCTTAAGCTCTACGTGAGAATGCTTAGTAATAATCCCTGAAGCTTCATCATAGCCAATGTCAAGAAGTAGCAAAGAATTCGGTTGGAGCGATGTCTGGAATGATGAGAACAGCCCGTAAGTCTGCAGGAGTGATGGTGACTTGTTTGTGATTAAGAGTCACTGTCACAGCACTTTGACCTGTGATCCTCTGCATAGAATTCCAGAATTGCTGAATGTAGATTTCCGGTACTGTAGCAAAGTGTGAGAGCATGTTCTGGTATGGATGGTTCCTTATAATATCCACAACAATGAGACAAGAAGATTCTGAGCATGTGAGGGTTTCAAAGTCAACCCTAAGGTTATTCTTTCCAATCTTTCTCGGATAGCCATTTGGGAAGATATCAGCAATAGTGAGAACCTCAGGTGCATCCACATTCATTTGAGCAGCCATGTCGTGATCTGAAATAACATTAGCCAAAAGAACCAACATATCGAAATACATAATGTTAGTCAACAGAAGGTCTTATTGTCTAGTTAATGAATGTATAGTGTCAATGATTGTTACGAGTCCTAAGTCACTTGTTTGTCCAATAGTCCAATGACGTCGTGAAATGTTTCGTGAGTTAGTTAACTTTAAGTTTTAAAGTTTATGTTATCACTTATTGTTCACAACATATCAAACGTTTAAGTTTATTAGTGACATTATTGGTTTCGTGATGATATGATTAGTTTATTAACAAGTTTGTACACGTAACAATTCATAATGAAGGTCAATAAAGGGTTAAGCGTAGAATTGGCAAAGTTACGCATAAACAGAAGAAGTATATGCGTAGGCGTAGGCTTATGCGTAGGATCCTTACTTACGCGTAGGAAAAAGGGGACCTTATGCGTAGGGCTTACGCGTAGGCGTATAAAGACCTTACGCGTAAGGCTTACTCGTAAGAGTAGACCTTATGAGTAGAGTCACCATTTACGCATATCCTTCACAGGATACGTGTAGTCCCATTGTAGAACCTTATGCGTAGTAGTTACGCGTAGGATTTCTCTTACGCATAACTGCCTAGGCGTAAGGTAATCCTTATGCGTAGAGTAACAATCAACCTTGATTCTGAATTTTATGCGTAGCAAGCCTGAAATAAAACATCATAACATCAATTTTGACACATATATTCATTCTAAAATCAAATCATGGCATGAAAGCTTGTTTAAACATTTACGCGTAGAAACACTTACGCGTAGGTCAAAACCCTAAGGGTTATGAATTACGCATAATAGTTTTAACCATAGGATTATCACCAATTCAATTCTGGTAGGTCATGGATGTTGTGAAAGTCTAATAACGGAGTTATAACATCAAAAACGTGGTGAATCAGAAATACCCAAACTCAAGAACTTTAAACCCTAACATCCAATTTTTAATCAATGAGAGTTTCTGGGTGGTTATAGAGCCTGGAAACCTTTAATTCAACATGATATGAGCATCACACAACAATCTTTTTGACCAAGAACCTTCACATTTGAAAATACCCAAAACCACGCATAAACCCTAATTTCTTAAAATCATTCAATTCGTGATTCTGGGCGAGTTTTGATGATTAAAACGATATCATTGATGTATTAGAAACGTTTTGACACAATCCTTTTAACCATAAACACACAATCTTGATCATGTGAACATACACATACGCGTAGTCCACAAAAACAAGATTATACAACGTTTTAACCGTTGGATTTTTGAAAAATTCAAAACCATTGCTTAAAAACATGTTGTAAACACAAAATCACTTACAAAATAATGATCTAAAGCACGGATTTCTTGAACGAATTCTACGCGTAGGATTAGTTAGGTTAGGAGTATTAAATGTGAAGTGAAATGTTAGGTGGAGAGGTGTTTTATTAAAATATCTTTAATATTTTGACAGTTTTGGTCCCTCCACCTTTTCCTTTTACATACAAAGCCATTTAACTTCCATTTTGGTTATCAAACAAAGATTTTAAGAAAGAAACTTGACGACACTCCCCCTCGACTTAGGTAAATAATGAAAGGTTATAAATTTTAGTCCGAGGAGTGTCATTTAACCAGAAACGTTTACCACCATTGATAAAGGAAACAACCGGGATATGATAACATGCAAGTACACAGATGTTTTGAAACAGTTAAGTGATAATTTTCTCCCCCTCAACACTTGATTGGAAAAATACAGAATTTTTGAAAGATTATAGTGTTGATGGAAGAAATGTACTTGCCATGTTGAAAGAAAATTAGATTAGAAGAATATTTTTGTTTTTTTAAAAGATTTTATATTTTTGTATTTTGTTTTTGAAAAATTTATTTACAAAAGATATTTTGGTGTTTGACAGGTTTTTAAGACTGTTTTAGGAGGTCATCCAATTCCTCTTGAGTCAAACACCTCATACCAATCCGGTGGACCAACTCATTAAACCTAGCGGAAGGCAAGGCTTTGGTGAGTAGATCTGCCAATTGGTATTCAGTACCCACGAAGTATAATTCAACAGTACCCTGTTCCACGTGGTCCTTGATGAAATGATAGCAAAGATCGACGTGCTTTGATTTCGAGTGCTGAACTGAGTTGCACGAGATCGCAATGGCACTCCGATTGTCGCAGTACATCGGGATTCTGTCAAATACGTAACCATAGTCTTTGAGTTGTGTTCTCATCCAGATGACTTGAGCACAACATGCGGACATGGCTACATATTCTGCTTCGGTTGATGACAGCGATGTACAATCCTGCTTCTTTGATTGAAAAGACACCAGTTTATCACCAAGAAATTGTAGAGCTCCTGAAGTACTTTTCCTTGAGTCTAAGCATCCTGCGTGGTCAGCGTCTGAAAAAGCGATTAGTTCAAAACCAGAATCCTTCGGATACCAGATCCCCAAGTTAATGGTTCCCTTGATGTATCGGAGGATTCTTTTAGCCTCAGAGAGGTGGGTTTCAGTTGGTCGCGACTTTACTTTTGGACACTATGAATACGGCGTGGTTACTGAGTATGGTTCTTCGATCTGCGACTAAATGTACCCTTTTATCACCTGGGATGGTTTATGGCTTCATAATAACCCAGAGAGTACATAGATTGTTTGAACGATATTTGGTTTGAAAGGTTTTTAAGACTGTTTAGGAGGTCATCCAATTCCTCTTGAGTCAAACACCTCATACCAATCCGGTGGACCAACTCATTAAACCTAGCGGGAAGGCCAAGGCTTTGGTGAGTAGATCTGCCATTGGTATTCAGTACCCACGAAGTATAATTCAACAGTACCCTGTTCCACGTGGTCCTTGATGAAATGATAGCAAAGATCGACGTGCTTTGATTTCGAGTGCTGAACTGAGTTGCACGAGATCGCAATGGCACTCCGATTGTCGCAGTACATCGGGATTCTGTCAAATACGTAACCATAGTCTTTGAGTTGTGTTCTCATCCAGATGACTTGAGCACAACATGCGGACATGGCTACATATTCTGCTTCGGTTGATGACAGCGATGTACAATCCTGCTTCTTTGATTGCCAAGACACCAGTTTATCACCAAGAAATTGTAGTGCTCCTGAAGTACTTTTCCTTGAGTCTAAGCATCCTGCGTGGTCAGCGTATGAAAAAAGCGATTAGTTCAAAACCAGAATCCTTCGGATACCAGATCCCCAAGTTAATGGTTCCCTTGATGTATCGGAGGATTCTTTTAGCCTCAGAGAGGTGGGTTTCAGTTGGTCGCGACTGATAACGGGAGCATAGATAAACGGCAAAGAAAATATCAGGCCTGCTAGCTGTTAGATACATGAGAGACCCAATAATACTTCGGTATTTGGTAGGGTCCACTATTTTCCCATGTAAATCAGCGTCTAGCTTCTTGGTATGAGTCATTGGTGCGGCATAAGTATCACAGGTTTTCATTCCAAATTTGTTTAACAAATCAAGGGCATATTTGGACTGACTCAAGAAAATACCACGGGGTGATTGATGAACTTGTAATCCTAGAAAGAATGTAAGTTCACCCATCATGGACATTTCAAAATTTTTCTTCATTAGTTTTTCAAAAGCGATTGAAAACTTTTTATGTGTAGACCCAAAAATGATGTCATCCACGTAAATTTGAACAATTAAGATATGTGCCCCGTGATATTGTATGAAAAGAGTTGGGTCAACCGAGCCTTTGGTGAAATTATTAGCAATGAGGAAAGATGATAGCTTATCGTACCATGCCCGAGGGGCTTGTTTGAGACCATAAAGAGCTTTGTTCAGTTTGTAGACATGGTTCGGGAACTCTGGATCAACGAATCCTTCGGGTTGGATGACATAAACCGTTTCTTTCAGTTGTCCGTTGAGAAACACAGTTTTGACATCCATCTGAAAGACCGTCATATTCATATGAGCCGCGAACGCGAGAAATATCCGAACAGCCTCAAGACGAGCAACCGGAGCAAAAGATTCTTCAAAGTCTATTCCTTCTTCCTGACGATAACCCTTAGCAACTAGACGTGACTTGTTTCGGATTACGTTCCCTTCAGCATCCAATTTGTTTTTCCAAATCCATTTGAGACCAATGACGTAGACCCCTGTTGGTCTTTCAACCAGTTCCCATACTTCAAGACGTTTGAATTGGTTGAGTTCTTCTTGCATGGATTCTATCCAGTTGTCTTTTGTCATTGTGTCTTTAATGTTTTTAGGCTCAGATTGGCAGACAGTGAGTGCATAAATGCAATGTTCACCATCTGTGTAAAGACATTGTCTCGTAACGACTGGTTGATTCGGGTTGCCAATAATATTAGCCAGAGGATGGTCTTTTGTCCATCGATGTGTAGAGGGTTGATGTTGGTATACATTGTGCAGATTCTGAGGATTCAAATGGTTTGTTGATGATTCTGCGACATCTGGTGCAGCAGACTCATTAGCAAACGGGTTAAAGAACGCATTTGGATCAAAATCTGCAGGTGGGGGTACTTCATTCAGAATATCATCAGCTGGTTCATCATTGTTGGAAGCGGTGTGTTCAACTGTTGTGGTGGAGTCAACTGGTGTAGGTGCATCTTCAACAGTAGTTGTTGTAGCAGGTGTATCAGGTATAAGAGTAGTATCAGGTTGAGCAGCGGAAACAGCGGATACACCTGGAGCACGTTCATCAATATCGTCACTTAACAGAGGAGCAAATAACCTTTCCATTTGTTGACGAGTGAGCTGGGGGCTTTGTTCAGCTGATGATGGGGATTGAGGGAAGTTTAAACGGTTGTGACCGGGTTCTAAGCTGTTATACTCAGAAGCCATTTCCGTGAGTTCATCAAAATGAGCATGAATCGTTTCCATCACCTGTTTTGTACGACGATTCCAGATTCGGTAACCTTTAGAATTCTCACAATATCCAATAAAGACTCCAATGTCAGCTTTGGCTTTGAGCTTTCCAAAATCATCACGATCATTATTCGGATAGCAAAGGGATCCAAATACATGAAAGTGTTTGAGATTCGGTTTATGGTTGTGGACAAGCTCGAAAGGTGTTTTGTTGTGGCGTTTTGTAATCATAGAACAGTTTTGAGTATAGCATGCAGTAGATATGGCTTCTGCCCACAAGTAATCTAGAAGTTTAGCATTGATTAACATTGTTCTTGCAGCTTCCACTAACGTTCGGTTTCGTCTTTCAACAACTCCGTTTTGTTCTGGTGTACGTGCAATAGATGTTTGATGCTGAATTCCCACTTTCTCATAGAATTCACGAAGGGTTTGGTTAACAAATTCAGTTCCTTTGTCTGTTCTGATTAGTCTGATGGTGTTGCGGAGCTGAACCTGTATTTTCGTGAGAAAGGTGATGATCATTTGTGGAGCTTGGTCTTTGCTTCGAAGAAAATAGACCCAAGTCCATCGTGAGTAGTCATCAACAATTACTAAGATGTAGCGTTTGCCATTGATCGTTTGCACGCGCATCGGGCCACACAAATCCATGTGAAGAAGATGAAGCACATGCTGAGAGCTGTGTTCCACCTTTGAAGGAAAATGAGCACGAGTGCTTTTTCCTTGTTCACAAGCTGAGCAAAGATGATCTTTTGAATACCGAAATCCTGGGAGACCTTCAACTAGTTTGTGTCGAGCAAGGTTGGTGATGGTTTGAAAGTTTAGATGTGAGAGACGACGGTGCCATAGCCAGGATTTTGTTGATGTTGCCTTTGAAAGTAAGCAGATGGGAGATGAAGGAACCATGTCTTGCATAGAGATAGTGTAGAGACTAGAATTACGCGAGCCAGACATAAGGTCATTTCCTTGTAGATCACGAATGAAACAAGTTTTCTCCCTGAAAGCAACCTCCAAATCTCCATCACAAAACTGACCTACTGAAAACATATTATGACCGAGGCCTTCCACATAGTAAACCCTGCTGATTTTGATGTTCCCATTGACATAATCTCCGTAGCCCATGATAGCTGCGAAGTGATCATTCTCGAACCTGACAGTGCCAATGAACTTTGCAATAAAGTTTGATAACAGTTTAAGGTTGCCTGTCATGTGTCGGGAACATCCGCTATCAACAATCCAGAGAATGATCTGTATCACCTGCATTACACACAGACGACACAGATGGAATAGAAGTAGATGTGGAACCCGAAATGTTAGAGGGTTCCGAAGCAGTGATAGTAGACATACACACATTAATAACTTTAGGCATCCATTTAAATCCTAATGTGTTATATATCCATTTCTGCCATCTATAACTACTGTTTGCTTTAGTCTTTGTGAATGCACTAGGTGGTACTACATTCTTAGGAGGTGAAACTGGAGCTACAGGGACAACCACGCATGACATAGAATCTAAAGAAGGCGGTCTACCAAGCACAAACTTAGAATGATTAGTGGGCCTAGAGGTATTCCG
Organism: Chrysanthemum seticuspe; assembly: GCA_019973895.1. Lineage (NCBI taxonomy): Eukaryota > Viridiplantae > Streptophyta > Magnoliopsida > Asterales > Asteraceae > Chrysanthemum > Chrysanthemum seticuspe. The sequence continues at coordinate 111,430,817 of BPTQ01000002.1, read as the reverse complement.
ATTCTTAGGATTCCGTAAACGAGAGATTATAGCTTTAGCAACACATTTATCATGACAATCAGAATTCATACTTTTACGACAAATAACACAAGGTGCATCAGACTGAATATCAAAAGTACTTAACGGTTTAGCATTCGTTACATCACTATTTCTATTACATTTTCCAGACGCAACATCTATAGTGGAAGCAACGTGAGTCTTATTCATAGTCCTAGGGTGTTCTTCTACTTTAGCATTCCTTATTGATCTTTTCTTAGGTCGCAACTTCCTATTCTTCGATTGAGTGCTCCTAGGCTGTGAAGTGTGGACGTTTGGAAAAGACGCAACTATTCCTGTTTCAGTAGAAGGAAGCACGTTAGCAACTTGTGATTTGGCAGTAGGGATTCTAGGTGCACGATTACTAAGTGTTACTGGTGCTAATCTCTTAATGATGGTTGGCGGAAGTTGTTCATACTTTCCTAACATTTCTCTTAACTTATAGATAGTGTGAATCAAATCTTGATTTTCAGACCGAATATTACCAGCAAAATTCATGACTTCTCTAGTGTGAGCAAGATAGTAATCAAGTTCGTTTGATGCTTCATGACGAGTCTTATTGAGTAAATCAAATATGACACCATATTCCTGTTTAACTGTTACAAGTTCTTGTTCATATTTTGAGATTTGACTTTTCAAAGACACGTTTTGATCATCCAGTTGCTCAATTTTAGGATCAGAAGATTTTGCACTCAACTGAGCGATTTTATTTTGAAAACTAAGTTGATGATTGTGAATATCTTTTTCACACCAATGAAGACGACGTTTTGCATTGTAAAGTTCGTTAAGTAATCGTTTATTTTCAGCTTTTAAAGACTCGATCTGAAGCACATTATCAATATTCTCAACAGTTACCACAGAGTCAACATTATCAGCAGAGGTATAATCAGATGCATGTGGCAAAGAATAGAATAACACAACATTATGGATATCAGCACAGATAACATCTTCCAAGAGTCGATCAACATCTTTTCTCAACATTTTCTTTTTACGTTTAGTGTTAGAAATAGATGTTTCAGTTTTCTCGAAAACGACCTTCATTACTCCAAGTTCCTTATGAAAATCCTTTTCCCAAGCTAATGCACAACTTTTCAAATTTTTAACGTTAGGTAAAAGATTTTTCTGAAAAATGTCTCTTTGTTCTCGCGCCAGAGGCGATTGAAAATGATCAATTTTGATTTCAGAACGATATTCTATCTCATGTTGTAAAATTTTGAGGTCAGCCATGAAAATGTCAAAATATCTAAGAATTTTTCGATTTTTAGGTTTTGAGTTTACTTCACTGATGGAAGGTAAAGGACCATAAGTTTGTGCATAATCTGGTTGGGGATTAACATTAGAAGACTCAGGTGTTTTGATGATAACCCTTGGTGTGTTAGAAGAATCCGTTGGTGTGACGAAAGTGACCGGTTTTGAATAATTAAAAGGTTTGTTGTAAACAATAGTTTTTAATTTTGATCGACTCTCGTCTTCTGCATCTAATTCCTCTTGACGATGATATTCAACAACACTCATAACAGTATCATTAATTTTATATTCTGCACTGGAAACTTCAGGATTTGGTTTGAATGTTTTTAGTGAAAGCTTTGGTTTGTAATCAGCTAGATTTGGTCCATATCCTTTTGGATTGGGTTTTAAAGTAAACTTTTCAATAGCTGTTACTGATTCACCATGTTTGTAAACAACAGTTTTAAACTCTTTAATTTTGTTTTGCAAGCCGATAATTTCTGCAAGAAGGTCATCTACCCGATTCGTTGAATGCTTTTTGTATGCGGAGAACTGTTTTTGACAAGTTAACAACTCAGCCTTAGCTTTTTGATTTTCCAAGGTGAGAGCGTTAATTTATTTTTTATGTTCATGTTTCAGTTGTTCTATTTCAGACAACAAAGCATTCTTCGAAGCGGCTAGATCACGCATCTGTCTCTCTAAATATTTTTTGTTTTGATGAGATTTAGCAAAAGCGGCTTCAAAACCTTTTTCACGGTTTTCTTGAGTTTTGAAAAAGTTGAGTTGCATTTGTAAGCATTCAAAATCCTTGGTTAACAGTGCATTTTTACTTTTTAAGTCCTTGTTTAATTCATAACATTCCTCCATTTTGATTTGATGGTCTTGAATTAAACGAGCAAAATCTGGATGAGGCAACAGTTCGGCTTGTTCAACGTGAGTCACAACATGATCATTATTTAGATCCTTAAGTACAACCACGGAGTCAATTTGATTATCAAAGGAAACCATAAGGTCATCTTGATCGTCAAATGTAACTACAGGGTTTATTTGAAAATCGTCAGAATGAGATGTAGATGACTCATTTTGAACAGTCTGATCCATGCCGGATTCAGATATTGGCGGAGATATTAGTTCAGATATGATGATGGTTTGTTCGGGTACCTGAGACAAGCCATCAGTGTCATACACTGGGCCTGTGTCACTCATGTGTAACTCATGCATATTAGCCATCAACATAACAGCTGCATTGGCCTCCAAGTCCTCCATATCATCATCTGAGTCTGCATCTGCCATAAAACTCTGTTCTTTGTTTGTGAGAGATCCACCAGCTTCATCCTTAAGAGCCAAAAGAAGAGCCTCTTTCAAATAAGCACTGCCCCTAGTCCTTGCCTTTGGGCATGCATTAGCCAGGTGTCCCTTCTCATTGCAGTTGTAGCATCGAAGACCATTCAACCCATTCTGAGCATTTCCCTGTTCCACCACTTGAGCTCTGTTGTTATTCCTACCCATAGCATTAAACCCTTGACCACCTCCCATTTGACGACCATAACCACGATTCTGAACTTCAACTCGTCCATTGTTCACAACAGCCTGATTTCGTGTATTGGATGAGGAATGAATACGATTGTTGGATTTGTTGGTATAATGGCTAAAAGCATTAGCAATCATAACAAATCCCTGTTGCAGTGATTCGAACGGATCGGATTCCTCACTAGTTTGACTATGAAGTGCTTGATCATTGTTGTTGTTGTTGTAAGGAACCAATTGATTTTGTTGAGGTTGCTGTGATTGATCGTTTGGTGTGACTGAGGCAGTTGGTTGAGTTGCTTGTTGAGGAGAATAACTGTGTTGAGCATATAAGGCAAGTTGTTGATTTTCCGGATATGTAGGTTGAGCAATTTGAGCACGGAGAATCCTTTCCCGATCAACTTCCTTTTCATGAGGCTTCAAGTAATCGTACAACAATCCATATGTAGAATGATGCATATTCTTCGCTTGACGGAGAAAAATGACATACTTCTCCCATTCAGGACCAAGACTACTCAGGAACTTAGTTAGTTCGTGAAGTATCAGTTTGATCACTCCTTAGGCTAGGCAAGCTTAGTGACGTTGTCCCTAAACAATACTAACGATTACGAAAATCGG
>BPTQ01000002.1:111406001-111427399 GCA_019973895.1 Chrysanthemum seticuspe | reverse complement strand
GGTCATCTGGATCGTCAAATGTAACTACGGGGTTTATTTGAAAATTGTCAGAATGAGATGTAGATGACTCATTTTGAACATTCTGAGCCGTGCCGGATTCAGATATTGATGGAGATATTAGTTCAGATATGATGATGGTTTGTTCGGGTACCTGAGACAAGCCATCAGTGTCATACACTGGGCCTGTTTCACTCATGTGTAACTCTTGCATATTAGCCATCAACATAACAGCTGCATTGGCCTGCAAGTCCTCCATATCATCATCCGAGTCTGCATCTGCCATAAAGCTCTGTTCTTTGTTTGTGAGAGATCCACCAGCTTCATCCTTAAGAGCCAAAAGTAAAGCCTCTTTGAAATAAGTACTGCCCCTAGTCCTTGGCTTTGGGCATGCATTAGCCAGGTGTCCCTTCTCATTGCAGTTGTAGCATCGAAGACCATTCAACCCATTCTGAGCATTTCCCTGTTCCACCACTTGAGCTCTGTTGTTATTCCTACCCATAGCATTAAAACCCTTGACCACCTCCCATTTGACGACCATAACCACGATTCTGAACTTCAACTCGTCCATTGTTCACAACAGCCTGATTTCGTGTATTGGATGAGGAATGAATACGATTGTTGGATTTGTTGGTATAATGGCTAAAAGCATTAGCAATCATAACAAATCCCTGTTGCAGTGATTCGAACGGATCGGATTCCTCACTAGTTTGACTATGAAGTGCTTGATCATTGTTGTTGTTGTTGTAAGGAACCAATTGATTTTGTTGAGGTTGCTGTGATTGATCGTTTGGTGTGACTGAGGCAGTTGGTTGAGTTGCTTGTTGAGGAGAATAACTGTGTTGAGCATATAAGGCAAGTTGTTGATTTTCCGGATATGTAGGTTGAGCAATTTGAGCACGGAGAATCCTTTCCCGATCTGCAATTCTTGGCATGATGATGTTGTGTTTATCCAAATCATTGATGATGTCTGAAAATCGATGATGATAAGACTCTAGTGTCTCTCCAGGTTCAATCATGAAGTGTTCATAAGCCAAGTAAATTTTGGATTCCAAATCCTCCTGATTGAGTACTGATCCTTCCATAAGAAGATGAATATGGTCCCACATTTCCTTTGCAGTCTTTTGAGCATCAACACTTCGAAGAATTGGGTTAGGTAATCCTAAAAGGATATATTGCATTGCAAGCTCATCAGCTTCATAGTGTAGAAGTTCTGTTGCATTTAGATCTGCAACAGTAGCAATGTTGGTTTGTTCATCTCTTGGTGGAACAACATTAGGATCTCCGGGTACAATGACAGTAGGCATCTCAAATGGACCTTCCAAGATAACCTTCTTTAAGAACTTTCCATGTGGCTTCTTTAGATCACAAAACCTAAAGAACCTTATCACCCATTGATCGTAGTTTCCTGGAGTGAGCATTGGAGGTCTATCAAGTGATCCAGCTTCATGAATTGATTGTTGGCTGCTTAAAGCTTCACACATCTTTGCAAACCAAGTGGGTTCCTTCATAGTGTTCCTGGATGGATGTTGATTGAATTCATTTGTGTAGGGTTGAACTTGAATACTTGGCGGTGTTTGAACCATTTGTAGTGGGGGAATTGCACCAAGTTGTGGAGTATGTTGTTCATTAAATTGTTGTTGATAAATTGCTTGTTGTTGATTCCATTGTTGATGTTGTGGACTTAGTTGTTGTTGTCGTTGAGGATAAGTGTAAGGGAAATAGTTAGAGTATGGTGGTTGAGACATGTTGAAAACTTGTGTTGGTAAAAAATGGATCTTTGCAGTCGAATGAACCTTTGATGAAGAAGTATCCTTAGGCGTAGAAATCACAATAGCCAAGTAGCACTTATGCGTAAAAACACCAAAGTTACGCGTAATAATAAGGAGTTACGCGTAGATTTAGCTTACGCGTAAGTAGGGAAAAAACACTAAAGTTATGCGTAGACAAAAGTTAGGCGTAGAAAGTTAGGCGTAGGATTATCTTATGCGTAAGACTAGGCTTAGGCGTAAGAAAAATCTTATGCGTAGGATTTCTACGCGTAAGCTTATGCTTATGCGTAATTTTAGGGTTTTATCCCAAGTGATCTTTTACACTTCACAGTGCAAAAGATATCCAAAGTCGACGTATTTTCAGACTTATCCAAGTAAGAAAACACGGAGTAAACCACGAAAATGAAGATCAAACCAAGGAAAACCTTACGCGTAGTTTTAGGGTTTTGCTACGCGTAGGATTACTCGTAATTTTGATTTTGCCCAAAGATGTTTCTAAACCAGTTTTTGTGTGATTAAATAGCTTCAATAACACCAAAAGACACAAAAGTGTGAAACTTGATGATCCAAAGCTCTTAAAACAGTTATGCGTAGGACTTAACCCTCATACAAAAACAAGTAGAAAAACAATGATCCACACATAAAGTTCCAACCTTTTTGCCAAAAACAGTAAGTTTAACACCTTATAACGTTGAAAGGACAAGAATCTTGGATTAAAAAGTGTAAAAAATACGTTTTTGATCAAGCCAAAGGTAAGGATACGCAAGTTAAGCGTGAGACCAAAACTCACTTCAAACAATACGTTCACTCAACTATTAGGCGATTGATACCACTGTTAGGTCACTAGTTTTACAAACACAAGTAATATAGAAAGAGATAAAGGCGATTGAACAAGATCCAAACACACACACACGATAATAAGGGATGGTTATGCGTAAGATGTATGTGAAAGAAAATAACTTGAACAACCAACCCTCAAGTGAGGGTTTACATAAGGTATTTATAGGAGGAAAGCTAGGGCAACACTCCTAGTTTCCATCCTTTCCTTAATGGACTAAGGCCTAGGCTTATGGGCCTTCTACATAAGCCTAAGGCTAATTGCAAACATAAAGGCCATAATAAAGCTAACTATTACATATTAATTACAAACACTTGATTATGGTTTAGGAGTGATTCCAACAGGGACGAACTAGTTCGTGGATTCGACCGAGTATTTATCGCACTTGTGGACAAAAATTCCTACTGTTTGGGTTTAAAAATTAAAAAAAAAATAAAAAATTAAAACTTTACCACTTTTACAACATTTATAAATACCAACATCAAACACATTTTTAAACACACAATTCAAACAAATTCTCATCAATATTCATCATGTCATAAAGAAAGACTCCCACATCAAAAAACCGACGATCCCGAATTCCCCAAAATTCCCCGAATTTGAATTTCGCACCGGATCCACCGTTTGAATTAACCGGTGTAACACCACCACAAAATCGGGGTATTTGTTTTCGAGCACCCGGTTTTGAATATCAAACAAGACTACCACAACCCAACCAAAATCAAAGCCTATTTTACGTCAATCGTCGATATTTCCCACCGGGTCGTCCTAATATCAATCAAAACCAATCACCAAGTGGATCGTCATATCATCTTAATATCGATTTCTCCCAATCTTCCCAACCAAATCAATCGTTTTCACCGCTTCATGGTTTTAATCTTGATATGGATTTTGATGATTTTATGGAATGCCCTCCTCAAAACTATACGTCTCAACAATACCCGACTCAAGATGCTTCGATGGGCCAAGGTTCGGGGCACGGTTCATACCACGGTTCTATTCGTATTGAAGACGATGTCGAAGAGATGTCACCCGTCAAATCAAAGAAGGGTTCAAAACAGGCTACAAAGAGAAGGGCAAGAATGTTGCAAACAAAAAAGCCCAAACCATGGACAAAAGAGGAAGAGGTCGCGCTTTGTAAAGCTTGGATACATGTGTCGAAAAATTCGGCTAGAGGGAACGCTATCGACCTGAATGGGTTTTGGGATGAGGTGATATTGTACTTTGAACAAGAAACTGGTTCAAAAAGAACCTACAACTCCATTACGACTAAATGGAAGGGTAGGATTCGTTCTAAGGTTGGTTTCTTTTGTGCAATTATGGATATAATAAGGATTTAAAACGTACACTTTTAAGGGGTCATTTAAGCCCTTAATCGCCCACTTTTATATCCGTTACTGCTTAATTTCGTTCCTTTTCACTTTTTAGGTCTCTTGGAAGCAAAATGCTGGAATGATGCATTTTTGGACGAAAAGGAGTGAAAACATGAAGAAAATGGCAAAGTCAAGATCGAAGCCACTCAAACTGCTGAAACTGAAGCTGACGGCGTCCCAACTAAAGGGCGACGATGTCCCTCTCTACGGATTTAATTAAAATACACCTGACGACCCAGTAGACTTTTTTCTAAAATACACCTGACGGTGTCAGGCTTTGAAGAGGAAGGGTATCACCAAGACTTTTCATCTCAGACGACCCAGATCCAGAATCAGACGACCTCCCTGCTGAAGCCCGACGGCGTCACAACTACAACGTGACGCCGTCCCATCGATACCTTGGCCAAGACAAAAACCCTAATGACGGCGATCTAACGACGTCCCACCTATAAGGCGACGCCGTCGCAAGTGTAAATCTATATATAGAATTCGAATTTTCAGTATTTTAGGAGGTAGACTTGTGGAGTAAAAACCCTAAACGTTTGTAGTCCGACTTGGACAGTATCTTAGGGTCCCAAACCCTATTTTACACATCAAGATAAGTGTTTTATTCCATTAATTTCATCATGTCTTCCATTGAATGTGTGTATGCTTTCTTGTTTAACATGTCCAGCTAAATTTCTTGTGTGTTTGCTTAGATCTATGAAACCTAGTTGTTAATTATTGATTGGTTGTCTCTTATCTTAATTGTAAATGGCTTAGGAGTGCACTAGGCTATCGTTGTGTTTAAATGCTTGAGTAATCTTTGTGAACATTAGTTTATGAAACACTTAGCGGATTTCGTAGTCTAAACATCCAAAGATAACCTTAAAGTTAGTTTATGAATCATATAGAGGACTTCGTAGACAATAACCTAAAGGTATTCTCAAAGAGTTAGGGCATAAGCGTTCCCTACAACCTTAGAAAACACAACGCATTAAGAATAAGGACGTGACAATTCAACCACCAATAAAAGATAACTAGGGAGTAATAGTATCTAGGTAAACACATTTTTAATCATCATACGATCACACATAAAAAAGACATAGGCTACCCGTAGTATTTGATAATTAGAATAGTAGAGTAATCGGTAGAAGTACCACCCCCAAATCCATTGCCCCGAGATTTTACCCTTAGCTTTCTAAAAAACATATAAAAGATAAAAAAGAATCATCCTCAACCCCAACCTTAGCGTAGTACACTTCTTGCTAGCATTCCTATTCCCCTATAGAATGATATCAATACACGAGGCTTACCCAATACTACACTACAACGATTAGGTTCACTGCCTAGGGTGTTGAAAAACTTGCTCGACGAAAAGGAAGTTCTTTTGACCCCGAACGCGCTTCGTACGTGCATCAAGTTTTTGGCGCCGCTGCCTGGGAATAGAATAGCTACTTAGATTTTTATCTCGTTTAGGTTCCCTTGCTTGATTCCTATCAAGTGAGAATTTTTTCCATTTTTAGCTTCCTTGTAGTCTATCCCCCTTCTTCGTGACTTTGTTCGTAAAACCCATCACGCCCTATGATTCGCATCTTTCGCCGTAGAAACTTTGCACTACCCGCTCCCAATCCCGCAATAGAAAACGCAATCCCACAAAACCTTTCACCCGTTCACCACTTTGGAAATCACCTAGGGTATAATAAAATAAATTGGCAACAACATAGTCCTTTCTATGACTCAGATTCCAATGAAGAATTTGACTATGGAGAGGCACTTGATAACGGGGAGGTCATCGATGAAGTTAATTTTGAAATGGAAGAAGACCCCTCCCAATGTTTTGACCCTAGGTGTAGAATTGAGATTTATGGGCCCTTTAACATGCAGTTCCCTTGTAAAATAGGATTTGAAAGTTTTGATGCTTACTTGCATTCATTATTACCTTTAAACTTAATCTCAAGGAATCTATATAATAAAATTAAGGTGAATGAATTAGCCTATCAAGGGGACAATGTTGTTGATGCGGTCACTTAGTTGGATGTGTTTGTTGGAAGTTTTGCCTATTTGGTTGAATTCATGGTCTTAGAAGATTTAGGAGAATTTATTGATGGAAGCCTCACTCAAGTAATATTTGGAACATCCTTTAAAAGAATGACTAAGTTGAATGAACGGATGATTAATGGTTTAGTCACATTCTCTAATGAAGTTGAGGATTTTATCTATCAAATGCCCCGTACGCACCCTAGGTTTAAGCACAAAGATATAAGGGCATGTAATTGGATGGCTCCCATTCCGATACTTAGTGAAAGAGACAAACAACAAGGACTTAGGCATACTTATGAAAAAATGAAAGGTACTATAAAAAATGCCTAGAGTAAGGAGATGAGCATAAGAAAAGTGAGAGAACATTGGAATGGCTTAGATATGGGCACGTAAGCGTGCACGAGACAACGTAGGAGCACGACTTCGAGTCTAGCTACAAGACTCATAAATAAAGAAAAGCGCTTCGTGGGAGGCAACCCATGCTTAATTGTTTGCTTGTTTGTGTGTCATACATCTTTTTCATTGTTATTTATTCTCATGTTTGAATTTGTGAAAATGCTTTATTTTGTCTTTAACCTCGTCTTAATTACATAAAAAGGTATTTTACAAAAAGGATAAGTGTAGGGAAGATTACATACATTTTTAAAAGAACGTGAACATGAGAATTACAACTAGTGAAATTGATGTATATGTGTGTTTGTTAGAGTCAAATGCTTGTATTGAGTCATAATGGATGTTTTGCAAGAATTTTTCCAGATTTTAAAGGTGTAATTTTTCCAGGAAAATGCAACAGACCAGTTTCTATCAGGACAACCCGACGGCGTCAGGTCGAGCAGAAACAGCTTATAAAATTTTCTCGTTTTCTGTGCTATTTATAAAATTTTGGAAATTCTCAGGTCTTAATTTTCTAGAAAATATGCAAACATCCATTCCACAATCATTATATCCTAGTTTAGTCATGTCATATAGAGTTTTACCGCCGATTTTACGCGAAGGTTTCGTGTTGGAATCGCTCCTAACTCGTAAATGGAACGACATTGACGGGATTACATTTTTTATCTTTGTTAGCTAAAACACATGGCTTGTTATGTCATATAGTTATAGTTGTATGTGTTTAGCTATAAATACCCTCCTAGACTTTCCTAGGAGGGTGAGACTCTTAGTGTAATTTACCTTTCATCTTTAATAAAACACCTACTAGTTTCCCTTCTCTCTATACTTTCTCTCTCTAACATGATGAAGATTTTCTTCCATCTTCCAAGACCTCCCGATTCACCATATCATCCATAAAAACGGTCCTAACATTGGTATTAAGAGCAAGGTCGGTTTTTTATTTGTGGTTGATTTTTGGTGATGTATTTTGTCAAAGTCTTGTCTAAAAATCTGTTTTTTAACAAAGATTTAACATGTGTTTATTAGTTTTTTAACAAGTTTATTGTGTATCCTTTATGGTCAAAAGTTGTATGGGGTAACAAGATTTGTCATAAACTTGTTTGTTTGGTCTTAACAGTTTTATGCATCATTTTTTTCACTCGTATAATTTTTTTTGGTACCATATTAAGTGATAAGTTTATTGTGGTCAATATGGTCTATATTCCTGGTCAAATGGGTCAAAAAGCAGTTTGAATGATATTTTTCTTGGTTTCTTGAATCTGGTCGGATCCTTTGGCCGGAAAACATGGCCGAAAAAAGTCAAAGAGGGTCAAAACCCTAGTTTTACGCCTAAGGAGCCATCTTCATATATATTTACGCATAACTTGGAAAGTTATGCGTAAGGATTGTCACGCGTAAGGTTTTTACGCATAAGCATGGTCTACGCATAAGAACTATGCTTATGCATAAGGTTTGTTTACGCATAAACACATTGTTTACGCATAAGAGTTGGTTTACGCTTAAGACCCTTCAAATGTTTACGCGTAACTATCTTTACTCATAAGGACAAAAAGACGAGATGAAGAAAGAAGACCTTGACCTTGACCTCAAACCAAAATACCTCGACCTCAGTTAACTATAAAATCATCGGTCCAATACTAACCAATCTATAATCATAACTTCGAATTGAAATGAAGCTGTAAAAACCATCTCGTTCCCAAACCAAAAAAAACCAACAATTAATCCTATTTCTTGTCACAATCATATCCATTACCATCACGTATCTATACTCTCTTTCATTCAAAACAAAGACTCGAAACTAATGAAAATGAATCTCAGTCTCGTTTATTTCGTGTGATTCAAAGTCAATAGATCTCAAACACAAAAATCGATTCATCATAGATCCTTGATTCTATCCGAATATAAAGAGAGTATTACAACAATAACTGTTGCTACTCTTCTTTGATTCGTTTAATTAGACTAAAAAAAATAACAACAATAACGACCCTACCTGAGACCCTTCAAAAGGATCTTGAAGCCATTTAAACGCCTTCTTGATTCGATTTTTGTGCTGCAAAAGTAAATATGGATCCCGTATGAATCTGTGATTGTTGTTTGTTTTGTGCCTTTTTTCGTTTTGATAGTTGATTCGGACTAATGTGCGTGGTGGATTAAGATGGGATTAGATGAATTTGTTTGTTAGTTTTGTTGAAGGCTGTTTGGTGAAGAGAAAAGGCAAGAAGCAGATGGTGGCGTGTGTTTATGATAATGACTATTAGGGTTACCCAAATTTTGGGTAGTCATTTATATAAGGGATTATTTATTTGGTTTAACAGATTTTTGGTGTGTGGATTTGGATCGGAGTGTGAGAATAGTATGGGCCCGATTTTATTGGGTCGGATTGTATGCCACGCAAGTATCACAAATATTGTGTGGATAACTAGAAGGGGGGTTGAATAGTTTTACCAATTTAAAACTTCCTTTTAAATATTTAGATCGACTTATGTCAATCTATTTTGTTGTTTATGTTGGACGTTGACAGATAGATATATAAACGTGTAATGAAAGATAAAGAGTAAGAAGCACATCACCACGACACAAGTATTTATAGTGGTTCGGCTACAAGGACACCTTCCTTGCCCTACTCCACTCCCCGAGTCACCTACTCGAGAGTTCGTAAACACTACACCAACTCCTTATGGCGGAGAAGCCTTCACAACGTCGCTTAACCTTTTTCCGGTACAAAGCTAAATACCGAGTTCCTTCACACCAAGGCGAACAACACCTAACACAACGTCGCCTACCCTTTATACATTGCTAGGCTAACCACCGAGTTCTTTCATACCTTAGGAGAACTAATCCTATCACAACGTCGCCTACCCTTTATTAGGTACTAGGCTAAGCACCTAGTTCCATTACCATGGAGGAACTACTACCCATCACAACACAACACCTATTCTCAAGGAGATCTACTCCTTGTTACAACACCATCAAGGATATCACCATCCTTGGATATAAACAAATACTATAGTATAACGATGCACCTCATCGATTATACGACCTAGGCATTCTTCCCTAATGCCACTTGATTTGATTCTTAGGCATCATTCACTAATGCCTTTGACACAACGCTTGACACCATTCACTAATGCCTTCGTCTTGACACCTTTAGCATTCTTCACTAATGCTTTTGACACGGACGTTTAGCATCCTTCACTAATGCTTTCGTCTTGACACTTTCAACATCTTTCACTAATGCCTTCAACATCTATGGAGGAAGAAAGAACTATCAACAAGAGAACTTCAGTAATCTTGATGATGACGAAGCATGGCAACTCATGGACTTGAGCTTGCTCTACATCAAGAAGTGGTGATCTCGCCTTTAAGAGGAACCTAGAAGATCACACAAAAACAAAAGACAAACTACATAGATCTCTTGGATCTAAGGTTAGAGAGATACAATACTTGAAGGAAGTATGTGTGAAAAGTGGTGAGTAGAAAGGAAGAAATGGCTCTCTATTTATAGAGAAAATTCTCTACTGTTCCCCGGATCCCACGGATCCCTCCCACAAGGGATCCGGCTAGCACAAAGCCAGGGATCCGTGGAACGCTCCCTTTTACCCATGGGTATTTTGGTTATGGGTCATGGGTCTTTAGCTAGATACAATGTATCTCTTGAGTGCTCACCAAGGGTTCAATGTATCTAGACATTCTCTTGAGTGCTCACCAAGGGTTCAATGTATCTAGACATTGGGTATGGGTCATGGGTTATGGGTTGATCCATGGTTTTCTTTCTAGATACAATGTACCTTAAGGATACAATGAACTTGGTTAAGTGGTATATATAAAACCATGGGTTATGGGTCAATACCATTTGCTAGTTTTTACCTTAGTATATACTTGTTTTTACCCATTTTAGTATATACTTTTTTTTACCCATTTTAGTATACTTAGTTTAAGTATATGCTAACCCAATATGTAAACACTAGTTGTTGTACATATATGTATCTAAATCATAAAACCATTTATACTTGTTTTAGTGTTTTATGTGAATATGTTAAAAACTATTAGTTCAAACCATTTACGTATTTTATTTGTTTCGTTAATATGATTTTACGTTTGTTATCGACAAAACATTAGAAGATCGTAAAATATAAATAAACGTTTTTACGGTTTATTTGTATTAACAATCTCCCCCTTTTTGTTGATGAGAAAACATAAAATTATTTTAAGGAAAAGCTAAAATTCGTAAAAGTTTGAATTTGTAGTTTTTACTTTCTTCTCCCCTTTTTTGTTGAAACAAAAAGTGTTTGAAGGAAAGCAACACATCGTTTTTAAGAAAAACATGTGAAAGAAAATAAAAAGAGATAGAGAGCAAGTAACGGAAGAGGATCTCGTCTTTACTCCCCCTTGACGAGTCCATCCCTATGTAAGGGCGTCAAGTAAGTGATACTAATCTAGTTTATTTGCAACTAAGTTTGCAAAAGATTTCGTCTAAGTGACGAATGTGCTCCCCCTTGATGATTGCAATTTTGCAAAGGGATGTCGAGAAATGTAATCCTAATATTGCAAGTAATTTGCAATGTATTATTTTGACACAAAGCTCCCCCTAGCTTTAGGGTGTCAAAGGCATCAAGTGTAGATTGAATAACTACAAAACAAAGTTTAGAAAACAAGTATAATGCACAATTTCCTGCATATGTGATCCAAGTTAGTAGAAAAATAGTTTTCTGTCTCACGGATCCTACGGTTCCCTCCTAGTAGGGATCCGTCTAGGCAAATAAGAGGGATCCGTCTGGCTGATGAATACATTCAGCAAATGGTGGTATAACAAATAATGTTATCACAAAAGTGAGATATGAATACAACGTAATCATATACTCAGAAAAATAGCAAGTAGCATGTATTTTCATAAAGCTAGAGATATGATATACATGACTCTAAAAACTAAGAAAATGATCGATACATGACTTGGATGTTTTGAAGAGGTTCTACAAATGATGGTGGAGGTACATTGAGAATGTAGGATGAGGTTCTACTAGGAATGAGGGTAGTGGTAATGGAAATTTTTCCATATGATCAAGTCCTTGGTGGTTCCTTGTTTCCAACGATGGATTAGTTGGTGATGTAGGTGGTTCCCTATTTAACGATAAGGTTAGTGAATGGGAAGTTCTCGGTGGTGAATGCTCTAATGAATAGAGATTTGGGTGAGAGAGAGGCTCGGTGAAGAAGTGTAGTCCATGCTCTAGGAATGAAGGTTTAGACATTTTTCTAGAACTAGGTACGTTTGGTTTAGAGCTCGATGATCCCTTTTCTAACCTAAAAGGTTTAATGCTAATTCTTGCGGTTCTCTTGGCAATTTTTGATTGGGTTTGTTGAGGTGGGATTCTAGCACTATTATCTCTTACGGGTGATGATTCGGTGGATGGGAAATCCTAGCATTTGTGGGTTTAACTGGAGATGATTCGGTTGAGGAAATTTCGTGTACAACACGATCAAGTTTCTTGGGTGGATGAGTTAGCACTAGGAGCTTTCCTCATGATGAAATGATTAAGGAAAAGGTTTCTAAATGCTGAGAATTATGTTGTGTTTGATGACTAAGGGATTCTAACAAGATGACTTATAAAGGGAAGGATTTAGCAAGTGCATTCAAGACTTAAGTCTCTAATATCCTTTGGAATGTGATGATTAGCATGCACAAGAGTCAACTTCAGAGTTTTACTGATCTAGGGATTTAATTAGGATGAGGTGGAGTGTTCAAGTTAGCAAGATGAGCTTGAAATGATTGTTCGAGCAAGAGTTGACATAAATCTGTCACCCGGATCCTACGGTTCCCACCAATGGGGGATCCGTCTAGGCTAATCCTAGGGATCCCGCTCTCAGCAGCTAGGACAGGATAGAAGTGATGTTTGAAAGGTCTAAAGCCTATACCTTTTTCAGTTCTCCTAAGTGTCTTTCATGGAAGGGTACTTAAATGTTCAAGGGCAATGAGTGATGTAGCTAATGATTGCCTTATATGGAAGAAATTGGAACTTTTGTGAGTACCAATGAATGAACAAAGATGACACTAAAATCTTGAGAGTGTCAAATGGAGCTAAATGATCCTAGTGATCAGATAGTGACTTAGGATAATGTCTTGGAGAAGATCCTAAAGGTTTTAAGGTGGAAGAACTAGAATTTGATCCATTTCGACCAATTTTGAGGTAAGGATGATTATGATCAATTTTGAAATAATTGAAAGATTTCTAAGTCTAGATGTGAGGGATCATGTGAGAAATAATGAGTGATCTAGAGAGCGAAAGAGTAATGAGTTTAGGTGAAACGATAGATCGAAAAGCACTTTGAGTGTGATCCTTAATGAGCTATGAGTGAGTGTGAAGCTTACTAAACTTGAGAAGGACTTAAGAGATCCTAAGGTATTAAGTTTAGCTAGTGTGAAGTAGTCTAGGAACATGGTTTGAGGTGTAAAGGATTGAAACTCCACTTCTATTTGCCCTGATCCCACGGATCCTTCACTTGAGGGATCCAGATAGTTACAAACTAGGGATCCGGCATCAGGGACAGTTTTACTTAATAGTGAGCGTTTGTTCTTAGTACCGAACTTAGAAGCTTAATGATCTCTACAGTAAGCATACATGTATACAAGTAAAACATACTAAGAGCATGTAGAAATAGCACATAAGCAATTTAAATGAGATCTAGCTCACAAGTAACACATAGGTTTATCAACCTTAACAACCGCTATTCAAGAAGCTCAAACTTGATTTACCATCTAGATTAGTAAATCATTCGTATTAACAATGGCGTGCAGAGTAGATGATGGTGTTCAAGACAATAGGGTTGTTTTGGCCAACGGAAGCAATGAACTATGTATAGTCATTACGGATGGTGATTAGCATACAATAAACTTCGTCCATGAAGTCATGTAGCTCTTCTCGATCAAAGCAAGATAATTGCTTGATGAGGCAAATGGTTGTGATTAACTAAAGGAAAATTAATTTTACAACTTGTTTGATTAGTAATCCTAAGACAATGCAAAGTATTTCCATTGTAAACTTACTTTAGGAAAACATAGGAGTATAAATTTCCCAAGTGAGAGAATGAATATGAGACTGTTACTAGCGGTTCTCAATTACGGCTAAACACGACCATTTTTACGGGTGATTCCACGTACCCAACTTCTATCAAGGAAGCAATTCAACCGTTAGGTCAAATTGAGTTTCTAGTGCAATAATTTCTCCAGTATTCATTCTCAAGTTAGGAAAATTTATATTCCTACAATGGCCTATCGAAGAGTAACAATGATGATACTTTGCTTCTTTTAATATTATACTTGAGACAACTAAGGTGACTAAGGCGTCATGTTAAAAATAAGTTTAATAGTTGTCCATATGGTAAACAACAAAAAAAAAATGGTTGGATGAGCTAGTTCAACATATGTTGTTGGAAAGCTTTGAGTTTGGACTTTCGGATATGAACAATTATATTTGCGTTGCAAAATAATTTACTTGAGTATATCGGATGAAATAATCAAGTTGTCAATCCTACTATGAAGCTTGGAGAGCGATCATGAAAAGGAAAATGAGAGAGTACATCATCAACACAAGTGTAGGTTATGATCCAATGTACATTCTTGTTGTTTTTAGAAAATGATACAAGAACAAAGGAAATCATATAAGCACATATGACAAACTCAATCAAAAATCCATTTAGTGTGTTATATGTTTAAAACATTTTTCAACCTATATGACTTATTTAAATATCTAAACTAACATTTTCGACACAACTAGATGTTATCCCAAACACTCCTTCAAATAGCACATTGATTAGCAGAATATTACTAAATCGACAAACAAGAGAATGAATAGCAAGGTAAGGAAACCACGTATGCTATTCAATCAAACAAGCACAAAAGCTATTTGAGATAAGCAAATAATCAAGTAATGCAAAGAAGACAATTTATCATTTAGCATAGCATACGCAAGATCTTTTCATCGCTTTGTGTTAAATATAAACATGTATACCAAGCTTGATTAGTTTCTTTTATATTTATAAATATGATCAAAACCTTAATTTCAATAGAGGACACATTGTTATTCAAAAGCGAAAACATCCGTCTCCAATTAGATCAAAAGTTTGTGCAAAAGTTATGACTGAAAAATGACTTTCTATTATTAATCAATGATTCTGTAAATTATTGTTTTGAATCAGTTTATGAAATCATTTTTAAATGAAAGTAGACTCAAATACCTTTAAAACGATAGGTGGCACGACTTCTAACGACTTACGGTTAAAAAGTTATGAATTTTTGAAATTTAGACAAAAACTGTCTTCTGTACCTACAGATCCCACGGATCCCTTGCTTGAGGGATCCGTCCAGTGTAACCTGAGGGATCCGCGGATCTGACACAGAATTACAAAAAAGTACGTTTTGACCCGACGAAAAGGTTTAGTCTTTGTAGACTTTTTAGTGAAGTTATATTACCCATTTTTACCTTTATTCAAGCTTGATTAACAAGATATCTAACAACAAAACTTCAACGAAAAAAAATCACTAAAACACTTTTCATATTATGCTTATTATAAGATAGAAGCATATATCACCATTTTGTCCACAAGCAATTTAGCACGTTTTTGAAAAAAAAAATGTAACTAAGAAAACATACCTTTGCTATATCCCCTTTTTATGGTTTTAGAAACCATAGACGCGAAATACTTCATGATCTTCTAAGATACCCCAATCCTTTGCTCTATTCCATTTTTATGGTTTTAAAAACCATAGACACGAAATACTTCATGATCTTCTAAGATACCCAAATCCTAGTATGAAGACTTCTCAAAGGAAAAAGTTAGAATGATCTATCACTATCCAACATATGATGATTTCTAAAAACATGACTTTTTGTTTTAAGAAATTCCCTTATTTGTAGTTTTCAAACATACACGGATCGTATCAAGTTTTCAAAGTACAATATACAAAACAAAACTTGGTAACGAAGCTCTGATGCCAATTGTGGAAAACTAGAAGGGGAGGGTTGAATAGTTTTACCAATTTAAAACTTCCTTTTAAATATTTAGATCAACTTATGTCAATCTATTTGGTTGTT
Organism: Chrysanthemum seticuspe; assembly: GCA_019973895.1. Lineage (NCBI taxonomy): Eukaryota > Viridiplantae > Streptophyta > Magnoliopsida > Asterales > Asteraceae > Chrysanthemum > Chrysanthemum seticuspe. The sequence goes on along the minus strand of BPTQ01000002.1, from coordinate 111,411,918 downwards.
TATGTTGGACGTTGATAGATAGATATATAAACGTGTAATGAAAGATAAAGAGTAAGAAGCACATCACCACGACACAAGTATTTATAGTGGTTCGGCTACAAGGACACCTTCTTTGCCCTACTCCACTCCCCGAGTCACCTACTCGAGAGTTCGTAAACACTACACCAACTCCTTATGGCGGAGAAGCCTTCACAACGTCGCTTAACCTTTTTCTGGTACAAAGCTAAATACCGAGTTCCTTCACACCAAGGAGAACCACACCTAACACAACGTCGCCTACCCTTTATACGGTGCTAGGCTAACCACCGAGTTCTTTCACACCTTAGGAGAACTAATCCTATCACAACGTCGCCTACCCTTTATTAGTGTCACACCCCCAAATTACCTGTTTTGCAGCGGAATGGAATTCTTGGGGATTGACTGTCATAGCATCACAATCACAGTTATATTGAACGACCTAAAGTGTCGTTTGAAAAGAACATCGTTTGATATATTAAAAACATTCAGAGTTACAAAGATAGGTCCCAAATGAAAGTTACTATGTGCGGAAAATAAGTTTGGTACAAGTCAAACGATGTTTTTAAAGTGTATAAATCTCATGTGAGACGCGTCGTCACTGCGACTCTATGATATGTCCACATGCATGCCATGAAGTGAATGCCTTAGTTACCTGAAAATACATTGCTAAAAGTGTCAACACAATGGTTGAGTGAGTTCATAGAGTTCATGTAAAATGTTTAATATGACTACCACAAGTATAAATTATGTATGACAATGATGTCACAAAAATGATACAATTGCTATAAGTCCATGACACCGAAACTAGACTGATCATGATGTTCGCCCCAACAGAGTGTTTGCCAAACAACTCAAATAATGATATTAAATGAAATGCATCCGTTTAACCAGTTGGAATCCACCAACCCGGATGGAGGAGTCACCCTCGATAGATCTATCCACTCACCCTCGCTTCTATGAAATTAACGGTTCATGTTATATAATGGGGACATTCAATTGGCATGAGGTAACTTAAGCAATGTAAATGAATTTGATATACTTGGTATCGTAATAAAAATGATGTGCAATGTATTCTCCCCCGTAGGTTTGAAAATAAGTATAAATGTATACAACGGGGCTATGAAAACTCACCTGTTGCAATGATAATGATGATATAATGGCAATACTGAAATGAGGCGCAACCTCTGACCGTGACCTATTATGAATTATATGTTCTAATGTAAATCATGAAACAATGTCGTGCATGCAAATCCATATGTAATCTATACCACTAGTACGTTTTTGAAAATAGAATTTATCGTCGAATTATATGTTTATGACATCTCGTCATGTTATAAAATATTTTACAAGTATTTACGTTGAAATGATATCCTACGATAGTCATTTTGTGATTTATTATGAAATTATAACTTTTCGTCGTAAAATAATGTCATTGGAATTTTCATGAAAGTGACTAAACTGCCTTGAAAAGCTAGTCGTAAAATGGTGCACGTCGAGTGTTAGGAAACGAACTCAACGGTTTTGGGAAGCTTGTATCATTATCTCAAAGTTTTAGTGTTTAAGTTTTCATCCTAGAGGTCTCGATCACAAAGAAAAATATAGGTTAAGTATGGTACTTTAGTCCAAAATATCGTTTAAGGGTGGTTTTCAGCCAAGTTTGAGTAACCGTATTTAATTCATTACAACTCCGCTAAACAAACGGTCGGACATTTTGGAAAATATGCTTGGCGAACTTACTTTTACTAGAAGACATCACTTTATAAAAGTTCTACATCAATGTTAAAAAAGACCTTCAACATGGTAACTTGTTTACCGTAATACTTGTCTATTAGAAAAATAATATAGTTTTTCTTATATAATAAAATTACGGCAACTTTGTGTAAACGTGCATAATTTAATCGTTACAAGTCCGTTTTCTACGTTTTATATGTCCTTGGCTTCGTATCAAGGTATACTAATATATTTTTGATAAGTCGAAATAATTTATAACGCCTAAGCCTCATTTTTGACTCGTACAAAATAGACGTAACATGCTGAAATTTTCAGAATTTATAGTTTTCGTCGCTTAACTTGAAAAATTCATAACTTCTTCGTTATAGCTCCGTTTTAATCCGTTCAAGCGGCCACGTTTTCGTTTTAGAGGGTATTTTCTAAATATCTAGGCCAAAATTTTTTATTCACTGTCTAGATTTCCAGATTTCAAAAATATTGACAGACCCTTTAGAAAACTTGTCGAAATGAGTTTTTCTCGCGCAAAACCTATTCTAACCAATTCAAAACAACTCCGAAGCTATTCAAATCCTACCATACACCTTCTTAGGGTGTCATGGGTTCCTAGACATCACCAAAGATGATATGTTTCAAGGAATAATTATAGGATGACATATTTATATATAACTATTAAAAACAATGTAAAAGTGGTATAAACATCCATAAGTCTTGCATGTTTTACTCAAATATGATGTAATGAATATGAAATAAATATGAAAGATGAAAAATAGACATGAGATGCTTACTAGATAACTTGATGAGGTTTATGATCAAAGGTTTTATCCTAATCACCCAAGGTTTTTATTTCACAACCTTAATCAAAAGTGATACTAGAGTGTAAATAACTTGATTTGATAAAAATTTATGAACTCCTTCTTCTTCCTTATGGTTGGCCGGTTCTAGGAGCAAGAGAGGAAGAGAAATGGTTTTGATCTTTTTACACTTAGTGAATAATTGTTATATGTGTTGATAATGAGTATAATACAATATACTTGTAAGAGATATTTAGTAAACTAAATGACTCACCCCTTTGGTGGTCGACATACATAAAAAAAAAAGAGTAGATGCATTTAATCATAATCAAGTGTTTTAAATGTTGAGTAATGTGTAGTTAATTAGGAATTATTAGTAACTTGTGTATTTATTTAAGCATTTTGGGTAGCGTTAGCTAAAAATAAATTTTAACGGAACAAAATAAAATGTATTGAAGTCATAAAAATTATAAAAATGCATTTCTCACAAGTACTGAGTGAATAAATATTTATCGTGTTGAATTTACGAAAACCGTCGTAAATATTTATACCTAACAATTTATATACAAAATAAATTGAAAACATCGGGTAAATCAATAATATAATTTTTATAGTCTTAAAAGGAGTATAAAAATATATTAGAAATATTTTTGGAAGTGTCGGATCAATATTCAAAATAAATGTTTACGCGATAGCGTTTATTTAATAGGAAAATAAACGTTTAATGAAAAATGCAAATCCATGCATGAACCAATATGAAATGATGTTATTGATGATATGTAGACTAAATCTAATCTATATGAAATGTCCTTGATGATATGTTCATGAATACGCAGCTTAACCCTCCAGGTTACGCGTATTTGATACTCGTAAACCTAGTTTACGTAAAATAATGAATAGTGACTCATGAATAGAGATTTTCCCCGGGAATGAATAGTGTTTCGTGAATAGTAAAATTTTGAAATACCCTTTCAAAATATCAAATCGACTTCGAAAACGATGAATAGTAAAATTTTGAATAGTAACAGGTGAATAGTAAATTCCCGAGATGAATAGTAAATTTTGAAAATGACCTGAAATTACGAGTTGTCACATTCGCCCAACCAAAAAGGAATTCAGTCCCTGAATTCAGTCCATATTAGGTTCTACGATGTTACTTGTGAAAAGGTGAGAATATTTGAGTCTCATTGGGTCGTCCAATGTTTTTCTGAATCGTACCACGCCTTTCCAAGACGGGACTTTGAACATAAATCTGTTGCCAACTTGAAATTCTAATGGTTTGCGACTTATGGAAAATACTTCCAATATTTTGCGTCGTACATCGACGTAGCTTATCTAGCTATATGTTGTTATTTGTAACAGATTTTTGATCTGTACGATCACTTTGTTGTTTCATGAATGAGTCATTGACTAGTGAGTTGGACTTTCCTGATTTTGACCAGTGAATGAGTGATTGACACCTCAACCTTAGAGTGCCTCAAATGGTGTAGTCAATATGTTCATGTGTTGACTATTGTTGTAAGGGAACTTGTCGATGAAGAATGATTTACCTAATCATTTCTAGAAAATTACCCATGCCTTGAGTATATCTTGTAATGTTTGAATTGTTCTCTCGCTCTAACCATTGAGCTGAGGATAATAAGCGGTAATCATGTCCTAGTAGGTTCCATGGGAAGATTGAAATGATTATCAGGAGCCTAAGGTGAATCGAATAGCTTATAATAGGTACAACTGGAATTGATACCACGTGTCTCATGCCAAATTTCAAAATGTTAAATCTGTCGAAAAGCACCTTATTGAAAAGAATAGATTATAGGTAATAGTTGTGATTCCTCGTGTTTCTAGTTCTAGCGAATGTCATTACTTGAGTCTTACTTGCCTAAGGTGCTTAGTCTCCATGACTAAAATGTTTATTGTTTGATTATCGAAGTGTTTCCATGCTCTATGTTGTAAAGTCACAAAACCTTAATGTTAGGTCACTAGTTTTACAAACACAAGTTATAAGAGAAGAGATGAAGGCGGATGAACAAGATCTAACACACACACAAACAATATTATGACCGGTTATGCGTAAGGCATATGTGAAAGAGAAAACTTGAACAACCAACCCTCAAGAGAGGGTTATTACAATGTTTATATAGGCACAGGAGCTAGGGCAACACTCCCTCTCCTTCCCTATTCCTTATTGGGCTTGGGCCTAAGCTTATGGGCCTTCTACATAAGCTTGACCTTAAACAAACATAAAGGCCATAATAAAGCTACCTATTACATATGAAATATAAATACTTGAAATACTGTTTAGGAGTGATTCCAACAATCTCCCCCTCAAGTATATATGAATGTAAACGGTGAAGGCGTTGATGTAATAGTAGCTGTGACGTCTTCTGACATTCTTCTTTCTTGTGAGAGGAATTGCCTTGATTCGAACAATCTCCCCAGTGTAGAGAGATAGTTATCTTTGAACAGTTATGCTTCGACGTCATCTTTAACTTTGTTCTATGATCATTGTTCTTTATGGTGAAAGTGATAGTATGTTGTTATCTGCATTAGTCTGCCTCAGGTCTGCTTCGCTGCTCCAGTGTCTCCACGTCATTCTTCAACATGCTCACACGCTCTTTGACATTGGAAATCAATACTGATGAAGTTCTGTAAGTCTTATGACTTTGTAGATTCTTTGATTGATGAAGAATCATTCTGACTGTTGTGTTGCATTCGAATAGGACTTCCATTAGTGATGATGTTGGCGTGAGCATGAGAAGAATCAACACGATCATTCCGCTCCAGAGCTTCCATAAGAAGAAAACATTTCAAACGGTTAGTAATAAGCGGTTTCCGGCACTTACAAGTTTGAACTTCGAGAGTGTTAACAGCATAGTGTGAAAACACAACTCTAATTCTTACAAAGGCCGTTCCTGAACTGGAGTCCCACTCCACTACGAAGCTACATGGAGTCGCTGAGTAGACTTGACATCTACATGAAGCCATGTAGCGCAATAGAGTGAACACCCTGAGGTCAAGTCCTTGCCGGAAACATTCTTAATCTCAACACAAAAGTGTGATACGACAATTGTGAGAGCTTCAAGTTTGAACATTCACGGCCTTTGGCGAATAATGATTGGCAAACTTTACAAAAGAAGAATACCTTCGAGACCTCGCCTTACTAGCACAACTAAGAAGAGTACGAGTGCGGTTGTAGTAGTGATTACCTTCAGGATAAGCTTACGTTGTGTTGTCAGTCTTACTAAGAAGTAGTTAGTTTCTTAGATGTTTCAGTATTCTGAATGTCTTGAAGTAGTCATAACTAAAGGTTACAGTTTCTCGCACACTCGTACAACTTCTTACTGCACCTCTGTGACCTCGTCGCTTCGTCTGGACTC
>BPTQ01000002.1:111183404-111390473 GCA_019973895.1 Chrysanthemum seticuspe | reverse complement strand
ACCAAAATAACACAAAAGTGTGAAACTTGATGATCCAAAGCTTCTAAAACAGTTATGCGTAGGATAACACCCTCGTATAAAAACTAGCTTAAAAACAAGGAAAAACACGTAAAGTTCCAAACTTTTTGCCAAAAACCAATAGTTTAACACCTAATAACGTTGAAAGTACAAGAATCTTGGATTCAAAAATGTAAAAAATTAGTTTTTAAGCGTACCAAAGATTGTGTTATCTTTACGCGTAAGACCCAAAACCAAATACTTCAAAAACAAACGAATACACCCAACTATTTGGCGATTGATACCACTGTTAGGTCACTAGTTTTACAACACAAGCTTATATAGAAAGAGATAAGGCGATTGAACAAGTATCAAACACACACACAAACAATATAAGACACGGTTATGCGTAGGTGAGTGAATGAATAGAAAACTTGAACAACCAACCCTCAAATGAGGGTTTACAATAGTTTATATAGGCAAGGAGCTAGGGCAACACTCCCTCTCCTTCCCTATTCCTTATTGGGCTTGGGCCTCAGCTTATGGGCCTTCTACATAAGCTGGACCTTAAACAAACATAAAGGCCAGAATAAAGCTACCTATTACATATGAAATATAAATACTTGAAATACTGTTTAGGAGTGATTCCAACAATATTGAAGAAGGAGACCCTCTCCCTAGTCTCCGGCAAAGGAACCAAAAATGCACTATTGAGTCTAGAGCCAAGATATCATCCACAATATCTCGCTAGGACACTAAATTCTTGAAGACTTGCTTTTTCACACAATGTAGAAAGTAAGTATATATTAAGAGTCCTACGCATTATCCTTGTGGTATTGCCAGAACATCCGAGTGATATGTAAAAATATTCACAATGAAGATGGAAATCCTTCTAGAGCCAACATCTAACAAGCTCTTGGTGGGTGACATGTGAAATCTTGCAAAAGATCAAGCTTGTGACAACTGGATAGAAACGATGGGGAGATTCATTCTTGAATCAACCTTGGTCCAGGAATGGAATTGACGAATACTTTTGGAAAAACCGTTCGATGTGCAAACCTTCTTTTCTCTAGCACGTCGAATGTGTATTCATTTCAAATTCAAAAAGTATATCTGATTGAAAAATACTTTTAGAAAAACCGTTCGATGTGCGAATCTCTTCTTTTCGCTAGCACGTCGAATGTGTACTCATTCTCTAATACAAAAAGTATTTTGATTGAAAATTGATCTTTCTCATAAAACCTTCGTTGTATTGTAAAACTCTTTCTTCAAGCAATACGCGATTGTTTTTCAAATCATTTTTCATCAATCAGTGAATCTCAATTTGCTGGTTCACTCACTCCGTGTTGTCTTCTTTGAGACGTTCCGTTTTGAGAACAGCTAGAACAGCTGCGAAACCCTGTCAAGGAGATTCTTAGGAATCCTACCTGATCACAGGCAGTACTTGTACTGATCAACGGGGAACCGTGGGCCGTGTACCTCAATTCAACGAAAGTGATCAAAGACACTTTCGTGCGCTTTATTGCTAACTGTTGTATGCAGGTACACCCCGACGATTGCAGCTGATCAGAATTGAGGAGTCAATCCAAAGCCGCATGTTCACAGCAACCTCACTTAATTGAAGAAATCATGACTGGTGCATATCTACATAACCTGGTTCTGATATTTTTTATACTATGCTTCTGCTACGCTGCTGCAAATATCATGAACCAGTAAGGCTTCCGCTACTCTGATGGAAAGATGTCATGATTCAAAAGTGTGAGCATGTCGGTCCAAAAGTCACAACTTCACATGCTGGCAACACAACTAAGGGTGATCCAGAGATTTACTGTGGCTGATGATCTCAAAGAAAGCTCGAAGATCATCAAAGATGTGGATCAGTTCAAAGACCTCCACTGAAAGTACAAATCAATGCGGACTTTGAAGTTGCACTACAAAAGCACAAAGATTGCGGAATTGAAGAATTGAAGTTTACGAGCTCAAGAACAATGACAAGAATAGATTGCTAGGATTCGAAATGTAAAACATGGGGTGACCTCCCTTAAGGGGAGATTGTTAGGAATTAGAAAATTCCATAGTGAAGTGTCGGTCACCCCAAATGTTATCTAGCTTAAGTTAGCTCGTAGACTTGTCATTAGTTACATTATTTAGTAGTTTATTTATTAGTTTGTAGCGTAGTATAGTTTAGTGCAACACCGTGGAGGAAGGACGGGTCTTTACCCACTGTATCCCTGATCCACAGGCCGATAGGAGGTCGTTATGTTTGTAAGTATAAATACCCCTTCCATCCATGGAAGGGGTGGTGCTTTTCAATCTAATATTTCCATACTTTTGTAAACCTCTAGCAAGAACACCCTCTCTCTCTACTAACTCTCTAACTATGGCAAACATGTATTTTGATCATCCAAGACCACCCGAATCATCAACACAATAAATATTACGATCCTACAACCCGCCAAGAGGCCGTACTCTTGGTGAATACTCTAGACCAAGACACTAAGGCTATAGGAACACTATTGAGTACCCCAATCAAGCTCAAACTACGGCTCTACGATCCGACACCATCCAGTTGGTGCAAAATGGATGTGCATTCCATGGACTTCGTTCCGAAGATCCTAATCAGCATCTCAAGGATTTCCTTAAAATCGTTGATTCCATCGACCTTGAATGGAGACCACGCGCTTGCGTCTCTTCCAATTCTCTCTACGGGACCAAGCTAGTAATTGGCTTGAGCGACTTCCCGCTGGATCCATCTCAAGTTGGGATGATCTCACTACTCGTTTCCTTGCCCAATTTTTTCCACCGGGGAGAACTACTAAACTTAGGAAGGACATCTTGACGTTCCAACAACATCAAGGCGAATCTCTCTACGAGGCATGGACTCGATTCAAGGACTTGCTCCATAAAGTCCCTCATCATGGCATTGATCTTTGGCTTCAAGTCCAAATCTTTTACGATCATGCCAACTTCCTCACCAAGCGATCCATTGATCGAGCAGCCGGTGGAAGGCTCAGCGATTTCAACGCAGAAGAATCATGGGATATAATAGAAGTGCTTGCCAATCAAAGCTACAAAAATTGGAGTGAATCCCATGAAACCCCCGTGAGAATGGTTAATGCCATATCAATTCCTCATAAGCCTTCCCACATCACTAAAGAGCAAGTTAGTGCTCTTGAGAGAAGGATCGACTATCTAATTGAAAGGCAAAAGAGAGTACCTGGACCAATCCATCGAGCAACGATTAATTCCATTAACTCCGCCAATCACCCAACACCTCTCTGTGAATTACCAAGCCGTGAACAAAATCCCAATTCCGTACGACGCTTCCGTTCCATCTTTCCAATTCCACTCTCACCAAGCTTCAAGGCACAAATGAGAGAGTACATGGTAGCCCATTCGAAAAGACTAGCCAAACTTGAAGAAGAGGTTTGTAGGCAAAGGGAAGAAATGCAGGAAAAAATGATGGAGATGATGAACTTGATGAAAGAGTACACTAAGACGAAGGTACCCGCGAAGGTGTAGTTAAGAAACGATGATCACCCTCCCCCCACTTCGTTTGTTAACGCCATTTCCATTGTTTCCGATGAGGGTGGAGTAGCTGATAAGAAGGAGACAGAGAGCGGTAAGGGTAGTAAGGAAAAGGATGAGGCTGAGACCAGTAATAAACCCGAGATCATTGAATACTACCTTAAGCATGATATCAATAAGAAAACAATTGTTAACCAAGTGAACAATTTTAGGTAGAATGAGGTTCTTAGTAAATCCCTCGTAGGAGAAATAAAAGAAGAAGAATATGACACCATGCCTATGGGACCTATGTACGAGTTGGTTCTGAGAAAACCAGTAACTAAAAAACGAGAAATCTCAGGGGACTTCATAATACCATGTGGTATAGGCGAATTCGAGAATATAAATGCCTTAGCCGATCAGGGATCTGATGTAAACATAATGCCGCTATCAGTCTATAGTAAGTTGACTAAGGAGGAGCCAACCAAGACCAATCTTAGACTTTCCTTAGCAAATCACACATATGTTTATCCCGTAGGTATAGCGGAGGATGTCTTAATTGAGGTGGCCAATATTGTCTATCCAGTAGACTTCATGATCATAGACATAGAGGAACATAGAAACATGCCATTAATTTTTGGAACACCTTTTCTGGCCACCGCCAAGGCAACCATCAAATGCGGTGAGGGTATCATGATACTCAAAAGTGGCAAAGGACACATTAGGATACCTATTGTTCCGAGATACCTGTTAAAGATTATGGAGAAAATAAATGATAAGAATTCGCAGGTCTCTAATAATACTGTTAAGAAGAAAATTAATGAATGGGAAAGAGGGCTTAGAGATTTCATGGGTCAAGGGTTAAATGCAAAATTGTGGAAACGGGATAAAAAATTAGGAAACATAAACATGACAAAGCCACAGCCTCAAAAGAACCCTAGAGAATTTTTGAATGGAGAAAAGGTGCTATTGTATAAATCAAGAATAAAAGCATTAAGAGAAAGGAATAAGCCAAGATGGTTTGGACGCTATACGACAAAAGAAACTAATCTAAAAAATGAAACCGTTATCATAATAGACGATGTTGGAAGAGAATTCACGGTGAGTATACAACGTCTACAACCTTATGATAAAGGCTTAGTGAAAGAAAAGAAGGACGGAAATGAAGTCACGTAGGAGCACGACTTCGAGTCTAGCTACAAGACTCATAAATAAAGAAAAGCGCTTCGTGGGAAGCAACCCATGATTAATTGTTTGCTTGTTTGTGTGTCGTATATCTTTTCATTATTGTATGTTCTCATGTTTGAATTTGTCAAAATGCTTTATTTTGTCTTTAACCTCGTCTTAATTACATATAAAGGTATTTTACAAAAAGGATAAGTGTAGAGAGGATTACACACGTTTTTAAAAGAACGTGAACATGAGAACTACGATTATTGAAAATGGTATATATATGTATGTTTGTTAGAGTCAAATGCTTGTATCGAGTCATAATGGATGTTTTGCAGGAATTTTTCCAGATTTTAAAGGTGTAATTTTTCCAGAAAAATGCAGCATACCAGTTTATGTCAGGATAACTTGACGGCGTTGGGATCATAACCTGACGACGTCAGGAGGAGCAGAAACAGCTTATAAACTTTCTCTCGTTTTCTGTGCTAATTATAAATTCTTGGAAATTCGCGGGTCTTAATTTTCCAGAAAATATGCAAACATCCATTCCACAAGCATTATATCCTAGTGTGGTAGAGTCATATATAGTTTTATCGCCGATTTTACGCGAAGGTTTCGTCTATTTTCTTAAAGTGTGCAGGTTTTATTTATCAAGAAGAAGAAACATAAGATTGGATGAAGTTTTTCACGCATACACTCTTCTTGGAAAGAATTTAACCACTACTTCACACGGATCCTACCGAGCTAATCAGGGGAGTACTAGTTTCTTTATCTTTTAATTACCTTCTATTATCATAACTTTGATACTTTCGGGGAACATTGGGGACAATGTTCAGTTTAAGTGTAGGAAGGGAGAATAAAACGGGAACTTTGAAACTATGCTTATCCTTGAATATTTGTCTTGTCGTATTTCATTTGTGTAATAAGCTATGTTAAATATTTGTTAAGCAATTTTAGCGCCAAATTTAAAATTTTTCATGACATGTACTGGTGGGACTTTAGTCTTAATAAAGCGTCTCATGGATAGGAGTTATATGACTAGCACAAAAAAAACCCTTTACCACTCAAATTCCACCCCAAAAAAATGTGAGGTTCGCCCCTAGATCTATAGGAATTAAAGTATTCACCTTTAATGCTTCGAGAGTGTACCGGTAGTATAATATATTCTAGAACTTTTTTTGTGATGCATTCCGAGATCGCTAGTGAGACTACACTTGTGTAGTTAGGAATAACTAAATGATAAGAGGCATTAGGATAACCCTTGTTAGATACCCGTATTAAAATTACTTCTTCCACATCGGTCGAGTAATTCCCCCACACCCTTGCGATGTACTCATCTTTAGTACACGATACCCCTAGTTAACCCCTCAGAGCCTATCCTTTTTGCGGTTCTCGTGATGTTTTGGTTTTCCGGAATATCAATGAAGAGCATTGTTTACAATCGACCCCCTGTACACCCAAATCGCCTTAGCCTACCTTGTATGCACTCACCTTTAGTGCATTATTGTTATCATACTAAACCTTTAGTTTAATTATCTAGTTACTTGCATGGTTGCTAAGTCAAGTCGTATCTTTTGTACACAGTTTTCGGATGATTGGGACTCATGGGTAAAGTAAAATTTTATGGAGTGACGGGAAAGAACGTTAAATTCAAATTCCCTTTATTTACGTAATAAAGTACTCAAAGTGTTTTGATCTTTTCAATTCGGGTCAAATTAGTGTTAGAGTAATAAAAACTCAAGTGTAGGGATGCTCCTATAAATTCCTTATATTTTGATGTTATCGTAGAGGATGGTAGAGTAAAAGTGTATGCCAAAAAAAAAGATACCATCCTACATCTATTTTTATATTTATGTTTGTTTGTTTCAAAGTTATTTAGAGTTTAGTGAGTCTAGTCTTGGCTTAGCAACGCCATTCTTTTCATGCTTGTAACATAAGATTTTTGACTTGCCACCACTAAATCGCCTATCCAACCAAACCATTTGTTTCCCTACCGTAAGCCTAACGTTACAACCCTTTAAAAGACCTCTTAGATAGTTGTTCCTAGGTGCTTACGCCAAAGCGGTGGAGGTTTGATCTAGTCTCAAGCCTATGGTAGTCTATGTACTATGACCGGTTAATGAGTGTTTATCTTCCATTTCGATTTACTATATTTCATATACACCCGAGAGATGAGAGAATCCAAATACCCCTTGTGAGGTGCTAGTATATAATTTCCATGCTTCTTATGACTATTTCAGTGCTTTTACTTGTTATGAATTATATTAAACCAATGCTTCATGCCCCCTAACTTATAAATTAATTGGCCAAAAGCACATTTGCTTGAGGACAAGCAAATACCAAGTGTAGGGATATTTGATAAGGATTTAAAACGTACACTTTTAAGGGGTCATTTAAGCCCTTAATCGCCCACTTTTATATATGTTACTACTTAATTTCGTTCCTTTACACTTTTTAGGTCTCTTGGAAGCAAAATGCTGGAATGATGCATATTTGGACGAAAAGGAGTGAATACATGAAGAAAATGGCTAAGTCAAGATCAAAGACACTTAAGCTGCTGGAATTGAAGCTAACGGCGTCACAATCCAAGGGCGACGCCGTCTCTCTATACGTAATTAAATTTGTGACGGCTCAGTAGACGTTTTGCTAAATTACACCTGACGGTGCCAGGCTTTGAAGAGGAAGGGCGTCACGAAGACTTTTCATCCCAGACGGCCTAGATCCAGAATCAGACGACATCACTGCTGAAGCCCGACGGCGTCACAACTACAACATGACACCGTCCCAACTATTACTTGGCCAAGACAAAACCCTAATAACAGCGATCTGACGGCGTCCCACCTATAAGGCGACGCCGTCGTGAGTGTAAAACTATATATAGAAATCGAATTTTCATAATTTTAGGAGGTAGACTTGTGGAGTAAAAATCTAAAACGATTGTAGTCTGGTTTGGACAGTATCTTAGGGTTCTCATACCTTATTTTACATCAAGATAAGTGTTTTACTTCATTGATTTCATTATGTCTTCGATTGTATGTGTGTATGCTTGCGTGTTTAACATGTCCGGCTAAATTTCTTGTGTGTATGCTTAGATCTATGAAACCTAGTTATTAATTATTGATTGGTTGTCTCTTGTCTTAATTTTATTTGGCTTAGGAGTGCACTAGGTCATCGTTGTGTTTAATTGCTTGAGTAATCTTTGTGAACCTTAGCTTATGAATCACGTAGCGGAATTGTAGGTTAAACATCCAAAGATAACCTTAGAGTTAGTTTATGAAACATAGAGATTTCGTAGGCAATAACCTTAAGGTACTCTCAAAGAGTTAGGGAGAAAAGCATACCCTACGACCTTAGAAAACACAACACGTTAAGAATAAGGACGTGAAAATTCAACCACCAATAAAAGATAACTAGGGAGTAATAGTATCTAGGTAGACACATTTTTAATCATCATACGAGCACACATCAAAAAGACATAGACTACCCATTATTTTAGATAATTAGATAGTATAGTAATCTGTAGAAGTACCAAACCCCAAAATCCAAACCCCGAGATTTTACCCTTAGCTTTATAAAAAAAATATAAAAAGATAAAAAAAAAATCTTCCTCAACCTCAACCTTAGTGTAGTACGCTTCTTACTAGCATTCCTATTCCCCTAGAGAACGATATCAATACGCGAGGCTTACCCAATACTACACTACAACGTTTAGGTTCACTGCCTAGGGTGTTTGAAAAACTTGCTTGATGAAAAGGAAGTTCCTTTGACCCCGAACGCGTTATACGCGCATCCGAGAATGATAAAATTGCATCAAATAAAATTGTGTATCCATTATGGAAGCCATATTCGGTGGAAGAAGATTGTGAGAATGGTGGGATTGTGGATGGTTTGCGGTGGTATAAGGATTATAGGAAGCATGTTAAGGGTAAGGTTTTGGGTGCGGTGATTAGAGCTAATAGTGTGATTGAGGATCAATGTCAATCTGAGTCTGGGAGTTTTAGTGCAGATGGATCTGGTGTTAGAGGAACATTTGTTGGAGTCTATGATGGTCATGCTGGCCCTGAAGTGGCGAGGTTTGTCAATTATCGGCTATTCCATAATGTTAAAGGGTATGTTACTCATTTGTATAAGTGCTTTAGTTTTTCATATGTTATTATAATTTTTAGATAGGTGTATTCAATCCCTATAGTGTTGATGTTCACACCTAAAGATCTATGATTGTGTCTAATGTACCTAACCTCCTCCAGGCCAGATATTATGTTTTCAGTGTGTGTATGTGCAAGGTTTTAGGGTACTCCCACAGTCTCTCATTTGACAGCTGTGAAGATGATCTTTAGGTACCTTAAAGGCCATCCTAAGTTGGGCCTATGGTATCCTAGAGAGTCCCCTTTTGATCTTGTAGCATATTCAGACAGTGATTATGCTGGTGCCAGTTTGGATAGGAAATCAACAACAGGAGGTTGTCAGTTCTTAGGAAAAAGATTGGTTTACTGGCAATGCAAGAAACAGACCATAGTGGCCACCTCTACAACTGAAGCAGAATATGTGGCTGCTGCTAGCTGTAGCAGTCAAGTACTTTGGACTCAAAACCAACTGCTTGACTATGGGTATAATTTCATGGGTACTATAATTTATATTGACAATAGCAGTACCATTTGGATTATTAAAAATCCAGTTCATCATTCTAAAACAAAACACATAGAAATCAGACACCATTTTATCAGAGACTGCAATGAGCAAAAGTTAATTCAGGTTGTTAGGGTTGATACTGAACATAAATTTGTTGATCTCTTAAATAAAGCTTTTGATTTAGAGAGGTTTCAGAACTTGGTAACAGGTATTGGAATGCTTGATCCTTAAGTGTTTTGATTTCTTAATATTTTTGTAACTGGAAGGGTTTTTATACTGCTAGTTGTATAATTTGTACTACTAGTGCTAATTCATGTGTTGCAGTTTGTCCTGTTAGTCATAATTTGTACTGTCATAAAGAAAAACATCTTTCCATGTGTTTTCTTGGTTTTGGACTAACATTGACAGGTTGTGAAAGAATCATGGGTTCATTGAGATGTAGACTTACATTGTGTGACATGTATCACACCACAAATGGTAACCAGTTCACCATGTCTTACACAAATCAAGAACTGACTAGTCAAGAGTAAATGGTTTCTGGTAAAGACTAATCAAATCCGTTCATGGCTGATAGTTTGCCAAAACTATATGGTTATCAACACACCATGCATCACAATAAAGAGTTAGCTAGTCCAGAGCAAACGACTCTTGGTAAAGACATATCGAATCCATTGATAGCTGGTAGTTTGCTAAAAACTATGTTCTTGGTTGTTTTAGGGCAGTACAATCTTCAAAAAGTATGGACAATATTATTTTAAATCTTTCCTAAAGTTCACACTGCTAAGTCAATTTTTGCTCAACAAGTTTGTACTGCTAGGCCAACTTTGTACTGCTAGTATACAACTTGATACTGCTATATAGCCATTGATACAGTCAGGTTTTAACCGTTTTACAAAATTAGCCGTTGAGTAATTTTCGCTCTCTTACCATACTTATAGGGTTAAAATCTTTGATACTTATCTACTTTCTTACTCTCAAAGTTATTATTTAAGTATAAGTTATCAAAATTCGCAATATTCTCAAACCCTATTAGTTGGTACTATAACTCAATTGGCTTTCATAAAACATCAATTCCACCCTAAACGATCATACTACACTCATTTTCTCACTCTCAGGATGGTTGACCTACAATTTGTTAAGACTCACAATGTTGGAATCACTCCTAAACAGTATTTCAAGTATTTATATTTCATATGTAATAGGTAGCTTTATTATGGCCTTTATGTTTGTTTAAGGTCCAGCTTATGTAGAAGGCCCATAAGCTGAGGCCCAAGCCCAATAAGGAATAGGGAAGGAGAGGGAGTGTTGCCCTAGCTCCTTGCCTATATAAACTATTGTAAACCCTCATTTGAGGGTTGGTTGTTCAAGTTTTTCTTTTCATTCACTCTCACTACGCCTAACCGTGCTACTCATATTGTGTGTTTGTGTTTGATACTTGTTCATCCGCCTTTATCTCTTCTCTTATAAGCTTGTGTTGTAAAACTAGTGACCTAACAGTGGTATCAATCGCCTAATAGTTGGGTGAATCGTATTGTTTTTGAAGTGGGTTTTGGTCCTATGCGTAAAAAAAACGAGTGATACTTTGGTTCGCTTAAAAACTCGTTTTTTACACTTTTTAATCCAAGATTCTTGTACTTTCAATGTTTTGAGGTGTTAAAATACTTGTTTTTGGCAAAAAGTTTCAAACTTTACGCGTGGATCTACGTTTTTAAGCTTGTTTTTGTACGAGGGTTTCATCCTACTCGTAACTGTTTTAGAAGCTTTGGATCATCAAGTTTCACACTTTTGTGTTATTTTGGTGATATTGAAGCTATTTCATCATAAAAATCTGGTTTAGAAACATCTTTGGGCAAAAGTCATTTTACGAGTAGAACTACGCGTATCAAAACCCTAATTCTACTCGTAACTTTATCCTTGGTTTGATCTTCATTCTCGTGGTTTACTCCGTGTTTTCTTGCTTGGATAAGCCTGAAAATACGTCGACTTTGGATATCTTTTGCACTGTGATAGTGTACAAGATCACTTGGGATAAAACCCTAAACTTACGCATAAGCTTCAGCTTACGCGTAGAAAAACCTACGCATAAGATTAATCTTACGCATAAGCCTTTTCTTACGCATAAGTGGATCCTACGCCTAACATTTCTACGCATAACTTTTGCCTACGCATAACTTTAGTCTTTTCCCTGCTTACGCGTAAGCTAATCCTACGCGTAACTATCATTGTTACGCGTAAGTTTGGTGTTTCTACGCATAAGCTTTATTGTGATTTCTACACCTAAGGACACTTCATCAACAAAGGTTCATTCGACTACAAAGATCCATCAACACAAGTTATCAAAAAAAAAAAAAAAAAAAAAAAAAAAAAAAAAAAAATTCAAATTTAATTTTGGCGGGAAAATTTGAGTAAAATTTAATTTTTCGAGGAGACTAAACGTTCAATTTTTACGCGAGATTCAATTTTTGGTTTAACCGTGATAATTTTGGTCAAAAATTCAAATTTTTGGACCCAAATTCAAATTTTTCGGGTAAAATTTGGCGTCAAAATTGTCATAACTCAAATTTTTCTTTCAATCTTAGAATTGAATTCTATAGTGAATTTCAAATTTTGAGAGTCAAAAATTTTCAAAATTATTTTTGGAGGGAAATTGCAATTCACTATATCGACCTTCTGTGTGCTATATCGACTTTGCACCTTTTCTTCTCTTTGATACTTCTGCAGGGGAGTGAAATGGATTCTGATCATAAAGATCCATTTGTGGCATTGCAAGAAGGATTCATGGCTATAACTCTGGCATTCAAGCGTCAGACAGCATCTAATTCCCAATATCCCGCAGTCGTACAAGGTGCAAGAGTTGCTGTACATGAAAGGAATGCTCAAATGGACGTTGAGAATGTGGTGATTACTGCAACTGTCGGTAATGCGGACAATGAGGTTGATGCATTGGAAAAGCAGCATGACAGCAGCAGATCTGGAGAAGATATCATACTTAACTACGACACCGAGCCTAAATGTGTCGAAGAACAAATGGTTGAGGAAGATATCCTACCCACCTATGACACTGAAATAGAACAGATGGTCGAGGTACAATCTACTGTTGATCATATTCTGCCTGCAAATGCGATACAACATACTGAGCAACCTGAATTCAGTAATGAAGGAGAGGTTGACCAGTGTGTTGCACAATGTCCAGACAACTATCTCATGTCTGAGCCCTTACTTGTTAACAATTCAACTGAAACGTCAAATCAAACTCTTGAATCTGAAATCATTCTTCTCAAAACGACCATTGCTCAGTTTCATAAAGATTTTTCAAAACTAGAGGCACATTGCATCTCTCTTGAACTTAAACTTCAAAACAAATCTTTTTCTTCAGAACACAATGGTCAGTCTTCAAATGAACAAAGTAATCGTGTGGATACATTAGTAAAAGAAAATGAGCATTTAAAGGCTCAAATTCAAGCAAAGGGGCTTGCACATGTTGCTTTACAAAACAAACTGAGAAGATTAACTGACAAGAGTGTGGATACTAATTTTGCAAAACCAACAACCTTGGGGAAATCATCTCTAAAACCAATCAGAAACCAATCAGTTGTTAGACAACCAACTGCTTTTATATCTGAACGTTCAAAATCGTCAAAACCACGGTTTGCCTCCCAAGTTGTTGAGAATAATCATTTGTCAAAACCAGTCACTCCACATTCCGGGCCAATGAATATTGCTTCTGTTTCTATACCTGCTTCTGTTAAACCTCAACTTGTGGCTGCTCCTGCCAAATCTAGAATTAGTTCGAACACTGTGTCTAAACTAAGCATTAAAAGTAAAGATTCATATGATTCTAATGACACGTACAAGAACTGTGATCTAGAAAAGGCTAGGAAAAGGGCACTTCTTCAAAAGGATGGAATCTTAGGTTCACGTCCTAGTGTATCACCTTCGAGTGTATTACTGAACACTGCTTGTAGTAGCAAACCAAAACCTAAGTTAACTCAAACAGTTAGAAATAAACCCGTTGATCTAAACGTAAACTTTCAGAAACCTAAGAGGTGGATCAATATAGGACGCAAATTCTTCCCAACAGAAGTTTCAACATCCCTTAGATCTAACCTTAGATGGATACCAACGGGTAGAGTTTTCAACATTGTTGGTCTTAGGTGGATTCCGACAGGCAAGATACTAAGTAGTTGCACCAAAACAAGTGTGATACCCTCTACATCCATCCGTGAGGCAGGAAAGGAAATCATCAAAATAGCATGTTCAGGTGTCAAGAAGATAATTGACACTACATCTTTATGCCTCTAACACCTGGAACCCAGTTACACTTGGGGATCCATGTCTTTCTCTTCCTTGCCCCCCTTCTATCTTTCTATGCAGGTACAACAACTATGGCTCCTACTGCAAAACAGCATAGGACCCGTTTCTAACCGTCAAAAATATCATGATCCATCAGCTGTTCCACCATTGTACTTAATCGTCATAAATTGGGAACATTGCTTGCTCCTCTGGTTAAAGATTCTGTCAAAATTCGTGCTTCAGATGTATCGAATGTTTCCGCTGCACAACCGATAATACTCTAATTTCGGATACACTCTGAAACTACAACAACTACCATTGTTATAGATGCACCTCCAACAATCGAATCTTTGATAACAGAAGATCAAAGTGTTTCCTACAACAGCCGATGATCAACATTATGAACTGAGATGATTTTTGTCAGCAGTTGATTCTCTCGAGATATTTATGGTACTTCACACTTGTTCGGTTGCTTGGATTTACATGGTTTCGATGTCTTCAATTCATCATCAACATACGTGGTGTATGATTCTGATTCATTGAAAACATCGAGGGGGAGAGAGTGTAGGCGTCCCTTTCCTTCTTCGTTTTTCCACGTGCTTCCTTGCGAAAACCCAATGCTCTCCAAAATTTCTTCCATAAGGGCGAAGAAATGAGACGATCTGTGGTTCAAACGTCTTAATTCAGTGTTATCGTCTCAATTTCACGGGTGATCTTGTGTGAAGTTACCCAAATATGATGTTATGATGCCTCACACACGGTTTTGGTATCGAGTTATTGCTTATTCACAATGACTAGTATTCCGAAAGACCACAACATTCAGGGGAAAGTCGTTTCATTTCGTCTTTCGTGGTTTGTTTGATGTGATGCGTCTACATACGCGAGAAGATCTTGTTGATTTCTGGCATGTTTCCCTCGATCGAATCTTCCGCAATTAGTCAGATTTTCTTTGTATGGTTTACTGCTCATCTACAAATTCCGCTGCATACTGAAACTGTCAAAAGTTAGAGGAAATGTAGACTTCATCAAAAGTTTCAAATCTGCTAAAGACAGTTGTCAGTTCGAGGGGGAGCTATTTCTGATACATCGTCTATTTCATCTTTTCCCTAAAGATGGCTTGTGCACACATAACAGTGTACAACCCGTAATGGTCAAGAAAGGACCCTGTGGTACGCCTCAGTGCCACAATCCTTATAAAAGGAGCGAAAGCTTCTTATTTTTTGAGTAAAACCTATCAAACCTTTCATTTTTCAAGGTTTTGCTCAAAAAGACAAGTACTTCCCCTTATGATTTCAAAACCTCAACCGTTTATATCACTAGTTGAGGGGGAGTATTTGATGAAAACTTTGTTCACAAATTGTTCACAGTGGTCACTCTTCCCGCAACACTCAAAATGGTCATATTTATTCTCAAAATGTTTCAAAAATAACATCTTATATGCCATTTTTGAGGGGGAGAAAATTATGTGATAAGAAATATGTTGTACAAAATGCAAATGAATCTGTGTACCTCAGACTTAACCTACGAATTGACGGTACTAAACTGTTAGTAACTCGAAAAGACTTGTCCTGGACGGGTAATAATTTCAAGCTAGTTCGCTAGTGATGTAAACGTGTCTCGCAAAGGACTTGTCCAAGTAGAAAGTACCATTCGAGAAACTCTTGATAGACATGAACTCTGACGGGTATGACAACCTTTCGAGGTTTGTCTACACCTTCAAGATAGTTATTAGAGCTAGTTGTCACCTAAAAGCTGACAATGTATCTCTTTAACTATTTAACGTAACCGTGTCTCGCGGGAGATTGTCTATCTTCAGTGGATCAATTCATAAAGTGCGCGCTCTTTCCTCACTGTGCATTTAACCATTAAAACTATTAAGCACATGTGGAGGGGGAGTATTTATGCAAAAACTTATCTCTCACTGTGATTCAAACATGTTTTTCATTCATAAACCCTTTGAGAGATATTTTAACTTACAGTGGTTATAATGGCAAACATAGGTTAGTCATGGAGTTATAAGGTGACTAAGGTTAGGAATAACCGTCCTATGATCCGCCAGAGCCGGAGGGATCTACCCAAGGACACTACCATTAGTTAGTGTTAGAAGTCCTTAGGAATGATTATAAAAAGGAGAAAATGAGAATCGGAGAAAGAAGGAGTTGAAGAATCAAAAAGAAATGTAAAGTAAAGGGTGAAAAGAAATAGCCCTCCAGATTATTCAACTTAGGGCAGACACCGGGTTCAATTCATATGCTACTGGTTGTCACTTAGTGACACTGGTATTGAAGATTAAAAGTCGTCATGGACCCAGTGACGCATGCACTAAACCTTCTTAGCCACTCAAGTTTCTCTCAACAGAAGCTTGTTTTATTCTCACAGGGAACCCTACATAATCTATTGGCTTTCTCTTAGAGATCGCTGGTATTGAAGAAGGAGACCCTCTCCCTAGTCTCCACTCAGGAAAACCAAAACGCACTATTGAGTCTAGAGCCACGAGATTCATCAAAAGATCTCTTAGGAACACTTGACATTTAATCACTTGTTGATCAACAAATAAGATCTTCAGTGATTCAGTGGTTCATATCGAGTCCTTCACAGATCTTAGCAATCTGTCGAGAACATTTATGAGAGGTTCACATCTGTGCTCCTTAGTGATTGAATGGAAACTCCTGCCAGGGTCAACATCAAACAGCCCTGACAGCAGGTCACTTCGGTAACTCCCCGTGGATTACGCGGAGTGTGTCTCAAACGGTCTACAGTCGTGAGGTGATGCTTCGGTGTACCTCAGCGACTCATCTGAACTGTAGATGTATTTCGGTACATCGCGTTATCTCACTTGTGGGACTCCAGTTCAGGAACGGCCTTTGTAAGAATTAGAGTTGTGTTTTCACACTATGCTGTTAACACTCTCGAAGTTCAAACTTGTAAGTGCCGGAAACCGCTTATTACTAACCGTTTGCAATGTTTTCTTCTTATGGAAGCTCCGGAGCGGGATGATCGTGCTGATTCTTCTCATGCTCACGCCAACATCAACACTAATGGAAGTTCTATTCAAAAGCAACACAACCGTCAGAATGATTCTTCGTCAAACCAAAGAATCTACAATGATAAAGATTTAAAGAACTTCATCAGTACTGAATTCCAACGTCATAGAGCGTGTGAGCATGTTGAAGAATGACGTGGAGACACTGGAGCAGCGAAGCAGACCTGAGGCAGACTGATGCAGTCAACAACATACTATCACTTTCACCACAAAGAACAATGATCAAAGAACAAAGTTAAAGATGACGTCGAAGCATAACTGCTCAAAGATAACGATCTCTCTACACTGGGAGATTGTTCGAATCAAGACAATTCCTCTCACAAGAAAGAAGAATGTCAGAAGACGTCACATCTACTATTACATCAACGCCTTCACCGTTTACATTCATATATACTTGAGGGGGAGATTGTTGGAATCACTCCTAAACAGTATTTCAAGTATTTATATTTCATATGTAATAGGTAGCTTTATTATGGCCTTTATGTTTGTTTAAGGTCCAGCTTATGTAGAAGGCCCATAAGCTGAGGCCCAAGCCCAATAAGGAATAGGGAAGGAGAGGGAGTGTTGCCCTAGCTCCTTGCCTATATAAACTATTGTAAACCCTCATTTGAGGGTTGGTTGTTCAAGTTTTTCTTTTCATTCACTCTCACTACGCCTAACCGTGCTACTCATATTGTGTGTTTGTGTTTGATACTTGTTCATCCGCCTTTATCTCTTCTCTTATAAGCTTGTGTTGTAAAACTAGTGACCTAACACACAACATGGTGGCTTTTCTGACCAAAACACAACAAGGGGATGGACCTCTTTTTCATGAGATTGTGGATTTCTTGAACCAATCCTATATCAGGTATGCTTTAACTGCAAATCCTACTCTCAATACCTCACACATCAATCAGTTTTGGCAGATTGCCACTGCAATAACACTTGATGAGGATGAGGAAAAAGAAACCCCTACACTTAGTGCAACTGTGGATGGGCAAGACATCCAAGTTATCGAGTCATCTCTAAGAAGTCTTCTTTATTTAGATGATTCCAATGGTATCCTGGACTTGCCTAACCCAGAAATTTTTCAAAACCTTTCAAGAATGGGGTATGATACATCTAAACAAGTTTTGACTTTTCAAAAAGGGTGTTTCTCTTACCAATGGAGATTCTTTATCCACACTCTTCTTCACTATCTTATCCCTAAAAAGACATCATGGGAGCAATTCAGTAGTAATATTACTACTGCTCTTGTGTGTCTGGCTACTAACAGAGTTTTTAACTTTTCAAAATTTATTTTTGACAACATAGTGAAGAATGTGGATTCTCCCTCAAAGTTTTTGATGTACCCAAGGTTCATCCAAACTGTTTTAAATGAAAAACAAAGCCATTTATCATCTCATAAAAGAGTTTTTTCTAACCCTTGCCTGCAAATAAAGTTTTTTAAAAATATGGCAATGGGGAATAGACAATATAATGGGGTCATTGTGTCTCTTTTTCCTTAGATGATAGCAAGAATTCAATAGGTACAGGGTGAAGGGTCAGTAAACCCAACTAAACCCCAACATACACCCATTATGGTTCCACCAATAGACTATACACCCCCTGTCATTCACAACTTTAGGAGAAAAACCAAACAGGTCACTGTGGTTTCTCGGCCCAGTGATCCTACTCAAACTCCTACAGCAGATGAGACTGCCTTTGGCAGAAGGGGGGAGGCTGGTACTACTGTTACAAGCTTAGTAGTTGGACATGACATTACCAACATTGATAAGACCTCAACTCTGGAAACATCTAACATGCCAAGTCCTCCAAGATTTGATACAGGTGATGAAAACCCAAGCCAAATGGATATACTGGTTGGCTCAGTGGACAGTCCCCCAAAGACTGAACCTGAGTTTATGCCTCATGATGCATCAATACCAGAAGGTAACACATCTGGTGGTGCTAAAGGTAGTGATAGACAAAAGGAATTGATGGACACTTGTACCAGACTCACTTTGAAGGTTGAAACCTCAGAACATGATCTAACAGCTACCAAGAATCTATATGCCAAAGTTTACAGTAAGTTGATTCTTAAAGTGAAGAAATTGGAAGCTAAGTTTAAGGTTCTAAGGGCCAAGGAAAAAGAATCTGTAGAAGACTCTCCTACATATGAATCATATAATGATTTGGGTGATTCTCCTAAACAAGGGAGGAAAACAGGAGCTGATACTAAAGGGAGGCAATTAGATTTTGAAGAACATACAGAAGAAGGCACTCAAGGATTTGGTGATGATACTGCTACCAGTAGTTGACACTGCTTCTGCAAAAATTGGTACTGTTGCACTGGATATAGGAAAAGGAATTTCCTTGGAATCTGTAGAACCAGAGGTGACAAAGAAAAAGGTACTTACACGGGTGGATTTGGATGCTGAGTTTTCTAAAAAGGCTCAAGAAGAAGAAGTTGCTGGTTTTATGAAGGAACAGAGGATAAGCAGAGAAAGAGATGCTTCAGATGAGGAAATTGCTAGACAAATGTATGATCTCCAAAGGGAAGAAATCCCCGAAGAAGAAAGAGATGTTGTTGTAAATGATTTAATTGATATCATCAGGAAAGGTCAAAGAGAAAGAAGAAGACCAAAGTCTCCAACAAAAGTACAAATTACTCATCAGATGAAAGAATTCCTCAAAAAGCAAGATAACTGGAAAGCACATCAGTTGAAGGGAAAATCTAGTTCAGAGATTGAAAGACTGTACCTAAATGCCTACAGGAAGATTCAAAAGTTTTCTCCTATGAATGAGAAGAAAGGTTTACAGGTGCAAAGAGGGCTGGTTCATCCTTAGAATCTGATACAACAAAGAAGCAAAAGATCAGTGAAGATGAACAAAGATTAGATCAACTGGTTACATTAGAAGTTGCAGTTGATGTAGCTCCCTTGACTGCAAAATTTCCCATCACTTATTGGCAGATTATATATGATGGATTCAAGAATTTCATAGAGCTAACCAGGTCAAATGGCTATAAAGGAAGATATCCATCAGTTGCCAACATGCTACATTTTGTTGATAGGCAAGACTTGGAAGAATTATGGAAGATTTTCAAATTCAGATATGGTACTACAAGACCCACAGGAACTCTTAACATGGCTATCTGGCATGCTCTAAAATTCATGTTTGAGTCAGATGCTAGTAACTATTGGTGGGGAGATTATATGGTGAAAAGTTGGAAGCTCTTTCAATACTGTGGAGTGCATGTGGTGGAACTCAGTGAGAGCTGGATCTACATGCTTGTTGAAAGAAACTACCCAATTGCTACCCTTGTTGCCATTCAGATTTTTGACTCCAAGTTGTCTACTTTTAAAATAAAAGATCTCTTGTAGTTTACAAGCTTTTGAAGAAGATTGAGGAGATATCAGAAAGAAAGTAGTGTGTTTGGAAGAATTCCCCCTCATCAGATGTCTTAGAGTTTCATTGAAGAAACTCAGTGATTTGCAGAGAAATCATAAGTTTAGGGGATGATTGTTGGGAATTAAACGTAGTAGTATTAACTGCTATAGGTACTGCTAGGCATACAAACAGACTAGTGAAGAATACACTAGCAGTACTGATAAGGATTTAAAAGGTACACTTTTGAGGGGTCATTTAAGCCCTTAATTGATCACTTTTGTATCCGTTACTACTAAATTTCGTTCCTTTTCACTTTTTAGGTCTCTTGAAGGCAAATTGTTGGAATAACACATATACAGATGAAAAGGCGCGAATATACGAAGAAAATGGCCAAAGTCAAGAATCGAGACACTCAAGCTGCTGGGATTGAAGGGGACGGCGACACGGCTTAATTGCGACGCCGTCGCGACACACCTTGAGACGACTCAGAGAGCAAATTGCTATTTTACAACTGACAGCATCAGGTTTAAAAGAGTAGGGCGTCACAACTCAGACGGCCTAGATTTGGATCCCGACGGTGTCAGAGGTTGAAGCCGATGGCGTCACAAGCATAAGGTGACGCCGTCACAGATTTGACGTGGCCAAGACGAAACCCTAATGGCGGCGACCTGACGGTGTCACAATTAAAGAGTGATGCCGTCGCATATTGTAACTCTATATATAGAATTCAAATTTTCAGTATTTTAGAGAGGTAGTTTTGTGGAGTAAACCTAAACCGAACATAGGCTGTCTTGGGCAGTATCTTAGAGTTCCATACCCTATTTTACAACAAGATAAGTGATTTAATTCATTAATTCAATTATGTCTTCAATTGTTTGTGTGTATGCTTGCATGTTTTCCATGTCCGGCTAATTTACTTGTGTGTTTTCTTAGATCTATGAAACCTAGTTATTGAATATTGATTGGTTATCTCTTATCTTAATTGTGATTGACCTAGTATTGCGATAGGTCATCCGTTGTGTTTTTAATGCTTGATTAATCTTAGTTAAACCTTAGCTTATAGTTACTAGTGGAATTGTAGGCTAGATATCCAAAGATAACTTTAGTGTTAAGTTTATGAATCCTAGAGATTTCGTAGTCATTAACCTAAGGTAGCTTCAAAGAGTTAGGGATAAACGCATACCCTACGACCTTAGAAAATACAACGCGTTAAGAATAAGGACGTGACAATTCAAGCATCAATAGGAGATAACTAGGGAGTAATAGCATCTAAGTAAACACATTTTTAAATCATCATAAGAGCACACAACAATAGACATAGACTACACTCACCTTAGTTTAGATAATTAGATAATTAGAGTAATCGGTAGAAATACCAACCCCCCAAATCCAAAACCCCGAGATTCGTACCTTTCCATTTTCTAAAAAACATAAAAAAGATAAAAAAAAAATCTTCCTCAACCCCAACCTTAGCGTAGTAATTTCTCACTAGCATTCCTATTCCCCTAGAGAACGATATCAATTCCTGAGGCTTACCCTAATACTACACTACAACGATTAGGTTCACTGCCTAGGGTGTTGAAAAACTTGCTCGACGAAAAGGAAGTTCCTTTGACCCCGAACGCGCGTTGTAAGCGTATCAAGTTTTTGGCGCCGCTGCCGGGGAATAGAATAGCTAGTTAGATTTCCACCTCGTTTAGGTTTCCCAACTTGATTCCTATCAAGCAAGCTTTTTTTTCCCATTTTTAGCTTCCTCGTAGTCTATCCCCCTTCTTCGTGACCCTTGTTAGTAATCTCATCACTTTTCATCATGGAAGGTGACAACCAACCACCACTCATCAACCCACCACCAAATGACCCGCCAAGAGGCCGTACTCTTGGTGAATACTCAATACCAAGCCACCTAGGCTATAGAAACACCATTGAGCTTCCCGACCAAGCCCAAACAACGGCCCTTCGATCCGACACCATCCGGTTGGTGCAAAACGGATGTGCATTCCATGGACTTCGTTCTGAAGATCCTAATCAGCATCTTAAGGATTTCCTTAAAATCTTTGATTCCATCGACCTCGATGCTACTACTCGGGAGACCACGCGCTTGTGTCTCTTCCAATTCTGTCTATAGGACCAAGCTAGCAATTGGCTTAAGCGACTTCCCTCCGGCTCCATCTCAAGTTGGGATGATCTCACCTCTCGTTTCCTTGCTCAATTTTTCCCACCGGGGAGAACTACTAAGCTTAGACGAGACATCTTGACGTTCCAACAAATTCAAGGCGAGTCTCTCTACGAGGCATGGACCCGATTCAAAGACCTGCTCCATAGAGTCCCTCATCATGGCATTGATATTTGGCTTCAAATCCAAATCTTCTATGACCATACCAACTTCATCACAAGGCAATCCATCGATCGAGTCACCGGTGGAAGACTTAGCAACTCCAATGCAGAAGAATCATGGGATATTATTGAAGAGCTTGCCAATAAAAGCTACGAAAATTGGAGTGAGTCCCATGAAACCCCCGTCAAGGTGATCAATGCCATATCGATTCCTAAAGAATCTTCCATAACTGAAGAGCAAATGAGTGCTCTTGAGAGAAGGATCGATTATCTAATTGAGAGGCAAAAGAGAGCCCCCGAACGAATCCCTCATAAAATGGTTAATTCCGCTAATTCCACCAACCACCCAACACCTTTCTCTGAATCCCCAAGTCGTGAGCAAAATTTCAATTCCGAACGGAGCTTCCATTCTACTTCTCCAATACCACTCTCACCGAGCTTTAAGGAACAAATGAGGAAGTACATGGCAGCCCATACGGAAAGATTAGCAAAATTTGAAGAGGGGGTTTATAGGAACAGGGAGGAGATGCAGGCAAAGATGACGGAGATGATGAACTTGGTAAAAGAGTATACCAAGACAAAAGTTCCCGAAAAGGTGCTAGTGAGAAGCAATGATTACCCTCCCCCCACTTCGTTTGTTAACGCCATTTCTATAATAAGTTGACTAGGGAGAAGCCAGCCAAGACCAATCTTAGAATTTCCTTGGCAAATCACACGTATGTCTACCTTATAGGAATGGCGGTGGATGTCTTAGTAGAGGTGGCTAATATTGTCTATCCGGTGGACTTCGTGATTATAGACATTGAGGAAGATAGAAACATGCCACTCATTCTTGGAACGCCTTTTCTGGCTACTGCCAAAGCAACCATCAAATGCGGTAGGGGCATCATGATACTCAAAAGCGGAAAGGGATACGCTAGGATACCTATTGTTCCAAGGTATCCTCTAAAGATTATGGAGAAGATTACGGATGAGAATCCACAAGTCCCTAGCAATATGGTTAGAAAAAAAATTAACGATTGGGAAAAAGGGCTTAGAGATTTCATGGTTCAAGGACTACATGAAACATTGTGGAAGCGCGATAAAAAGTTAGGAAATACTCCTACCTCAATACCACAAACACAAAGGAAACCTAAGGAATTTTTAAAGGGAGAG
The DNA here is from genome assembly GCA_019973895.1 of Chrysanthemum seticuspe. Taxonomy (NCBI): domain Eukaryota; kingdom Viridiplantae; phylum Streptophyta; class Magnoliopsida; order Asterales; family Asteraceae; genus Chrysanthemum; species Chrysanthemum seticuspe. The sequence goes on along the minus strand of BPTQ01000002.1, from coordinate 111,366,994 downwards.
AAAGTACTTTTGTACAAGTCAAGAATAAAAGCATTAAGAGGTAGAAACAAGCCAAGATGGTTTGGGCCTTATACGGTGAAAGAAACTAATCTAAAGAATAAAAACGTTATCATAATAGACGACATTGGGAAGGAATCCACGGTAAGCATACAATGTCTACGACCTTTTGATAAAGGATTAGTAAAGGTAAAAGGTGACGGTAACGAGATCACGTAGGGGCACGACTTTGAGTCTAGCTACAAGACTCATAAATAAAGAAAAGCGCTTCGTGGGTGGCAACCCATGCTTAATTGTTTGCTTGTTTGTGTGTCATATATCTTTTATTGATTGTTTATTCTCATGTTTAAATTTGTAAAAATGCTTTATTTTGTCTTTAACCTCGTCTTAATTACATATAAAGGTATTTTACAAAAGGGATAAGTGTAGGGAGGATTACACACGTTTTCAAAAAGAACGTGAATATGAGAATTATGATTATTAAAAAGATATACATGTATGTTTGTTCGAGTCAAATGCTTGTATCGAGTCATAATGGATGTTTTGCAGAAATTTTTCTAGATTCTAAAGATATAATTTTCCAGAATTTTTTCCAGAAAATCGCAGACCAGTTTCTGTCAGGATAACCTGACGGCGTCAGGAGGAGTAGAAACTGCTTACTACCTTTTCTAGTTTTCTGAGCTACTTATAATTTTTTGGAATTTTTCAGGTCTTAATTTTCCAGAAAATCTGTAAACATCCAATCCACAAGCATTATATCCTAGTTTAGTAGAGTCATATATATATATATATATATATTGTTACTGTCGATTTTACGCGAAGGTTTCGTTTGTTTTCTTCAAATGTGCAGGTTTAATTTATCAAGAAGAAGATACATAAGATTGGAAGGAGCTTTTCACGCAAACCCTCTTCTTGAAGAAAGATTTAACCACTACTTCACACGGATCCTACTGAGCTAATCAGGGGAGTACTAGTTTCTTTCGTTTTTAATTACCTTCCATTATCATAACTTGATACTTTCGGGGAACATTGGGGAAAATGTTCAGTTTAAGTGTAGGGACGGAAAATAAAACGGGAACTTTGAAACTATGCTTATCCTTGACTATTTGCCTTGTCCAATTTATTTGTGTAATAAACCATGAGAAATATCGGTTAGGGTAATTTTGGCACCAAATTAAAATTTTTTCATGATATGTAGGAGTGGGCCATTAGTCTTAATAAAGCGTCTCATGGATAGGAAGTTATATGACTAGCACAAAAACCCTTTACCACTTAGATTCCACCCAAAATGTGAGGATCGCCCTTAGATTTGTAGGAATTAAAGCATTCCACTTTAATGCTTCGAGTGTGTACTGGTAGTATAATAGATTCTAGAACTTGTTTTGTGATGCATTCCGAGATCGCTAGTGAGACTACACTTGTGTAGTTAGGAATAACTAAATGATAAGAGGCATTAGGATAACCCTTGTTTGATAACCGTAATATAATTACTTCTTCCACATCGGTTGAGTAATTCCCCCACACCCTTTCGTTGTACTCATCTTTAGTACACGATACCCCTAGTTAACCCCTCAGAGCATATCCTTTTCGCGGTTCTCATGATTTTTCTGTTTTCCGGAATATCAATGAAGAGCATTGTTTACAATCCACCCCCAAATGTACACCCAAATCGCCTTAGCCTACCTTGTATGCACTCACTTTTAGTGCATTATTGTTACCATACTAAACCCTTAGTTCAATTATCTAGTTGCTTGCATAAGTTGCTAAGTCGAGTCATATCCTTTGTACACAGTTTTGGGACAATTGAGACTCATGGGAAAAGTTAAAGTTTATGAAATGATGGGAAGCAACGTTAAATTCAAATTCCCTTTATTTGCGTAATAATGTACTCCAAGTGTTTTGATCTTTTCAATTCGGGTCAAATTAGTGTTAGAATAATAAAAACTCAAGTGTAGGGATGTGCCTATAAATCCCTATTATTTTGATGTTATCGTATAGGATGGTAGAGTAAAAGTGTATGAAAAAAAAAAAAAAAAGTCGAAAAAAAAAATCGAAAAAAATAGAGTGTAAAAAAAATGAAAAAAACATACGGGCTACCATCCTACATCTATATTTAAATTTATGTTCGTTTATTTCAATTTATCTAGAGGTTAGAGTGTCGAGTCTTGGCTTAGCAACGCCATTCTTCTCATGCTTGTAACATAAAGATTTTTGACTTGCCACCACTAAATCGCCTATCCCACCAAACCCTTTGTTTCCCTACCGTAAGCCTAACGTTACAAACCTTTAAAATACCTCTTGGATAGTTTTTATTAGGTGCTTACGCCAAAGCGATGGAGGTTTGATCTAGTATCAAGCCTATGGTAATCTATGTATTAGGACCGGTTAATGAGTGTTTATCTTCCATTTCCAACTTGATATATTTCATATACACCCGAGAGATGAGAGTATCCAAACACCACTTGTGAGGTGCTAGTATGTAATTTTCGTGCTTGTTATGACTTTTGCGGGGCTTATATGTGTTGTGACTCATTCTAAACTAATGCTTCATGACCCCTAACTTATAAATTAATTGGCTAAAAGCACATTTGCTTGAGGACAAGCAAATACCAAGTGTAGGGATATTTGATAAGGATTTAAAAGGTACACTTTTAAGGGGTCATTTAAGCCTTTAATTGATCACTTTTGTATCTGTTACTACTAAATTTCATTCCTTTTCACTTTTTATGTCTCTTGAAGGCAAATTGCTGGAATGACACTTATTCGGATGAAAAGGCGCGAATATACGAAGAAAATGGCCAAAGTCAAGAATCGAGACACTCAAGTTGCTGGGATTGAAGGGGACGACATCACGGCTTAATTACGACACCGTCGCGACACACCTTGAGACGATTCAGAGAGCAAATTGCTATTTTACAAGTGACGGCATCAGGTTTAAAAGAGTATGGCGTCACAACTCAGACGACCTAGATTTGGATCCCAACGGCGTCAGAGGTTGAAGCTGACGGCGTCACAAGCATAAGGTGACGCCGTCACAGAGTTGACGTGGCCAAGACGAAACCCTAATGGCGGCAACCCGACGACGTCACAATTAAAGAGTGACACCGTCGCATATTGTAACTCTATATATAGAATTCGAATTTTCTGTATTTTAGAGAGGTTGTTTTGTGGAGTAAACCTAAACCGAACATAGGCTATCTTGGGCAGTATCTTAGGGTTCCATACCCTATTTTACAACAAGATAAGTGATTTACTTCATTAATTCAATTATGTCTTCAATTCTTTGTGTGTATGCTTGCATGTTTTCCATGTCCGGCTAATTTACTTATGTGTTTGCTTAGATCTATGAAACCTAGTTATTGAATATTGATTGGTTGTCTCTTATCTTAATTGTGATTGACCTAGTATTGCGATAAGTCATCCGTTGTGTTTTTAATGCTTGATTAATCTTTGTTGAACCTTAGCTTATAGTTACTAGTGGAATTGTAGGCTAGATATCTAAAGATAACCTTAGTGTTAAGTTTATGAATCCTAGAGATTTTGTAGTCATTAACCTTATGTAGCTTCAAAGAGCTGGGAATAAACGCATACCCTACGACCTTAGAAAACACAACGCGTTAAGAATACGGACGTGACAATTCAACCATCAATAGGAGATAACTAGGGAGTAATAGCATCTAAATAAACACAGTTTTAAATCATCATAAGAGCACACAACAATAGACATAGACTACACTCAATTTAGTTTAGATAATTAGATAATTAGAGTAATCGGTAGAAATACCAACCCCCCAAATCCAATACCCCGAGATTCGTACCTGATAACATCAAATAGTCCTGAATATTAAGTGTCAATTTCCCCCGATAATGCTCGTTATTTATATCATTTATATGGATTTACGCTTGTTTTCCGTTGTTTTCCACTTTCAGGTAAATTACGAGCATTGGAGCTAAAGAGACGCGGAACTGGAAACATATCTAAAGATTTATCACAGTATGATATTTTGAAGAAGTTACGGCGTAACTCTTCTCTCACATTACGCCGTAACTATTGTGTGACTCAGTATGCCATCTTATCAGAAGGTTACGGCGTAACTCCTCCCAAAGGTTACGACGTAACTACATTAGGTCAAAAGAGGTGCCACGCCGCTGATACTTACGCCGTAACTACTGCATCTCTTATGACGTAACCGAGTTTATTGAAGACTACGGCGTAACCACTCATTAGGTGACGCCGTAACCAGCAGATCTAGTGCATTTTACGAAGAAATAGAAGTTACGGTGTAACTCCTATATGGGTTACGCCGTAACCCAGATCTGGCCTATAAATACCCCATGAATTCCAACATTTCTAATCATCCCATTCCACACACAACACTCTGAGAACGTGGGAAAAAGCTCAAGGCAGGTCTAAGGGAGCATAAGGAGCTGTTTCCAAGGGAGAAGTCACTCCATTACGATAAGCATTAGCGTTTTATATTTCTTTTACTTTCAATTCATGTATTTCGTACCTTTGAATATTGAATTGATTTGCATGATTAATATGAGCGGCTAAGCACCTTTTGGTGCTAGCCTGGTTATGATTCCTTAATTGTGTTGTTTGCGTTTATCTTTGCTTCCGTATAATTATTTCTAAGTGTATGCATGCATATTTCATTGGTAGCCACCCTTGGTTCGATAGTTTTGAATGGCGGTAGAGGCTAATTGCCTAGGAGATATGACCAACTGACCCTAGGTGAACGGACTGAGATGGGAAGGGTAAGATATGACCAACTGACGACCCTTTCTACTTGTGCGATTTGACCAACTGATCACCTATCGTTTGGATGAACTTAAGAATTGGGGGGGGTGTAGTGTTTAAGTTCCTAACAGCCGGGCACTCACTATTATGAATCTAGCATGTAGCGGTACATAATGACTTGGCTTAGGGGACCAGGAACAACAAGAATTATGACGGTGCGCCTGAGTTCTCATGTGGTGGCATCTTTGCTGATAGGTTAGGGCGAATTGACCAAATGTTGTCCTCTCGAATTTGACCCCACCTGAAGTAATTGGAAGTAAGTAGACATAGACATAACTAGCTAGGATGATTAACTAGGTTAGCACCACTTCTCTCTATTGATTTCTCTTTGTCATTTATCTGCTTTTATTTACTTTATTCTGCATTACTAGTTTAATTAATTAAATCCCTATCGAAACAATTATTATTCTGTGACACTAGACTTAGTAATAATCCAACAAACATAGCTCTTGGGACGACCTCGGCTTTACCGTTTACAACACTACACATGACCGAGTACACTGCCCGTTAGTGCACTAGGGTAGACCATAGGTATAGCGAGACACTATAAATATTAAGACCTGGTCAGTAAAACCTGCATCAAGTTTTTGGCGACGCTGCCGGGGAGTTATATTAGTATTGATATTAATTCTTTAATTTCATTTTAAACTGTTCTCACGATCATATTTCAAGTTTTCAGGTACCATGGAAGTTGTTAACATCGATGACCTCACTCTTGAGGAATACTTGGCGTTGACAAGAGCGGAACAAGGGCCGGGTCTCGTAAGACCGGCAATTGGAGCGGATCTCTGTTTCGAAATCAAAGACCAATTTATGTGGGAGCTTCGCGCTAACCCTTTTTCAGGAAACAGGGACGAAGATGCATATGAGCACGTTGAAAATGTCCTATACATCGCAAGCCTTTTCAACATTCCTGGCGTGTCTCATGATGCTGTTATGCTAAGGGTATTCCCAATGACTCTTACTGGAGCCGCCAGAAGATGGATCGAAAGATTGCCCGCGGGGGCAATTAATACTTGGGCGCTACTGAAGAAACACTTTATTCAAAGATATTGCCCGCCGTCAAAGATTTCTAACCAGCTTTTGGAGATCCATAATTTCAAACAAGAAGACGACGAAATGTTGTATCAAGCTTGGGACAGATACAACGATCTTCTTTTCAAGTGTCCTACTAATGATCTGAACAACCAGCAAAAGGTCAACATCTTCTACAAAGGAATTAACGTAACTACAAGGCAGATGCTGGACTATCAAGGACCTATCCCGAACATGACTCCTACTCTTGCAATTGAAGCCATTCAAAAAATGGCGGATCACTCTAAAAAATGGCACGACGGAGGAATTAAAAGAAACCAAGGCGGAAGTCTTGATGGAATTGCAGCAATAACCAACAAGCTTGAAAATCTCGGTAGAGATATGCTGAAAATCAGAGAAACTGTTCATGCCATCCAAGTCGGCTGCGAAAACTGTGGTGGGGGACATTTGACTAAAAACTGTCCTAAATTTGACAAGGAAGATACGATCGAGGAAGCTAAATATGGAGAGAATAGGCCTTTCTACGGGGATAATCGTAATGGGTTTCGTGGAGGACCCCCACCGTATTATGAGCGTAATGAGAGAATGTTGGGATATAGAAAGTTAAAGTGCTGAAGAGTCAAAGTACTGAAGTCAAAGTACTGCTAAAGAAGAAAGTCAAAGTACTGCTCGTTCATCAAAGTACTGCATAAATAAAGGACTGCTATGCAAAATCATTAAGGATCATTATGTAATTCTAGAATGTTCTCAGATTAGTTTAGTATTACTTGTCGTACAAGGTTTGTAATTGTAAACCGACTAGGGTTATCCTTATGCCTATAAAAGGATCCCTAGGATGGTATTAGAGAATACGTTTTTAGAGAGTATGATATTAGAGTTTTAGAGTTGTTAAAGAATCTGTATAACAAGCAGGTTCTAAATATTAATAAAATCGTTGAAGTTAAAGTTAATTCTTCTTAGCTTTGTTAAGTAAATTCCGCATACTTAATAGAGTTAGTTCAGTGTTTCTTTGTTAGTAACTTAGGATTTATCCGAGGTTATTAAACCCTTACAAGCTATATAAGTTAGTTTGGTTAGAGTACATCGATCCAACAAGTGGTATCAGAGCTTGTGTGGAAACTCTGATTAAGAAGAAACCCTTAAAACCTAGTTAACAAGAAACCCTAAAGATGTCGACTGAAGCTGCACCACCCCCATCCATCACCTCACTCAGAATACCTATCATCAAGAAGGGAGAGTACGATCTATGGAGTATGAAGATGAGGCAGTACATTGCTATTACAGACCATGCACTGTGGAATGTAATTTTCAATGGTAATGAAGTTATTCCAGACCCTATTGACGTTCCTGGACAACCTAAACCACCTAAGGCTGTCTTGCCAGCAGCTACAGTCAGAAATCAAGAAAAGGCTCTCAACATCCTATTGTCTGCTATACCTGATGGTCACCTACTCAAGTTTCATGATGCTAAGGATGCTAAAAAACTATGGGCTACTCTCAAGACAAGGTTTGGAGGTAATGATGCTTCCAAGAAGATGCACAGAAATCTGTTGAAGCAACAGTTTGAAACATTCACTGTTGGTGAAAGAGAAGGTCTTGATGCTGCCTATGACAGATTCCAGAATCTTCTTAGTATGCTGGAGCTATACAAAGCAGAGGTATCTGTTGAAGATGCCAATCTGAAGTTCTTAAGGAGTTTGCCATCTACATGGCATGTGATTGCTACTATGATCAGAGGACAACCTGGTTTGGATGTTATGGACTTTGATGATCTCTACAGCCATCTGAAGGTGTATGAGCATGAGATGAATGGCCAAACAAGTTCAAGGTCTCACAATATAGCTTTTGTGTCGTCTGAAAAGAGAGGCAATACTTCCACTAAAAGTACTGCTTATCCTACTCAAAGTACTGTTTCTCAAAGTACTGCCTATCCTGCTCATTCTATCACAACCATGACCAACCCCACATCATCACCAACAAACACCATCCATTCTGATGAAGTTGTATGCTCATTCTTTGCTCAGCAAGCTACTTTACCTGTTACTTATGAAGAAGATTTGTCACAAATTGAAGAAAATGCTCTTGAAGAAATTGATATAAGGTGGCAAGTTGCTATGATCACTGCTAGGATCAAGAAGTTCATGAAGAAAACAGGAAGAGGCATCGACTTTAAACCAAAACAGGGTATCACTTTTGACAAGTCCAAGATTGAATGCTTTAACTGTCAAAAGACTGGACACTTTGCAAGGGGATGCAAGTTTGCTAAATATCAGGCAAACAGGATGACTGAGAAACCTAAGCTTGAACTAAAGGAAATTCCTATTACTGAAACAAAAGCTTTGGTTGCTTAAGAGAATCTATCAGAGGTTGACTGCAGTGCTGAGTTTGATGATGAACCAGTAACCTATTTTATGGTAGCAGTGGAAGAGTTTGATTGGAGCACATCTTTTGATGAGGAACCAGGATCTACAGCTATGGAATCCAGAGATGGTCTAGGAATCTTTGATTGGATCATGGAGAGTGAAGATGAACCTGTTATGCTCACTATGGTAGCTACTTCACCCAGTTCACCCCTATCTCTGAGGTATGCTCTAAGTGTCATGATTTTTATCAAAAAAGTGCTTACTGATTATGTAACTGAAAGAGATAATTGTAGAAGGGCTAGGTCTGAGGTAGCTGGTTATCAGATTACTTTAGAGTCTATGGAAGCTAAAATAATAACACATGAAAATAATGAAATGGCTTGGGCAGAAAAGTATGAACAACAGGATTACCAATTAAACCTAAGTGAATGGAAGTTAGGATGTAAGGTTGCTGAATTAGAAAAGATAACTAAAGAAAGGGATGAATTGCTAGAAACGTTTGCTGCTTGGGGAAAATCTGGTCTTTCACATGTTAGTTTTGTTGAAAAACAGAAAAGAGCATACATTAAAACAGGACTAGGTTTTGGCATGGACTTTAGTAGCACAGAAGAAAACCCACCTAGTGATCAGGATGAATGTGATTATGAGGATATAACAACTAGTGATGATTAACTCATTAACTATGTAGATACATCTAGTAATGAGGAATCAATTAGTAAAACACCTCCTGAATTTAAGAAAGACAAGGGTTATCATGCAGTCCCTCATCCCACTGGTAGTTTTCAACCACTTAGGACAGATGTGTCTTGTTTTGGAGTAGACAATCTAGAGTTTAGGAAAAAGCTTACTGGTCAATCTAATACAGGTCCATCTAGTTCTAATACCCCAAAAGAAACAGTTGAGAAACCTAAGGATGATAGTGTTAAGAGTCAAGCAATACCTTCTTCTCAAAGTACTACTAGACGTCCAGCAGTACCTTTAAGAAAACCTTTTCAAGACACTGCTAAACCTTTTTGGGATAATTTTAGTCAAAACAGTTTTCATCATTCACCAAAAAGACAGGATAGGTTTGGTCATACACATAGAGGAAGCACTTTTGGGATTACTGGTCAAAAATTGTGTTTTGTTTGTTATAGTCCTAATCATTTGATTAAGAACTGTGACTTTCACTCAGAATATCTAAGCAAATTCCCAAAGACCAGATCTACCAACCATAAGCCTAGGGAGAATAAACCAGTCTGGAATCAATCACATAGGGTTAACCATAGCAACTTCTCACAAGACTATAGGTACCCTCACCAGAGAAGACCTTTTTCAAAACCTCCAGTACCCTCAAACACTTTTCAAGGTACTGATAAGGTTTTAAAAGGTACCTTTTTGAGGGGTCGTTTAAGCCCTTATTTGATCACTTTTGTATCCGTTATTGCTTAATATCGTTCCTTTTCACTTTTTAGGTCTCTTGAAGGCAAAATGCTGGAATGGCACTTATTTGGACGAAAAGGCGCGAATATACGAAGAAAATGGCCAAAGTCAAGAATCGAGACACTCAGGCTGCTGGAACTGAAGGTGACGACGTCACTGCTTAACTGCGACGCCGTCAGAGCACTTTGTGACGGCTCAGTAGCCAAATTGCTTATTTACAAGTGACGGCTTCAGGTTTTAAAAGAGTAGGGCGTCACAACTCAGACGCCCTAGATTTGATCCAGACGACGTCATAGACTGAAGGGGACGGCGTCACAACCATAAGGTGACGCCGTCACAAGCTGATCAAGTCACAACATGCGCGCGAAGTAGTTGATACTGTTTTGGCCATAACTTTTGCATACGAACTCGGATTTAGGTGATTCAAAAGCCCACGCGACCAGAACGAGAAAATCTAGGTGATTCAAAAGTCTGGTGAAAAAAAGTCATCGCGACGCCGTCACTCTTTAGGTGTGACGCCGTCACCCTTTGCCGACAGAAAATCTGCCTATAAATAGAACATTATAACTTCACTTTTTGTAGGCTCTAAACCCTAACTCCGATTCCAGGGTTTAGATAGGTGTTTTTCCAGTAACTTTGAAGGTTTCAAGCACTCCAAAAACATCTTGTAATGGTTTGTTGATTATATCTTAATCCATATATTCAATTTATCATTATGTCTATCCTATGTTTAATTGATTGTGTGTATGCTTGCATGTTCTCCATGTCCGGCTAATTTATTTGTGTGTTTGCTTAGGGAGTATGAAACTTAATTATTGAATATTGATTGGTTGTTTCTTATCTTAGTTGATTAATGATCTAGTAATGCGATAGGTCATTCGTTGTGTACTTAATGCTTGATTCATCTTTGTGAACCTTAGAATATAATTACCTGAGTAGTTGTAAGCTAAACCATCCAAAGAGTGCCTTAGATTAAGAGTTTATTATCCCTAGTGGGTTTTGTAGACGAGACCCTTTGGTAAGTTCAAAGAGTTAGGGAGAAACACATACCCTACAACTTTAGACACACAACGCAACTAAGAATAAGGACGTGACAACTCAACCATCAATAGGAGATAATTAAGGAGTAGTAAAACTTAAGTAAACACATCTTTAAACTATCATACGAGCACACAACAATAAACATAGACTATCCTTAGCTTAGTTAATTAGATAAGTAGCGTAATCGGTAGAAATACCAACCCCCAAATCCAAACCCCGAGATTCGCACCTTTCCATTTCATAAAATATAAAAATACAAAAATAATCATCCCTCACCTTTAGACTTAAATCGACATACACTTCAGCCTAACGACACAATTCCCCTAGAGAACGATATCAATACCCGTGGCTTACCCTAATTACTACACTACAACGATTAGGTTCACTGCCTAGGGTGTTATAAAACTTGCTCGAAGAAAAGGAAGTTCCTTTGACCCCGAACGACGCGTGTAGCGTTATCAGGTACTGTTAAGCCAAAAGTTTCACAAACAGTACCTTCTCAAAGTACTGCTCAGTTTTCACCAAACACTTATTGGAATGGGAACCCTAGGAGATCTAATTACTATCAATCTAGAAGGCGTTACACCTCAAAAAGAGTATCTAGATCAAAGAGTCTTACACAAAAAGTTAAAACCAGTTGAGTTAAGAAAGAAAGTACTTATGGGGAACAAACAGTACTTTCATCAAGCAAGAGTGAAACTGAGATTTTTGTTGAAAATAATCAAGAGAATTTGGATGAAAAGGAGATGTTTTTTGAAAAACCAATACAAGTTTTGGAACAACCAAAGATAATTGATCATGTGCTTAAAGACAGTGGAAATTACATACTTAAAGAATTTAAGTATGTAACTCCACAAGGGGAACATAAGTCAGTAATGGCTTGGGTTCCTAAAATTAACAAACTCTTTTATCTTTGTGCAGGGCAACCCAGAAGAGGAGCTTAAAGATCATTTAATTGTGGATAGTGGTTGCTCTGGAAGCATGACAGGAGACAAAGAAATTCTGTTAGATTTTAGATCCTATTGTGGAGGAAGAGTTGCATTTGGGAATGATGCTAGTGGAGGAAGAATTACTGGCAAAGGAACTATTAAGGCAGGGATCATAGACTTTGAGAATGTTAGATATGTGAAGGAGCTCAAGTTCAACCTTTTGTCAGTCTCTCAGATCTGTGATAAGAAGCACCCTGTGTTATTCACTGACACAGAATGTCTCATTCTTTCCCCTAAGTTTAAGCTTGTTGATGATAACTTGGTAATACTGAGAGTACCAAGAACCAATGATGTGTATAGTCTGGATATGAAGAGTCTTAACTCTTCTGCAAGAGCAACATGTTTAGTAGCAAAGGCAACACTTGAAGAAGCACATCAGTGGCATAGAAGATTAGGCCACGTGAATTTCAAGAATATCAACAAACTGGTTAAAGGAAATTTAGTTAGAGGTTTACCTTCCAAAACATACAGGAATGATCACTCATGTTTGGCGTGCAAGAAGGGTAAACAACACAAAGCTTCATGCAAGAAGCTTGAGGAAAGAACTATTAGAGAACCTTTGGAGTTGCTGCACATGGATTTGTTTGGACCTGTTTCTGTTGCTAGTGTAAACAAGAAGAAGTACTGTCTGGTTGTGACAGATGATTGCAGTAGATTTAGTTGGGTATTTTTCTTGGGATTTAAATATGACACCTTTGATGCTATTCATGATCTTATAATAGCTCTGGAAAACCAATTGAGACTCAAAGTAAGAGCTATTAGATGTGATAATGGGCTTGAATTCAAGAACAAGCTTATGGATGAGTTTTGTGCTAAGAAAGGAATCAAGATGGAGTTCAGTATTGCTAGAACTCCACAGCAGAATGGTGTTGCAGAAAGAAAGAACAGAACTTTGATTGAAGCAGCCAAAACAATGCTTGCAGATCCATTACTACCTATTCAATTTTGGGCTGAAGCTGTAAGTACTGCTTGCTATGTGCTTAATAGAGTATCAGTCACCAAACCTCAGATGAAGACACCTTATGAGTTGCTGATGGGAAACAAACCCAACATTCGTTTTATGAAACCTTTTGGATGCCCTCTGACTATTCTCAACACAATTGATAATTTGGACAAATTTGATGGCAAGTCAGAAGAAGGATACTTATTGGGGTACTGCACCAATAGCAAAGGATTTAGAGTGTATAACAGGGTCACCAAAAAAGGTTCAAGATTGTCTTCATGTTGAATTTTTAGAAGCTCAAAAAAATCAGAAGGGTAAAGGTCCTGATTGGATGTTTGATCTTGAGGTTTTGACTCCTTCTATGAATTATGTACCTGTTAGAGAAGAAAATCAAGTTGTCTACAAAGAAGATGATTTACAGTACATTGTTCATGGAGTCCATATTAGACCTAATATTGTTTCTGACAGTATTAGGACCTTTTTATGAATTCTGACAGTACATTGTTCATGGAGTCCATATTAGACCTAGTATTGTTCTCTCACAGTACTTTAGATGACAATACTTTAGATAAAAGTATTGTTCCACCTGTTGACAGTACTTTGGATGATATGGATGATCCTAACATGCCTGGCTTAGAAGATACTGATGATGAGTTTGAAGATGAAGGTATTTTCTCAGATTCCAATAAAGATGTTGATTTCAAAAATTTGGGTGATAATGTTGAAGTTCCACAGACTCCTATCTTAAGAGTTCATAAGAATCATCCTACTGGTCAAATCATTGAACCTTCCACTTCAGGAGTGCTAACTAGAACAAAAGCTAAAGGATTTTCTACGCCACACAATGCTTTACTTAGCTTTGTGTATAAACAAAACAGGCTGAATCATAAGGATCATCAAACATGCCTGTTTACTTGTTTTATCTCTCAAGAAGAACCCAAGAATATAGCTCAAGCATTAGCTAAAGAAAGTTGGGTTGAAGCTATGCAAGAAGAACTTCTTCAACTCAAACTTCAAGAAGTATGGGTACTATGTGATCTACCAGATGGAAAGAAAGTCATTGGTACTAGATGGGTGTTCAGAGTAAAGAGAGATGAAAAAGGGAATGTCATCAAGAACAAAGCAAGGTTAGTAGCACAAGGCTACAGACAAGAAGAAGGAGTAGATTATGATGAAGTGTTTGCTCCTGTAGCAAGGATTGAAGCCATTCGAATATTCCTTGCTTTTGCATCATATATGGGATTTCAAGTTTATCAAATGGATGTCAAGAGTGCCTTTCTTTATGGCAAGATTACAGAGGAGGTCTATGTCAAACAGCCTCCTGGTTTTGAAGATCCTACACATCCAAACAAAGTCTACAAAGTTGTTAAAGCTCTTTATGGTCTTCATCAAACACCTAGAGCTTGGTATGAAAGACTTTCCACTTTCTTACTGCAACATGGTTACAGGAGAGGAGCAATTGATAAGACTTTGTTTATCAAGAGAGATAAGAAGGATATCATGCTGGTTCAAGTTTATGTAGATGATATCATCTTTGGAGCTACAGAACAGTCCATGGTGAAGGAGTTTGAGCAGCTGATGCAACATGAATTTCAAATGAGTTCAATGGGTGAATTAACTTTCTTTTTGGGGCTTCAAGTTAAACAGTCAAAGGAGGGAATTTTCATAAGTCAAGATAAGTATGTCTCTGACATTCTTAAGAAGTTCAATTTTGATGCTATGAAGCCAGTCACTACACCAATCAAGTATATCAACTCATTGGGCAAGGATGAAGATGGTCAACCTGTTGAAGTCAAGCTATACAGATCTATGATTGGCTGTCTTATGTACTTAATTGCATCTAGGCCTGATATCATGTTTGTTGTCTGTTTATGTGCAAGATATCAAGTCTCACCTAAGGTCTCCCATATGAATGCAGTGAAGAGAATTTTTAGTTATTTGAAACAACAACCTAAGTTAGGGTTGTGGTATCCAAAGGATTCACCTTTTCACTTGGAAGCTTTTTCAGATAGTGATTATGCAGGTGATAACTATGATAGAAGATCAACCACTGGAGGATGCCAATATCTTGGACGAAGATTAGTATCATGGCAATGTAAGAAGCAAACTATTGCAGCAACATCATCCACTGAAGCAGAATATGTTGCTGCTGCAAGCTGTTGTGGACAAGTCTTGTAGATGCAGAATCAACTTTTGGATTATGGGTTCAACTTCAAGAATACTCCTATCAACATTGATAATGAGAGTACAATTTGCATTGTGAAGAATCCAGTTTATCACTCCAAGACCAAGCACATTCAGATTAGGCATCATTTTATCAGAGATTGTTATGAGCATATGCTCATTAATGTTGTCAAGGTTCACACAGATGATAATGTAGCTGATTTACTCACAAAAGGATTTGATGTTTCGAGATTCAATCATTTGGTGGTGAGTATTGGAATGATCAATTACTAATCTACATTTAAGGGGAGGACTGATTCATTAGTTAGACAGTCCCATGCATTGCTTGAGGGGAGGCAATTCAATGCCTATTTGGAGTTTCTGCCATTGTGAAGAGAAGACTGGAAAAGTACTGCTTTTTGGTTATATGAAAGTACTGCACTGAAAGTACTGCTTTGGAAAGTACTGCGCGCGTGGAAAGCACTGCTTGTCTTATCAACGTACTGTTCCAACGGTCAAAAAGAGGGGTAAAATTCAAATAACGGTAACTTTGTTATTATGGGCTGTGATTTTTCAAATCCTACCTATAAGTAACTACCCTCCGATTTTCCCTCTCATCTTTGTACTTATCAATCTTTTCCATATTTCTCTCTCTTTCACATTTACTATTCATCAAACCACTTTCTTTGTAAACAAACAATCAATGGCGAATCGAAACACAGTTTCTAAACACAACATGGTGGCTAATTTGGATAAAACTGAAGCTAATGTCGCCTTCCATGACATCATTGACTTTCTCACTGGATCTCCAATCAGTTATGCACTTTTGATTGAACCAGATGTTATTGAGCCGTGGATTCAACAATTTTGGGCAACTTCCAGAACTCACATGGAGAATGATGAGTCATATATACAGGCTAAGGTTGCTGGAAGGATTGTCAAAGTTAGTGAAGCCACAATTCGAGAAGATCTATTATTTGATGATGAAGAAGGAGCTATCCGTTTTGATAAACAGCTTCTTTGGGATACTTTGAGCGACATTGGGTATGAAGGGTCTTTAACAGAAACAACATTCAAGAAACCCTTATTTAGTCCACATTGGAAGTACTTGGTTCATGTCCTACTACATTGTATCAGTTCTAAGAGTACTTCATGGGAGCAATTTGGATCTAATATAGCATCTGCTCTGGTGGGTTTGGCTACGAATCGTATCTTCAACTTTTCAAGACTCATTCTAGATGGTATGTTATCTCACATTTCTCATGGCTCACCCTGGCTAATGTATCCAAGGTTTATTCAAGTGTTCTTGAATAAACAACTTCATGATGTACCAAAGCCTTCAAGCTTATTACCTGTTGTGGTACAACCTGCAACAATTTTCACCTTCATGGCTAGGAAGAGTGACAAGTTTTATGGAAGGAACACTCCCTTGACTACTTCAATGATGGAGATTGTTCAAGCTATTAGAGATGAGGCTGCAGTAAGTGAAGAACGAGAAGGTACTGCATCTTCTCAAGGTACTGCTTCTCAAGGTGTTGCTTCACAAGGTACTGATATACAAGAAGGTACTGCAACTTCACCTCCTACATCTCCACACCATTCTACTCATGGAGATTCAGAACCAGAGGTCAATCCACCATCCTCTCCCAATGATTCCACTTCAACAGATGGGCTTCAAACATCTGGAGGAGATGAGGGAGATGTGGCATCTGAAGGACAGGTTCTGGATACTTATGCTTTAACAAGGGAGATAACACGGTTAAAGAAAGAATTTGAACATCAGGCTGCACAATTAGTGATGTTGAAGAACAAGTATAGAAGATTAAAGAAGTTTGTCTGGCCTTTAGTACAACATCACATATTGTGGGTCAAGACTGAAAAGAAGAAAAGAAAGCACTTTAAGAAGCCTTCCAAAGGCAAAAAGGTTCAACAAGAATCTTCTATCCAATTGGGGAGGAATCTGGAGCAAGATAATTTGAAAGAAGATGTTGATATTTATGAAGAAAAAGAAGATGAACCTCAAGGTACTAAAGTACAAGTAAATATTGAAAGTACTGAGCCTGAAGGAACTGGAGTTCAAAGTACTGGTGTACAAAGTACTGATGATCAAGGTACTGCTCTTCAAGGAACTCATAGACAAGAGCTGATTACACCAAGGACGCTTAATTTTGATGAAGAAGCTGGTCCTTCTACTGTTCTACAAGAAGAGGAAGCTGATACACCTATGGTCGAGCACACTGCAAGTGAAGATGAGACAGTTGCTCAAATTTTGCAAAATCTATCAAGGCCAAGAGGTGTTAGTATTCCAGGAGTTGCTGAAGAACAACCACAAGCTTCTTAACCAGTTTTAGATCCGAAAGATAAAGGTAAAGGCAAACTGGTGGAAAAAAAGAAGAAGAAAGAGCTGACCTTAGTAGAGATAAGAGCTATTGAAGTGGCTAAGAATGAAGCAGCTGCTAGGGAGCTACAAGCTAAATTTGATGTTGAGATTGCTCAACCAGTGAAGGAGCCTGAAGCTGTTATACCTAGAAGACCAATCAGTAAAGCTAAAGAAAGAAATGCCATGATGGCTTATCTAAAGGGTCAAGGGTATACTGGATTACAAAAGCTGAACTACTTAGAGATGAAAGATTTATATAATGTTGTCAGAGAAGCCTATCAGAAGCAAGTTGAGAGTATTATTTCTTTCAAGGATGATAAGAAAAAGGAGGATGTAAGTAAAAGAAGCTTGAAAAGAAAAAGAACAACTGAAGCTGAACAGCCATCAAAGAAGATTGAGTTAAGATCAGATACAGTTGATGAGCTGAGAAATTACATAAGGGTTGTCGACTTTGAGAATCCTAAATCCAAAGATGCTGCAGTAAAGAAATCCAAGATAACTACATTTGAAGTAGTAGAATCAAAGGATGGAAACTATTTGATGTTCCATAGGGAGGATGAAAGTTTTAGAGTATTCAATTTGCTATGGGATATACTGCACATAATAGAAAGAGCAGATATGTTTCAACTATATCAGTTAGTGCAAGAATACTTTGAAGATATTCCATCAACTGGAGTTGGCTTAGTATTACTAGGAGAACTGACAACTATCTTTGAAACTGAGGAAACAAGCACTGATGAACTCTGGCAAAACTAAGAAAACTGAGAGATTACAAGCTGGAGATTTCTTGAAGAATCAGGAGTGCATGCTTTGGAATTGGAAGATGGAACTATGATCCATATGTTAGCTGAAAGAAGATATCCTTTGACAAGAGATCTTATGAGAAGGATGCTGGATCATGGAATGGAAGTCGAGGAAGAGAATGAAACAGCCCTAATGGTTATTGAATTATATATCAAATGGAAAACGGCTGAGGATGAAGCATAAGTACTGGTATGATGTTTAATTGTATAAAATTTTGAAAAGTAAGTACTTTATTCAAAGTACTGCTGGACAAACAGTACTTTAATCAAAGTACTGCTTGTAGCACAAAACCAGTAAATGTTTTAAAAAGAAAACTTTTGTTAAGTGAAAAATATTTTGAAACAAAAGTTAAAAGCAACAAAATGGTTTTTGAGATGGTTACAACAATAGGTTATCAGTCCACCATGTCTAACAAAATGATTGGTTAATCCATGAGCAAACGGCTCTGGTAAAGATATCTCAAATCCGTTATATAGTTGACAACTTGCTAATAAGTTGTATGGTAATCAACTCACCATATCAGCAAATGTAAAGAGTTGGCTAGCCCACAATAAAAATGGCTTGTGGTAAAGGCTGTGGAAAAACCATTGATATGGTAATTAGTTCACCATGGTTGCAAGAACTAACTAGTCCAAAAGGGTACAGCTTTTGGTAAAGACAAATCAAATCTGTTGATAGCTGATGATTTGCTAAAAATCATATGGTTATCAATGTACCATGGTCTTACACACCTAAACATTTGGCTACTCCAGAGTTAATGGCTTTGGTAAAGAGACATCAAAATCCATTAAAATTTCAATGATTCACCTCTCACAGGAGTTTACACACCTGGAAGTGATGAGAATAGACTGAAACTTAATGAATTAATGTACAAAATTGCCATATGTTGCTGAGTTGCTGAAAAGATGGAGCTTGCTGATTGTTGCTGCAAAGGATTACATATAAAAACTACTTTGATGATGATAATACAAGCACAGGGAATACAAAGACAAAACTTTGAAGATAAAGACACAATCTTTCCTTGAAGACAAAGACTTTAAAGATAAATATACAAAGGAACTTGAAATCAAGCAAGTAGAATTCAAGTTAGGGGAGGATTGTTGGGATATAGAAAGTCAAAGTGCTGAAGAGTCAAAGTACTGAAGTCAAAGTACTGCTAAAGAAGAAAGTCAAAGTACTGCTCGTTCATCAAAGTACTGCATAAATAAAGGACTGCTATGCAAAATCATTAAGGATCATTATGTAATTCTAGAATGTTCTCAGATTAGTTTAGTATTACTTGTCGTACAAGGTTTGTAATTGTAAACCGACTAGGGTTATCCTTATGCCTATAAAAGGATCCCTAGGATGGTATTAGAGAATACGTTTTTAGAGAGTATGATATTAGAGTTTTAGAGTTGTTAAAGAATCTGTATAACAAGCAGGTTCTAAATATTAATAAAATCGTTGAAGTTAAAGTTAATTCTTCTTAGCTTTGTTAAGTAAATTCCGCATACTTAATAGAGTTAGTTCAGTGTTTCTTTGTTAGTAACTTAGGATTTATCTAAGGTTATTAAACCCTTACAAGCTATATAAGTTAGTTTGGTTAGAGTACATCGATCCAACAGAGAAGAGCTAACCTGGAGGAAATTATTAACAAGTACCTTGTGGACACTACCAAGAGGCAAAAGGAGCAAGAGGAATGGCTTAAAAATTTCCAAGATAATACAAACAAGAGCCTCTCTTCCCATGACATATCACTTAAAAACTTGGAAACTTTAATTGGAAAGCTTGGCGACGAGGTACAAAGAAGAAACGAAGAACAAAAGAGCAAATCCACTATATGTAAGGTTGTATTCTCTGATAACAACAAGTACTTTGATGAGTCCGATACTGATGGCGAAAGTGAGTTACGTCGTAATCACACCTCAGAGGTACGGCGTAACTCAAATTCAAGCAAAGACACGGGCACCAAGGACGACAACCCTAAAAGGAGAATTCATTGGTGTAAGGCTATTGCAATTGATGATGGAGAATGCTACAGCTTGTGGGCCTTGTGTGATCCTCGGAAAACCTGCGATGGTGGTGTTGATAAAGAAAGGATAAAAGATGACGGATACAAGTGGACTACACTAAACGATGAAGAAAGGTTAGCCAAGTTCTCGATTAACGAAGTGGAAGGACCACCCATTAAGCATTACTGCAAACCCTTACTCATCATGGAAGATGAGATTACTCACGCTTGGCCGACGTGCAATCCTTTTCGTGATTATTGCAACGGAGGAGGTAATGAGAATAACGAAGTTTGGATATGCCCACACGAATCTGGGAGGCACGACGTTGATTTTGGAAATCTATCATTCAGTGATTGGTATTCGATAAGATTCGGGGACGCGATAATTAATTCAGCTTTGTTCAGAAACCTGGAACTCAAATATGAGAAACATATTCTTCGAGGAAAACACATTAAGCCCCTCGATGATATTACTTCTGAAGATGACAATGACGAAGGAGTTCAAAATCATTGGTGTGAACAAATTAAAACCAGCGACGGAAAATTTTGGGCTTCCTGCAACCCTTTTGAGTATGAATGTGATGGAGGAAGCAGCATTGAGAGAGCTGGGGAAGACGAATTCCTTTGGACTTCAACTAATGATTCTGAAAGAACAAAATTGCCTTGGCCAGATGATCTCGGATTCAACGATTGGGTTAGAATCAAATACGGAAAAATTGACACGTTAACTAAAAAGAAAATCTGGAATGGGTGTATGAGTAAAGATCAACCTAACAACAAAGTTCCTAATGAAAAACCAGAAGATGACACCAAGGGCTCGTCTAAAGTAAAAAATGAATAATGCAAGCAAATACTCAACCAACTTGAAGATACCGATTCCGACGATGATTTCGATTATCTAGAGTTACAAGGCGAAGACGGTTTCATTGACCCAGATGATGAAGTACACGAGAAAAGAAGATGCAAGCTTCTTGGCATCCCATTTAAGAGGCCACCACCTATTATAGCCGAAAATTTTAAGTTTACGCGATACCATTTGGGGCCTGAAGAAAAATTTTGCAAGATCCGGAAAATTGAAACCAAAGAATATCTTCGCACTGCCACAAATGTCGGGTGGGTTAGGCGCAACTTAATGAAAGACATGGAAGAGGTCGGGGAAGTCCAAAGGCCCCCATAGAAGCCCCGCGACTCTGAGTCTACCTTAAAGACTCGTAAATAAAGAAAAGTGCTCTTTCGAGAGACAACCCGAATTATCCCTTTCTTTTATTTTATTTCCTTTTCTGTTGGGTTTTGTGTTTTCTAACTTGTTTTGCAGGAAACGAGGAACTAATTGCTGCTGCAGTTGCTGGTCTGAACAGAGTTACGGCGTAACTCATCTTGGTGATTACGCCGTAACCAACATTTTAGCAGCAGAATTCTTGATGCATCACCAATTACGGCGTAATACCATCTCAGTGGTTACGCCGTAACTACTCGCTTTGCATGCTCATTCCAGGTTTTGCCAGTTACGGCGTAACTCCCTCAAAAGAGTTACGACGTAACATTCCTCTGCTTTAATTCTTTCATTTTAAAACACATTAACCTTGTATTAGTTTTTAAATGAACTTTGTGGGTGTGTTCCCTGTAAACCCTCACGAGACTTCACTCGTCCACTTGGGACACCAAGTGGTTTAAAAGGCTTGTTGCATTCGCTAAATGAAACCGTGATTCCTACGAAAGTGAGTTAGGTTTGTTTTTTGTTTTTCATTCTTTTTCTTTTTAGAATTATGCTTGTCGGTATTGTGATTTCAGGGATTGAAGTTTGTTCATGACGCTTATACGAAGGCACATTTCTTTTTCGTGGGCCTTCTTCTTTATGGAGCAAATTTCATGGAAGTTCTCGCTCTAATTCTACCTTTCTCTTCACCTTTATTTTAATGCCTAGTACAAAAGGGAGTTTGTACAATTCAAGTGGGGGGACGGGAGTAGAATTATCTCTTGAACTTTATTTCGCCCTCATTTTTCTAGTTTATTTTGAAAAATTATGCCATTTTTAAAATTTTGACATGTTTTTCTTAACCTAACTAGATTAGACCTTAGCCGAGCACATACAACCCTTGATATTATATGGTAAGATTAGCCTTATCCGTTTCCAATATTTTACCCCAAATCCACCAAATTATGAGTGTGCCGGTAGCTTGTAAACTTTAGAACTTGGCCTTTGCATCATTTTGAGACCATAGACGAGGTATGTTGAGTTAGCTCGATGTATTTGGACTTTTCAGTTTTAGAAGGCAATATTAAAGGATTATCACCCAAACAGCCTACCATTGTGAGTCTATCGATTAGTCACCTCGACTTTTCGATCCCCATGTGAAACCCTTTTGTTGCACTAATCTTTAGTGCAAGATACCCCTAGATACACCCTTCTAAGCCATTTCTTTCATTTTGTTCAACCAATATATTGTTTCGATACACCTATACACCTTAGCCTACCCTGTAGTCTTTATTTGTAATTGGGAAGTCATCATTTGCCAAAGTTCAAGGTTCGAGTGGAAAGGTTCGGAAATCACGCTTTCATCGACAATATTTCTGAAGATCATTGAAGACCCCCCGAATTCCCACTATTCATCTCAAGTGGGGGGATATTATGTTAGTATTGACACATCTACCTTGCATTTCATGATCCGGTTTCTTGGCTTCTAAGTTTGAACTTTGGGCGGACGGTAAGTGGTGATGACTTGGTTATAGATTTAGACTACCTGCATGTTTTTTAATTTACACCAATTATATATCCCAAGTCTTATCCTACCCTTTTAGTCATGAAGCGTATCTAGGTGATGCAGCGAGCAATCTTTGGTGTCATGGCCATGGATTTGGTCATGTATCATTGATTTTGTCCACTTCGCCGTGACATGTTAGTAATGACGAGTCACCCCTTAACCTTTGTCGTGTCTACCCATATTGCCTTCGAGAATTGTTTAGCCCTTAACTCTAGTGGTGGAGATTTGTGTAACCGCCAAGCTTATGATAGAATACATGCTATGACTGTGCGATTGAGTGATCACCCCGAAATTGACACATAGAATAGTTGAGAGATTTGAGTGTTTGTTCCCCTTTCGTGAGGTGTTCGGCTTTGTTTTATTCTAGCATAAGGGATTTGTAAACTCATATTTTCCAGGTTATGCGAGATATCTTTTTAGGAATCTATCTAATAAGGTCTACTTGAGGGAAAGTAGAGCTCAAGTGGGGGGATATTTGATAACATCAAATAGTATTGAATATTAAGTGTCAATTTCCCCCGATAATGCTCGTTATTTATATCATTTATATGAATTTACGCTTGTTTTCCATTGTTTTCCACTTTCAGGTAAATTACGAGCATTGGAGCTAAAGAGACGCGGAACTGGAAACATATCTAAAGATTTATCACAGTATGCTATTTTGAAGAAGTTACGGCGTAACTCTTCTCTCACATTACGCCGTAACTATTGTGTGACTCAGTATGCCATCTTATCAGAAGGTTACGGCGTAACTCCTCCCAAAGGTTACGACGTAACTACATTAGGTCAAAAGAGGTGCCACGCCGCTGATACTTACGCCGTAACTACTGCATCTCTTATGACGTAACCGAGTTTATTGAAGACTATGGCGTAACCACTCATTAGGTGACGCCGTAACCAGCAGATCTAGTGCATTTTACGAAGAAATAGAAGTTACGGTGTAACTCCTATATGGGTTACGCCGTAACCCAGATCTGGCCTATAAATACCCCACGAATTCCAACATTTCTAATCATCCCATTCCACACACAACACTCTGAGAACGTGGGAAAAAGCTCAAGGCAGGTCTAAGGGAGCATAAGGAGCTGTTTCCAAGGGAGAAGTCACTCCATTACGATAAGCATTAGCGTTTTATATTTCTTTTACTTTCAATTCATGTATTTCGTACCTTTGAATATTGAATTGATTTGCATGATTAATATGAGCGGCTAAGCACCTTTTGGTGCTAGCCTGGTTATGATTCCTTAATTGTTTTGTTTGTGTTTATCTTTGCTTCCGTACAATTATTTCTAAGTGTATGCATGCATAGTTCATTGGTAGCCACCATTGGTTCTGTAGTTTTGAATGGTGATAGAGGCTAATTGCCTAGGAGATATGACCAACTGACCTTAGGTGAGCGGACTGAGACGGGAAGGGTAAGCTATGACCAACTGACGACCATTTCTACTTGTGCGATTTGACCAACTGATCACCTATCGTTTGGATGAACTTAAGAATTAGGGGGTGTAGTGTCTAAGTTCCTAACGGTCGGGCATTCACTATTATAAATCTAGCATGTTGCGGTACTTAATGACTTGGCTTAGGGGACCAGGAACAACAGGACTTATGACGGTGCGCCTGATTTCTCCTGTGGTGGCATATTTGCTGATAGGTTAGGGCGAATTGACCAAATGTTGTCCTCTCGAATTTGACCCCACCTGAAGTAATTGGAAGTAAGTAGACGTAGACATAACTAGCTAGGATGATTAACTAGGTTAGTACCACTTCTCTCTATTGATTTCTCTTTGCCATTTATCTGCTTTTATTTACTTTATTCTGCATTAGTAGTTTAATTAATTAAATCTCTATCGAAACATTTTTATTCTGTGACACTAGACTTAGTAATAATCCAACACAGATAGCTCTTGGGACGACCTCGGCTTTACCGTTTACTACACTACACACGACCAGGTACACTGCCCGTTAGTGCACTAGGGTAGACCATAGGTATAGCGAGACACTATAAATATTAAGACCTGGTCAGTAAAACTTGCATCAGTACCTTTCCATTTTCTAAAAAACATAAAAAAGATTAAAAAAAATAATCTTCCTCAACCCCAACCTTAGCGTAGTAATTTCTCACTAGCATTCCTATTCCCCTAGAGAACGATATCAATTCCCGAGGCTTACCCTAATACTACACTACAACGATTAGGTTCACTGCCTAGGGTGTTAAAAAACTTGCTCGACGAAAAGGAAGTTCCTTTGATCCCGAACGCGCGTTGTACGCGTATCAAGTACTAACTGCTAGTACATATGGTTTGTACTCTAATAGGATATGTACGCGTTTTGTAATTATAGAATAGATTGCATGGATATCTTATACGTTTAGATTGATACGAATATATTATAGTTATCTTGTAAATGACTCTTTAAGCTATAAAAGGATATCCTAGGGTTAGTTGTTAATACGTATCTTCTGTTAAGCTTCAAGGTTGTAAACCCTAGTGATAAGAAAAGATCACTCATATTATAATAAATAATATTGAATTGTTTTGTTACATCTTGTTTACTGTTTCATATACATCCAATTACCATTGTATTCTAAAGTGCAGTAGTAGATTCCGCATACTACTTGGTATAACCTCAAAGTATCTAATAACACAAGTCTCAAAGGTGTTTAGATCCTCACACATACTATATGAGTGATAGAGCTGGAAGAGATGTTCCAACGGCAAGACCGCACCCAGTGGCGCCTACCCAAGGAACGAATAGGAAAGGATCCAGTGCCCCTAGGATAAAAAGAAAGAAATCAAGTGTGGGGGTAACCATAAAGCAAATCAAAGTAATAGGAAGAAAAAGAGGTCCAGAATTGTAAAAGAGACTGAGGAGAACAAAAAGGAAAACACTTATGTTCTAACTATTGCTCAAATCGAATAAAGAAATGTTAAAGAAGTAATCTGCAAGAACACGATCAAGAAAATAAGTACTTGAAAGAGTAGAGTTATACGAAGATTTAGATTAAATGGTTGAGGAAGGTGAGAAAGTGTCAAAGTCTATTAAAAAGAAAAATGACACTTAATGATGAAGACAATGATTCAGATGAGACTAAATCTGACGATGATGTAAATCAATACATCGTAGCTCCAAACGAAGAACTATATGGTGCAACAAAGTCCAGCTCTCACAACCTTAGCTCCCTTAGGAAAACAACTTCACAAGATGATACCCATCTTGTCAAAAAGCCAACTGCTTCTACCGTGGTTATAATCTCAAAACCCGTAGAAGCAACCAACACAACTCTTGTAATGGACTCCGGTCGACCGGGATCGGGAGGAAATCCTGAGTAAGCAGGTCAAGCTGGAGTAAGTGCTAATGTTCATAATAGAGACAATACACTCGTTCACAAGTCGGAGGTTCATACTCCCTCTCCAGCTTTGAAAACGAATCCCTCATATTTGGCACAGGTATAGAAGAACTTGGACGTTGCTGCCACCACCACTACACATCAAAAATCTCACACTACTAGTATTTCACACCCTACTGACTACACTACTACACTTCCAACTACACCACCAATGGCATCACACTCATCACCACCACCAACATATCCTTAACATAACTTCACTCCCACTAAACTTGAGTAAATAAGGAATGTCATGAAAGATACCTTCATCACTGGAGACCAACATGATCAACTATCGGGAGGAATTGGAAAGGTCCTAGCTAAAGTACATAAGCATATGAGTGAAGTTGTTCAAAAGAAGATCTTCACAGAAAAAAGACGAAGTGTGTATGTACATGCTCAGCAATACTGCATTACAAGTCTAATATCCCGAGTCATATGAAGTTTTGAAGAAAAGTGCTTCAAGTGATCAAGAGACACGAAATTAGAGCCAACACAAAGAAGCTTCCCAGGATCACCACGAAAATGATAATCATGAGGGGGAGAAAGTATAAGAAAAAGATCACAGGAATCACTTCAGCAAAACTTTTTGAACATCACGAAGAAATGTGGATTATTTTGGCTGTGTTAACATGGATTATTCAGAGATGCATATCAAGCTTTGATAACATGTGTGATGATGGGAAACCAAGGTGATACATGACCAAGATGGGATGCTTTTGAATCAAGACTTGAATAATCAACCCTTAGGGGGAGATTGTCATGATTCACTCTAGAAATTGTCATTATTCTAGGTCTTAATATATGGTGCTTTATCTTATGTTTTGAGAGGTAAGCTAAATAATTATGTAACTACGTAAATAGAGTCAGACCCACTAAGCCCAGTATCTACCTCGCTAGTAATTATACCTCTCTACTACATTAGAATAAATTTGGGGAAGTGTATGAAGAAGCTAAATAATGGCAGTATGAATTTTGGGGGGGGGGGGGCGTCAATCCAATTCATACATATTACAACATTTTTCTACAAGTGAAGAAATGCTCACATGCAAGGATAAAAGAAGAAGATAATGAGCGTCAACTATGAATATCCTCTACATTTGAAGAACTCACGAAGACGTTTATGAATTGGGGGGGGAAGTCAATCTAATTCATAACATATTACAGCATTTTCTTACAAGTGAAGAAAAGATATTATGCAGGGATACAAGAAGAAGATAATGACTTATTCTTTATTTGTATTTGTACTCGTAGGTAAGTAACGCCGTATTTCGTCACATGGGGGAAGATTGTTAGGATCGCTCCTAAAACGTAAATGTGATGATATTACGGGAATTACACTTGTTCTATCATAAGTCACAAACACAATGACTAAAGTTGTAAATAGGTTAAATTCATGTGCTTTGGTGGCCTATAAATACCCTTCTATGCTTTCATAGAAGGGTGTGAAGCTCGGTAGGATTAACTTGGTAGGGTTTGTGTAGTTTACTCTCATTTTCTCTTTCAATACTAGTTTTTCCTTTTCTCTCTCTACATCTCTTCTTACCTCGCTGCTCCATGGCTAACTTACCATATGAGCTTCCCCGACTTCCCGATAACGTAAGTCAAACTAAAACAATGTAACACCCCAACCCACAAGGGTCTGAATGTCACATTATGGAGTCATATCAGAACATACTAATAAAATTTTGCAAGCGGAAGTCTTATAAAATAAAATACCAAGTCATATAAATGAATGACTTACAAGGAAAAATACAAAATCTAATATGTAAAAAATGTAATATCAAAACAATGATCTTCAAAAAGAGTCAAATAAGATAGGGAAACTAGGGCCGGTTCACTCAAATACTCCTACTCTCAGCCCATCGAGCCCAACATCCTACTAGGTACCTGCCGCATGGAAAAGAAAGTGCGACTGAGCTTAAAAAGCCAATGAATAGATATGACAAAATAAAAACTAAACAAAATAAAGATATGAAGGGAATCAAAGGAAATTGATATCAAGGTCACAACAATGAAAAAAAAGAGTCAATGAGGAACCTGGAGAACACAATATTAACAGAGAACAAGAAGAAAAACAATCAAAGGAGACCAAAACAAAGCAACGCATCAGCGAATAGACATAAGCACGTATAAATAACCAAACATAAAAATACCGAACATAAAAAATAGGGGTTGATAAACAGTATTATAAACAAAACAAGTAACAAAACAGTGTACAAGCATAGCAGCAGCGTATCAACTAAACCTAAATATGGCAACACAAATAAATCAGATAATCAGAATACATATAAGCCAAGCTGAATTCTATAAGCATGCGGAAGAAACTAAATTGAATGTAAGCATAGTAATCACACAAGTCAGATAACCCACAGTTAATAAACAGAACAAGTATCATAACGAGCAAAAATACTAACAACATTATAAGCATGATAGTCACATGTAACCGGTAGGAATACCAAACGAATATCATAATTGAATGAATTAACTAAACAAGAATATAGCATGGCAAACTAAACAAGTCAACTAGACGGATAACATAAGTTGAACCATATTCCTTCATCAACCAGTAGTGTGAATAGAAGTGTAAACATGGCAGATCAACAAGTCAGGTAAACATCAATTACTAAGTCAAACCAATAGCGAAAGCAACGGAAAAATACCAACCAAAAGTACAAGAATGGTAGTCACAAATAGCAAATAGGAATACTAAATGATAATCATAGCCCACAAAAATAACTGAACAAGGTATAACATGGTAAACGGATGAGTCAAATAATTACATACTAGCATGGCAAACGGGTGAATCAATTAGTCACATAATAGCATGGTAAACGATTAGTCACATATTAATCATATGATAGCAGGGTAAACGAATGAGTCAAATAATTACATACTAGCATGGCAAACGGGTGAATCAATTACTCACATAATAGCATGGTAACTAGGTAGTCACATAAATCATATAATAGAAGGGTAAACAGGTAGTCACATAAATCATATAATAGCAGGGTAAACAGGTAGTCACATAAATCATATAATAGCAGGGTAAACGGATGAAATAGAAATCTGAAGTATAAGCTTGGTAGTCAACCAAAATGGAATGAGAGTATGACAAATCAAATAAACTGGAGTATAGTATGGTAGTTGGATGAATCACATAAGGATACTGAATGAAAGAGTAGTCAAACGAAAGACTAAAAATGAGAAATATAGAATATGGTGCATTGTGGAATAACATGAGGCATAACAAAGATAAAAGATCATGAAAGGAAAATATCAGTAATATACAACGAGCCCAAACAAATCAAATCATATCATATCATAAGTAACCATGGAGTAGCTAGCTCCCAAAATCTGAAAGACGTGTATTGCACATAAGCGTCAGTCACCAAATAAATCATATCATATCCAGATCAAATAAAAATCAAATCTAGGATGCATCATGATGAGTGTGTAAATACTCATCATTTTTGTTCCTTCTACACTGCAAAAACAGTCAAAAACACTTTGAAAAGTCTCAAAAAGACAGAAAAAATATTTAGACTGTATTTTATGCAATAATTGTCAAAATCTAGTCCCTGGTTATTCAAAACATGTAATTTTTCATAAAAGGCCCTCAGGAATTTTTAAGTTGTCAAATTTAGCCTTATAAAGTCTAGTTTTGCAAAATGACAACTTGAGTCCTTGGAATTTTAAAGATTGACAGAAATTACCCCGGGACATTTTTAATTTGAAAATTATCATTTTTGGTCCTTGGGAAAATTAATCTTGTCATAATTAGTCCTTATGATGAAATTTGGAAAATTACAGCTTTGGTCCTTCAAGTTTGGTCAAATGGAAAATATGGTCCTTGTGTATTACTTCCAAATCAAAACCTGGATCACAAAATTAAAAAAAAAAAACCATACAACAATATCATGTGCCTGCACGCTTTGTCCCTCTCTTTTACCCAAGCTCCCATACCCTATACCCCTTTTCCCTCCTCTTTTCTTCTTTCTCTGAAACACTCAACCCTCCTCCCATCCCATACCCACTCAACCCCCTGACACTCTCCACCTTGGAAGCTGTAAAAAGAGATGTCAACATGTGACAGCCTCCTTGACAACCCAAAGTGCAGAAGAGAAACTGACGGCTATGATTAACTCCATATGGTACCTAATTCTTGGATGGCTTGGATTGAATCAAAGAAAGCACAAGTTGGCACTTTGACTGTTTTATCTCAGTGAACACGCACAAGCGCAAAGCCAGAAGCCAGAAGAATTTTTTTTTTTTTTTTGGGGTATAAATAGGCATTTTAGGATTAGTGTACAATTTGTCTAGAATCTTTATTTTCTAGTCCCATTTATATTATCCTTGTCATTTAATCTTAATGTAATTTTAATTTCAGTTTAATTTAATGCAAATTCAGATTCCAAGTTTTATTTTTGTTTAAGCAGTTTTCTTGTTCTTCATCTTTCTTACTGTCATTCAAAGTTTTTATTTTTTATGTTAAAAGTTTTTCACCAACCTTCATTTAAGCTCACGTGAATTTTTGGAAAAGTACTAATCTGAGCTTCAACAATTTCGTAGTGTTTTCATCATTCTGCCCCAGTAGGGGGTGTTTGGAAAAATCTGTTTTCTTGGGTCGAAGTTTACAATTTGACCCACTTTGATTCTAGGATCAGTGGAATTGTTTTTTTTTTTTTTTTTTTTTTTTTTTGTTTGCAAGTTAATCGGTCAAGTGTTAATCACAAGTTGTCAAAAGATCTTTGGTGGTGTTATTTTTTACCATTTCTGTCCTGTTCAGCATCCCCATTTCAGCAGCAGCAAGCCCACTTCAGCAGCCCTTATTTAGCTTGTAAAAGCTCCTTGTAAGCTGGGTAAAGGGGCAAAAGTGAGTTAGGTGGGTGGGTTTCATCCTCCCAAAAGCTTGGGGGCTTATGCACTCTCTAGCTTAATCAAAATAAGCCACAAAGACCACCATTTGGGCTGTTTGGGGACTGCAACAGCGCCACAGCAGCCTTGAGGGCCCCTGTGGTTAGTTTTTTTTAGCTTCTCTCATCTACTTATTGCTTGTTCAGATTTCCCTTCAGTGTTTTAGATAAGTTAGGTGTTTGTGCATTAGATACAAGCTTATTTGAAGCTTTTTAGAAGCCTCGTTTGGTTTTGAATGTCCTTAGCAGCCCAATGTCCTTTGTTTTTTTACTTAGATTTAGGTGACTTTAGGTAGGTTTAGGATTAGTTAATTGTCACAATTATTAGTTAGATATTCAGTTTTCATGTATTTATGCTCTTATTAGGATTTGGCGCTTGTTACGTAGCTTACTTTTAGCCTTGAAAAGTCCTCCATTTTCTGTTTTTACCCACTGTTACAGCTAATCAGCAGCCCCTTTTTCATTTTTTTTAGCTTTTTAGGTGTTTAGCTTTTGCTTATTATAAATCTTAGTTCGTAGTCGCTGTTTTAGGTTTGTGTCACTTAGTTTTTAGCTTGTTAGTGGCTTTTGTAGCTTGTTATAAGCCTCTAGGACCTGTAACATCCCCCTATCCACGATAGCTATAACAGTTTGCTTTTGGGCTTTTAGAGTTTAAATTCAGCTTATTTTTCTCTTTCATTTGCTTATCTCTGTTTTCCATTAATACCCTTTAAATGGATTAGAATAGGTTCTTGATTGGGTAATCTTGTTGTAGCTTTTCTTTCCCTTGGCAGCCTACAAATCCAAACAGCCATTCAAGTTCATTTTTTTTATTTATGTTGTGTTTCTAAGCTGCTAATAGCTCACTTTTTTAAGGTTTGTAAGATTAGTTTTTTTTTTGTGAAAAGTTGTAGTTTAATCTCATTTTTAATTTGCAAGTAAAGAAAAGAAAGAAAGAAAATAAGTGACAAAAAAAAGGGTGGGAAGTGGGACTTGAACCCACGACCTCCTGCGTTACAGAACCCCACACAGCCACCCCCTTACCATCTGTGCTAGTAGTTGTTGTGTGTTAGTTTTCTACATTTTAATTATTTAACATCACTTCACAGTTATAGCTTATAAGAATAACTTGTTTTTTTTAGTGCTTATTTCCAAAAAGGGCTTGCACCTTTTTTTTTTTATTTTTCCTGCATTTAGTATAACTGTAAAATTTCACATTTTTCTCTAGTCATTTAGTATTTTTAATTAATTAATTAGTTTAAAATAGTTTTTAATTCGTAGAAAATAAAATAAAAATCGAAAAAAAATACAAAATAGTTTTTAATTAATAATAATTAGATAAATAGTTTTAAAAATAATTTTATTTTTCCAATAATTTTCTTGCATCATTAGGATTGTAAAAATGTATTTTCCATATCCGTAGGTATTTTACTTCTTTATTTTCACGTTTTATTTTGTACGTTCACGTAATTTTATTTAAACGTACGTTTTAGGTTTTAAACGTTAATCGATTTTAAATATAGAATTAAAATGACTTCAAAGTCTTTTATAGATTTAATTTCCTTAGTTTAATCACTCACTCACTTATCAATCCTTTTTCTGTCCAAATTCACTCGATCACAAACCCGTATTAATACCATCACAGCCTCGTTGGGAAGAACGACCCAGGTTTGCAGTTTCTTCTGCAATACTTTGGAACACACACTATACTACATTTGATTAGACGCCCCTCAAAAAGGCTGTTGTCACATCCATACGCCCCTGAGAAGATATTAGTGGCCAAACATATATAATAATCTTGAGCTGATAATATATATAGCAAAAAGGGACGGGATGGTTCATCACTCGACCATCCTGGAGTCATGCCATTGGTGCATCAATGACATGGCCATGTTACCTTGATGGCTAGGAAAAATGGCTCGAGTATCAAACTGAAGGGTCAAAGGCAATGTCAAAAGTTTGGCAAAATGTCTAAGTCATCAGAATATCACAGGTTCATAATCAAAGGTTCACAATCAAATGGTTCAAAGATTCACAGTAAAGGTTCATGACAAAGACTCACATCAAAGGTTCACATAAGATGGTTCAAGGTTCATAATCAAAATAGCTAAAGATCAAAAGATGTGTAAGAGATCATGAGAAACCTTAAAAGAAAGGTCAGAATATCTTTACATATAGTTTACGAAATCTCGAGTATCATTGAAATACCATTTTCATAAAAGAAATCTTTAAAAGTGGTTTCCAAGAAGCTTTTACATAAAAGTTGCATCGGATTTTATTTCTGAAAATCATTTTAAACATGGTTCCCATAAAAGTCAAGAGACAACCGTTTAAAACAGTATCGCATTATGCTCATAATTACAAATCATAGTTATTATAGTTTTATAGAAAAATGTCCTTTTTAAAAGTAGTTTCATACACTGATAAAAGTCATTTAAACCTTCACATGAGAGTGATTTCACATTGGTTTTCTAAAAGAATTATTTTAAATAGTATTTCTCAAACATTATTCGGACAAATATGTAAGAAGGTTTTATTATAGGGTCAGGATATTAATCTTATTACAAGTTTCAAAAGATTCATTTATAAATATTGAAGTCACGAATGAAAACAAGCCATAATACCAGAACGAACATCAATTCAACTGAGATAGCAAATCAGGAATAACGGTAACGATTAAATTCATGATGCAGATCAAAATATTCAAATTGTAAAAGCAAAGGATCCAAAATCCAAGAGGAATCCTTACAGAGAAAGCATAATCATATCATATCATATCACATCGTATCAAATGAAACATATCAAACTGAAGGGAATCATAATGATAGCAACGAATGTCATAGCGAATAGAATCATATCAAATGATCATATCAGAATCATATCAAAAGGATCATAGCAGAATGAATCATATAAAAGGAAGATCATAAACGAAACAAAGTCAAGGATCAGAAAGTCATGAGAAATCCCTACTGAAAAGGGATAGAATATTTGTACCTTATTCAAAGCAAGTAAACAGTAAAAGAAAGGTCACAAGATGATCACTCCCGCTTCACGGAACCTATACGAAGTAAATGACATTTATTATAATCAGATTACCCATTTTAGACGGCTCTCCATTTTTAGTAGGTCTCTACTTTTAGCAGGTTTCCTGTTTTAGTAACTTTTCGAATTGAATAAGTTAAGATATAATTCATGACAACTTATCATATTTTAGGGTTTTAAGTGTCATTTAACAAATTTTAGGGTTTAATGAGCAACTATGTTATTATTTGCAAAACACATAAACTTTACCCGTATTCGTAATTAATTAGGGGTTTCATAAACCATAAATCATACAAAGGTCCAAATGTACATTAGAGGTCAACAAATATCATTTTTGTGGTTTAGTAGTCGTTTACACAAGCTCATAAGGTTACATGCATCCCGGGTTAATTTACAAACACTTATGCATACCAATTATTAAAACATGTATTCAAGTCATATTCAGATTTATTTACTTTACATCAGACCTGTTTTCTACCAATTAAATAAAATATCTAGTCATCAATTCAGGTCCCCCAATTTGACACAGAACTACCTATATGTCTCTAGTATTTATGTGAATTTTCTCAGAATTTATAGACATGTCTAAGTATTTTATAAAAAATCACTTTCACAAACTGTCTCAGATTTCTCAGCTTTTGACACCTTGTAATTTTACATTTTTAAACCTTATTTAGACTATTCCAAAAATTCTGCAGAAATTCCAGAATTTAGTTAAGACCTTAATTAACATCCTATAAAAATTAGGGCTTCCCAGACTTCACCAATAATTTATGAAAAATCCCACAAGTTGGCTGAATTCCCAGACCGGTATAACAGTTTTGACATGTTAACTTTCAAAAATCAAATGGGAGCCTTTCCGACCACCAATGACCCCGAAACTCGACACACAAGTAGTACAGAGGTTAAATTCAATTCTAGAATCAAAAACCACCGAAATATGTGTCGTTAACAATTGATTATATAGTTTTCAAAACACTAAATTCCTGGGACAGCTTAACTTGAAATCACAGTTTTGACCTACGATGCACAACAATTCATAACGACTCCAATTGAATACCAATAATTAAACCGATCATCATGTACATGTATTAGGGTCTTATTAGCATCACAAAATTGGTCTTACACGTTTTTACCCACTGAGTGCAAAATTAAAAATGTAAAATCACACCGAAAACCCTAATTGACCGAAAAACCCTAACCCGACTTCCACCATTTTTATAAACTGATCCGAGCACTATAAAATTAATACAAATTAATCTTTATCATCCACATAGATTAGGGTTTTCATAAAAATTAACCACATAATTTTCTCATGAGTCGAATCAATTAAAATAAATAGGAAAACAATACCTAGTGTGCGGTTAAGGGAAATTTGATTGCAAAAAGGCCTAAACGATTATTCTCCCTACCTTGGCCACCCTCTCCTTGATCTCACAACCTCAAAAACGTGTGTGTGTGTGTGTGTTTTCTGAATGTAGGTCGAATGGGAGAGGAGGGAGAAAGGAATCCGGTTTATAGAAACATGTATTTTATTTTAGGTAAATTGTAATTACCAATTAATGCTAATTGATGAGGAATATGTGTTTTTAATGATGATTGATCGGTTATAGGGGAGATTGGCCGAAATTTATGGGTAGTATTTTAGGAATAATATTTATTTTGTAATTTAAATTAATTATAGAATTAGTTTAGATAATTATTTAATTTTATTTAAGCTTATTACTAATTTATCAAATGTCACCAATTAAAATTAATATTTCAAATGTTTATTAAATATTAGAAGCACTTTTTTTCTCTTTTCACTTCTTTTGTCTGCAGGAGAGCAGAGGTTTCTGTTTGTTTTTTGCCAGACATAAGTGCTTCTTTTCACTTCTTTCCTCTTCTAAATTTCAGACATTATCTTTCACTTCTTACCTCTTCTTTCACAACCTCTACATCTCTTTCTCAATATCTTACACCTTTTTTATGTTTCGTCCGTTTTTTACGTTTTCGTCCATTTTTTTACGTTTCGTCTGTTCTTTTACGTTTTCGCCCGTTTTTTTACGTTTTCGCCCGTTTTTTTACGTTTTCGTCCGTTTTTTCCGTTTTCGTCCGTTTTGTCTGTTTTTTTTACGTTTTCGCCCGTTTTCTTAAGTTTTCTTCCGCTTTATTACGTTTACGCTCGTTTTTTATGTTTTCGTCCGTTTTTTTTATGTTTTCGTCTGTTTTATACGTTTTCATCTATTTTTTTTATGTTTTCGATCATATTTTTACGTTTTCGTCTGTTTTTTTTTTACGTTTTCGTCCGTTTTCGCCTGCCTTTTTACGTTTTCGTCCGTTTTTTATGTTTTCGTCGGCTTTTTCGTCCCTTTTTTACGTTTTCGGTCATTTTTTTTACGTTTACGTCCGTTTTAGCCATTTTTTCTTTTTCGTCCGTTTTCTTACGTTTTCTACCGCTTTTTTACGTTTTCTTTCCGTTATTTATGTTTTCATCCGTTTTTTTACGCTTTCGCCCGTTTTTTACGTTTTAGTCCGTTTTTTATATTTTTATTTGTTTATTTTACGTTTTCATATGATTTTATAAGTTTTTTGTACGTTATTTTATCTTACCTAACAAAACGTAAGAAAATTTAAGAAAACGGACGAAAACAAAATAAAACAGACGAAAACGTAAAAAACAGACGAAAACGTAAAAACAAATGGTCTTCTTCTTGCAGATGAAGAGCTTAAATGTACCTCTTCTTTTGCAGACATGGTTTGCAGATGAAGAGGTAAAAGCTCTGAAAAAACAAACGACACCTTAGATAAATTTCATAATTAGTACCTCGAGTTAACAAATTTTAAATTTGACGCAAATATAATTACGCGATTTTTCCAGGTTTTACAAACACGATCCTAGGATAGGGGTCTGTTGGGTTTGGTTATGTATAGTAGCCTGGTTACTTGTCCCATTCGTGCCTCTAACATTAGACTGATTAATCCCATGCGTACCACTAACACCCAAGCGATGCAAAAGTTGTGCAAACAATACATCAGTGTTGTCTCTTGTCATATTGTCGTGATGTGAAGCCAAACGTAGAGAAAAGAATCACAACAACAAGATAATGATCCGTGACCCGGCATGAAAACCTGTATGGATTTGTGACCTTTGCACAAATCACCAACAAAAAAACAGGTTTAGATCGATGGTTTAGGGGAGAAAACGGCTGGTTTAGGGTTTTAGGGAGGGGACCGAATATTTTATGCTCTTGATACCATGTTCGGCTGATGAGTGAATGATCTGATTGATCCTTTCCCACATTTCATAGTACACATTTATAGGTACACATGGAATAATATTCTAGATTCGTGCTTGAGCCCATTACAAATATAAAAGATACAAAACGAGCTAACACAACCAGCCTAAACCTCTCAACCAAATATCTTTTATATTCCCTAAACCAATCCCTTTTACCCAAAACCCTCCATCCAAACTGCCCTCTAAGATCATCTAATCTTAAAAGTCTCAAGAAGTTAGAGAAAAAATAACTAAAAAAAAAAAAAAAAAAAAAAAAATGACTTAGCCATACATGCTACATATGATCAAACCTCTTATGTCATTGTCTGGTTCTAATAAAGCATAGCCTCATTTTCTTTCTGACTTTACATATTATAGTGATGTTATCGATAACATTCCTCACGAACTACTGAACTAGTGCATGTAAACAGTAACCTATAAGTAAAAAACTAGAACATGCAAACGAATTACACTGATTAAAAATAAGACAATACTCGAGTGATAATGACCACGTACGTACGTAAGCGATGATGATCAATTGATCAACATCTTGTACTTACTTTTGTCGGGTATATCATAGCCGCCACAAAACACACGCCACTTGTTTGCAAATTATAAATAAGGATTTATAAACATTTTCTAATTTTCAAAAAAAATTTATAAACATTTTCTCTGAGGTTAATGAAAGTTACTATTCTACACAGCACCAATCAATCCCTGGCATAGTCAAAGTCTGGTAATTTGCGAATCCTCGCCAAATGTCTCGTGCCGGTCCTCTTTTTTCTTGTATTGCTATACGTAACGACTAAATGCACCCTAAATCGTTTATGAAGAATTAGTATTAAAGAATTTAATATGGTTGATGTAGTGGATGATATGTGGTTGTGGACTTTAATGCATGCAAGGTATTTTGTCAAAATGTTTGAAAGAGAGTTAAGTTGTGAAATTATTAACATGGAGTTGTAGTTATTGGATCCATGATTGTTGACGTTGTCTGTTAAATTAAGTCAAAGTGAGAGGGTCCATTGCTTGTTTTGTGTTACTTAATTTTCGTCTTTTTAATAAAGTTCAATATGGAGATGCTGGACCATATTAGTGATCATATATCAAAGTTTGTTGAATGCCTTTGGATTTAATGATACCATGTGCCTATGCTAGTATGTTGATCATTTTTGCTGCAAATATTGCTTTTGTGGTACCATATGCTCTTTGCTTTTTTGCAAATTATAGATCAAGAGTTTAGGCTAAAAGATGTACAACACCCTTCACCGAAATATAAGATGAAATATATTTGAGTAAATCTAACATGGGGGCTGAATGTAATAACTATAGCTTTAGGATACTAACATAGTGATATAAAGCTCGCCTCACTCAGTTGGATCATTTGTATCACTGTACCACTAAGACAACTAGTCTTGATTGGATAGAGTGGCCGGTTTAATAACCCTCTAACTAGTTTTGTTACTAACCTTGTATTCTGTTTTCGTGTTCCTATCTTCTTACTAGGTGTTGGAGATACACGAACAACAAACCTGAATATCAAACACGGAAGCTAGCACTAAATCTTTGAGCAC
This sequence comes from Chrysanthemum seticuspe, assembly GCA_019973895.1. NCBI lineage: Eukaryota > Viridiplantae > Streptophyta > Magnoliopsida > Asterales > Asteraceae > Chrysanthemum > Chrysanthemum seticuspe. The sequence continues at coordinate 111,328,146 of BPTQ01000002.1, read as the reverse complement.
AAGCTGCGATCACCAAAGAGCTCCTTGGACGAACGATGAAGAAACAAAACACACAAAAGAAACTTAAGATTCAATGTTGTCAATCTAAATAAAGGTTTACAGAGGAAAGAACAATTAATGAACGCGAATGGAATGCTCCAACCCCTGATCTCCTCCTTTTATAGAGGAGAGGAGGTAGAAATTTAAAACCAAGTCCTAACCGATTTGGGATTGCCTTGGCACTCGGCTAATAGCTAACTGACTTACACTCTTAACAAAACTCAAAATTTCCTCCGCATGGAAAGAAAGAACATGCCTAAAAGGCTTACACAATAAGATAACACCTAACGACTCCAAACCTAATTAACTACTATTGCCAATAACCGGCTATCACTAGGTAGGAGTGATTTATCTCTCACATCTTGATATATTAGTCGGGGTGTTATTTACCCTTTTTTACTCCGTAGTATCTTCACATCTAACATCTTCATTATTTTCTCTACATAGCTAACATATATGAATGATTACTGGACATGATAGAAGCTTGATTTTCAGAGTTACTCAAAATCACTATCTAATATCTTGTATGCTTCTGAGCAGATACGGCTTTATGCTACGTAGTATTAAATGTAGTTGTGGATACAATTCATTCTCGAGACGCCTCTTTTCCTTATAGAGGTACCTTAGTGCCCATATTTAAAGTAAATATCGTTTATTTTTTTTTGCTGATTGACTAATGCCCACACCTAAGTTTTACATGTTACTTTGCGAATATCGCCCGATTTTATCCATAGCTTCTTTTGGCATTTCTGTTTGGATTGAGTAATATCATATCTTTTCATTGATATATCTAGTAAATTTAGTTCACAACTTGGAATATTAGGCCATACCCATTTGTCAGGATATATAATTATTGGAGGGCCCTGCTTGTTGGGACCTTCTGCAAAAATGATATGTATTATCTCCACAGAATATGCAGCACCAAACAGTCATAAATCCATTTATGAACATTCAAGTGTAATTCCTAGTCACCCTTGTAAGAGATAATATGCATAGTACTAATTTATCTTAGCACTTCATTACTATCATACTTGAAAGATGAAAACCTCATTAAATTATTATGCGTTGATTAAATTATAGTTGATGCATGTCTTATTCGTACTTGAACGGCTATTACAATCATCTTGATATGTGTATGCAGATTGATAACCACTTGAAAGGAAATTCAATGCACCAAACACCTGTGTGTACTGAAGAACAATGAGTGAGCAATTTTAAAGAATGTTGTCTGAATTGGTCAGTGGTCCTAACTATTAAATGACCTTCTGATAGATCAAATTTGAGGTAAACTTTGCAGGGTATACCTCATTATTACTGCTACAATAATTTGAATTATGTGTACTCATTATTGCATACCATACTATCATAAGGTGAATGGTGATCTAGCTTGAAGTTAGAACACTCATGTAATAACTGTAGGAAGATGATGACTACTGATAATATTTTATAAATATTGATCTTGTATACCCCCCAATTAAAATATATAACTAGTTTTACATACATACATGATACATACAATATACCAATCCATTCTATCCATCTGCTGGTACAAATATAATATACATCTTAATATCTTGATAATTTATATCTATATCTATAAAGAACTTTAATGGTCTTGTTCATCAAAGTATATAGACCTGTTCTACGATGAATACTTGAATATTTTGGATTTGCGCTGCACTAACCATGCGTTGGTTAAGCAACAAAATCAGGCAAAGGTTGAGATCCAAACCTTTTTTGGTTCTGAATGTTCATTGTCTCATACATGGCTGCTGAATGTGAAGACGGTTGTTGACTCATAGCATCGAATTCATTGGATTCGCCTAATTCCACGCCTCTACTGAGATGAATGTTTTGATTAGGAAGGAAACTCTGGTGACCACCCGACATTGATAGATTATCACCGTGTGGCAGACCTAAAGTTAAAGAGACCCCGTTTCCTGAATACTGTGGATGGAATTGCTCAGGGTTAAATCGCCCTATTTCCCCGATTTGATAGCCACCTAGACTGCCCATGAAATCTGTTGGATTTCCCATTAGTGTAAATCCGGCATCTTGCCTCTCGTTGTTTCTTGGTTTCTTGGGGCTGTACTGTGTCATTCCGTCCATCTGTGATGAGCCGATGAGGGTGAAGCTAGAGGGGTTTTGGAAGTTGATTCTTGTGGCGGTTGGAGATGTTGAGATGGTAGTTGAAACGGTCATTTGTGGCGGTGGAGGGTGGTTGAAACCTCTTTTTGAGTTCTCTGGTGACAAGCTTTTTTCATGTTTGGATGATGAGTTATCCTCACTTTGTTCGCTTTTGGTTGCTTTGTTTTCATCTGATTTATTCTGTTCATTTTCTTTGATTTCCTCCAGGTACATCTCCTCCACCATGGGCTTCCATAGCCTCACTCGCGCATTGATGAACCAATTTGAAACCTGAAAATATCATATCATTAAATCAATTCTCAACAAAATGAATATATATAAAACAGAGATGAAAGGATGATTCGACATATACCTGACCCCTAGTTAGACCAGTTTGTTTTGCAAGCATGTGCTTATCTGAATCTTTAGGATAACTGATTATATATTACAGAAATTTGGTTAGTACCAATGGAAAACAAGAGCAAATGTACATAGTTCTTAAATGTTTTGATTCTTACGGATGGAGGAAATGTTCAAAGAGCCAAGCACGAAGGACGGAAACAGAACGCTCAGGCAATCCTCTTTGTGGTCTCCAAGCATTGTGTTGGATCATTCCCAATTGTTGTAAAGCCCTCTGTTGCCTAAGCTGATTATCTACAAATTTCAACCGTGACCCGCCTTCATTCTTACCACCGAAACTATCTTCTTCACCTAAACTCCTACTAGCAGTCTTAATCTGTCCCAGAATCGCATCTTTTAGGCACCTAAATTGCTTTGAAATTGTCTGAAGTGCTAGAGCTGTGTAGGTTTTAGCAGACCCTATTCCAGCCGCTTGTTCAAACCACGAGATCACAATTTGCATCTGGTTATGGTATTGTCGGTACCTCTGCTCCACCTTCAAGACACCGGAAAAGTTTATAACGATATAATTTAACAGCTAGTAACAGAGTAAACAATTTTATTTATCAAATAGTTACCTCATCTAGCATGTTTACAAGCTTCGCTTTCTTCATTTGAACTTCCTGCCTTTCTGCCGTTGTTAGCTCGGCACCATCACCGCGTTTACTATTTGTTTCTTCACAACTCAACCCTTCTCGAGCTGCCGGTGATCCATTTGCGTTAAGAAGTTTACTAGACTGATCAGAGTTCTTGAACACATCTTTACCAACATTCACAACTTCCTCAAGAAGCTCATGGGTCGCCTTCAAGTACTTAGAATTCAACAACACACTCTGCACACCATTTGAAACCCCTGATGCTGATGGTGTTGATCCAGTAGCTCTTTCGTCACTAGATGGAGATATTGTGGCTACTCCAGCAGCTTGGGATCCGAATCCCGATTGCTGAGATGACAAACTTAAGGACAAGCCTTGTTGGAACCTATTGACTTCATGTGGTTGTGTGGTCATTTCCACGGGATTATAGATGTTGTAGTGAACTCGTGGCATAAAAGCATGTAAGGAGGACATGTCTTGTTGCGAATGAATTGAGACCGATGGTTGTACTGAAAGTGGGACACCGACGAATTGTTGTGTTTGGGAAGTGGTTGGTTGTGGTGTATGTGATAAAGATGTGTGCTGATGATGATTGTTCAGGAACATGATATTTCCTTGCTGTGAAGGTTGTTGCTGCGATTGTTGTTGAGTATCTGAGTAATTAACGTAACCATGATTCATTAGAACCAGTGTTTGTAACCCGTCTCCGCCTTGAGTTTCTGAATTACTATTGTAGTAAGTGGCCATAGATCGATCTTTATATATCTAAAGTATAATTCAGAGTCTTACTTTTGATATATAAATTCAAAGCCTCCAATTTTTCGGGTTGTTCACACCTGTCACAAAGCTAAAGATTTCTTTAAACTGAGTATATTATATGCCAAAGAAAAAACTAGGATCATTTAAATGAATATACAAGAAACAAAAAATCTATCTTAAACAATATGCACACAGAACCATTTTGTAGGATTGGATCAAATGTATAAATTTTATCTCCAATTACTCATGTAAATTAAAATCTCCTTTATTAATGAAGTTTTTGGTTTGATGCGTGATCATTACTTCATTAGTCTAATAGTGTTAACATCTTTATATGTGGATTATATGATCAGCTTTTATCATGTAGAAAAAAAAAACACACACACACACACAGTGACATAACATAAATATAGGAGGATGTACCTCAAGATGACAGGATTTGTGATGGACTTTTGATGAGAGTGTACAAGTACTGCAGCTTCATCATCATCACCACTATCTACAAATCAGACCAAAGAACAAGTACGTAATTGTTAGTAGTAGTACTACCTATAAAGTTTATTCTAGAGTGACATCATATCATGAATATCATCATAAACCAACCATTATAGTTGTTTTTTGTAGTGAGTTTGATAACTGAATGATCCCTCTGATTCTCTCTCTCTCTCTATAGCCATTAAAAAAGAAGTTTGTATGTGTGTGTGTGAGGGAAAATTAGAGAGTTAGAGAGACATGGGATATGTTGCACCAAAAACAAAAGGATGGATACAATTCACTCATTTTCAAGAAATCTAGATATGTAGTTTGATATAGAAAGAAAGAGAAGATGAACCTCTTATTAATTCTGTGCTTTGTAGTGACAGTGCTTTCTTTTTCTTACTCTCTTTCTATATATGTGTTTGTGTGTTGTTGATGTGTAAAAGTGTGTGTAGCTGATTTGACCTTTCTTTCAAATCATTTGATGAAGCCAGTAGCTTTGATGATGATCATGATAAGCTGCTACTCTCTCTCTCTCTCACTCATATAAACAAAGATAACTTTTTAGAGAGAGAGAGATATAAAGATGTAGATGTGTGATTAAACAAACAACAAATAGGTTGCTTCCTACTTATATCAAAATTATTATTATTATGTGTCAGAAGATACACACATCTGAAAAACGAGGAAACGTCTCCTTCTATATACTTCTCAAACTACTTACTTTTATTCCTCTTTTTCTAATTGTTTTTTTTGCATAAATATTATATTAGTCTCAGAAAAACGTTATAACAAGCAACATTGATCATTTATACACACTGGCTCAAGGACGATAAGTGAAAACCAATACCCAATATATCTAATTCAGCGATTGCTCGAAAAAGTGTCTACCCATGTTCAGAAATATGACTAGTACGTTTCAAAAGAAACATAAACTGAGTTTCGAGTTTAAAATCAAACTAAGAATTGTTGCATGTAGCATTTGTACTTGGGAGGCTACACAAATCTATTGTACTACCAAAATTGTATATTTCAACTAATAACATAGAAGATTTTATTTTTTAGTTTTTGTGAAAATGATATATTTTTTAATATGTGGGTGATAGAAAAAGATGATGGTGCATGGTGTGCTTGAAAGATGAGGGGGGCCTCCTTTTTTGGTTTTTTTCCTTTTTCGTGTTTTTCCTTTTAGATTTTTCCTCGATAAGTTAATTTTAAAGTTATTTAATTTTATTCATGTGTCAAATTTCGTATGGTTGGATGGTATAGTTTGATGATAAAGCAAATTAAATTCCTTGTTCAAAAAAATAAATAAAAAGCAAATTAAATTCCAAAGGAACACTGGGCCAACCACCATAACACCTTACTTTAATGATATAAAAATTATAAATATACAGAGTAAATTGAAAATTTATTTATTTGGTTTAGCCAAATTGTAGGTTCAATCTATATTATTTTGAAAATGCATTTATCGCTTTTGTAAAAAACTTGCAAATGCATATTTGGTCTTTTGCTAAAATTAAATTACTAAATTACCAACTTTGTTTTCTCTTTCACTTTTGTTCATGTGAGGGTAATTTAATCTTTTAATTTTTGTCAGGGACCAATAGTGCAATTGTAAATTCTCTACAAGGACGATGAGTGCAGTTTCAAAAAATTAGAGAATGAATCTGCAATTTAGCCAAATCACGAAGGCTATTTTTGCAATTTACTCATATACATATTTCGCTATTTTATATGCCAATTATTAAAAGTTTCGCTTATGATACTATTCTTTTAACATGCACGCAACTTTCGTGCAACCTTTGTAAATTTACAAATTCCATAGTAGATGTGTCTTGTGGATCCTATAAAGGTTTTGACAAAGGACATTATTATTTTGTCTTACTAATTTACTATAATTATTTTCTTGTGGTGAAAAACATGTACATTATTTAATTAAGGTGACTTAAATATATTAAAGTAAATAATGGGTAATTTCGAAATATTAAAAAAGTTTTAGTTTTAGTAATATGTCACAAAGTTGAGTTAGTTTGTAAATAAGTTTCAACATGAGTGTTAGTATTGCAAATTTCTCATTACAATGTATTCAAAAGTATATAATTTGAGGTAAAGAACCTAATTAAGTTTTAAAAGTGTCTGAAACACGCCCTTACACTTTCTTAAATAACAAAAACATAAAAACTATTAAAAACCAGACTTCTTACGAAACAACCCAAAGCTTCTCTTCATTATTCCACCTTACTTTAAAAGAAATCAACCCTGCTTTTTCGTGTGTAATTTTGCTCTCGGGGGGGGGGGGGGGGGGGGGGGTTGATTTCTGATTAACGCCTTTGATCTTGACTCATTTACCATGCTCCTACAAGTCTACACTTGAACCAAACCTTCGAGTTTTCAACCCCATATCATCTTCTTTTTTCAAATGAATTTCCTCTTTGATATCTTGGGATAGATTGTCTTGTTTGATGAATAATTGAAAGTTATAATTTTCTTCAAATCTCTACTCATCAAGATTCATACTAAGCTCTTGATTGGTTTCACCATTCTCCAAACCTTCAACACGTTCTTCATTTTAAAACCCATAGCTTTGTCTTCATAATTCTTCAAAACCACAACTTCTTTTGTTGATTCCAGTAAAGCTATTTTTTCTTTCTTTATGTTGCACACAAACTTGGAGTTCTTGGATTCCTCAACACGTTCTTCAACAACCTCGGTGTTTAATATATTTTCTTTAATCTTAACCTCCGCCATTGTTAAATGTACTTTCTTTTTGGATGGAGTAATCGCAATTCTCTTTCCTTCCCATAAGAAAATGTAGAGATTACGTTTAAAATAATAAAAACCTTGAAATTCACATCGCCAATGATTTTCCTAACTAAATATGCTAATACTCCATGTCATCCAATTCACAAAACACTTCACATTTGTACGACCTACCAATACATATTGGAATCTAACAAACTTGTGTTCCTCTGGGTAGCCCTCAATTAGTAAATTAAAATAGCTAACCAATTTATAGACACCAAATTCCTAGCACCATATTTATCAATAATTAACACACATATTTACATGAGACTACTAGCAGGTATTAAACCTATACCTCTAGTCAATTTAGAATGCTTAGGATACGCTAAAGCTTTCATAAATTGATCAGCTAGGTTATCATCTGTGTGAACCTTTAATATCTTCACGTCACCCAATTCAATGGTCTCTCGAAGATAATGAACTTTAGCGCGATAATGTCTAGCACCTTTAATGATTCCGCATTCATTAGCTATAGTAATGGCTCCAGTATTATCACAATACATATTTATGGGTTCTTCAATTGTGGGAACAATGTTCAACCCAGAAATGAATTTACGAACCCATACAGCCTCTTTAGATGCATCACAAGCAGCTATATACTCAGCTTCTGTAGATGAAGTATCAAATATACTTTGCTTTGTGCTTTTCCAATCAACAACACCTCCATTTAGAACAAATGCATATCCAGACTGAGATTTTAAGTCGTCAGCATCTGTCAGATATCCAACATCAGTGTAGCAAGAAACCTTGAGATCTTGTTCCGTCTCTCCTCCATAAACCAGAAACATATCCTTAGTATTGCGTAAATACTTAAGAATATTTTTCACAGCAGTCCAATGAAGTTCACCTGGATTCTGTTGAAATCAGCTTGTCACATTCTGAGCGAACGCAACATCAGGACGAGCACATCTCACATCATACATAATAGATCCTATAACCGAAGCATAAGGAACTATTTGCATGCGCTTTTTCGCAGAAGGTGTCTCAGCACCTTATGACTTACTCAACTTAGGCTCTTCTTGCATTGGGATAGCTCCACATTTGGAATTCTCCATACAAAATCTCTTCAAGATTTTCTCAATGTAAGCACTTTGACATAAACCAGTCAATCGTTTAGATTTGTCTCGATAGATCTTGATTCCAAGAATATATGCAGCTTCTCCTAAATCTTTCATGACGAAACATCTTCCAATATAGGATTTTACCTCTTGTAACATTTGAATGTTGTTTCCCATAAGCAATATGTCATCAACATATAGAATTAGGAAAGTAACAAAACTCCCACTAGCTTTCTGATATACACATAGCTCATCTTGATTTTGAGAAAATCCAAATTTCTTAATCTCATCATCAAAACGCTTATTCCATTGCCTAGATGCTTGCTTAAGTCAATAAATGGAATGCTTGAGCTTGCATACACGGTAAGGATATTTAGGATCAACAAAACCCTCAGGTTGCTCCATATAGACCTTTTCGTAAAGATGTCCATTGAGGAAGGCGGTTTTGACATCCATTTGCCATATCTCAAAGTCATAGAACGCCACTATAGCTATGAGAACCCTTATAGATCTAATGTTTGCTACAGGAGAAAAGGTTTCTTCATAATCAATCTCGTAGGTTTGAGTGAAGCCCTTTGCTACGAGACGAGATTTAAAGGTGTATACCTTGCCATCCATGTTGGTTTTCTTCTTGAAAAGCCACTTGCTACCAACTGTCTTGCAGTTAGGAGGAAGCTCAACTAAAATCTAGACGTCATTGTCTTTCATGAATTGCATTTCTACATTCATCGCATCAAGCTATTTCCTGAATTCAGGATCCAGCAATGCAGCTTTATAGTTATTGGGTTCACCAAGATCTCCTAACTCATGTTCCTCAGCGTCAATGTATAAACACATACGGTCAGGAGCACGACGTGTCCTTGTGGACTTACGAATTGGAAGAATATCACTTTAAGGTTCTTCAATTTCTTGATCATCCTCATCATGATGAATGCTAGTGTCTAAAGAAGGATTTGTATCTTCATCTTGAATTATTTCAAGATCTTCTAGACTCCCACTTGCTTCATGATCCATGAGATCGCTCTCAAAGAACTCAGCATTTCGAGCAACAATAACTTTGTTCTCTGATGGAAGATAGAAAGAATATCCCACTGTTTCCTTTGGGTATCCTACAAAGATACACTTAACAGCTCTAGGTTCAAGTTTGTCAGGGTTGGTAAGTGTATCACGCTTAACAAGTGCCTCACAACCCTATACTTTTAAGTAAGACAACTTAGGGGCTTGCCCATGCCATACTTCGTATGGTGTCTTATCAACCTTCTTAGTTGGAACAATATTGAGAATGTGTGCAGCAGACTCAAGGGCATAATCCTAAAAGGACTTTTGGAAAAGTAGTTTGTTTCATTATAGAACGCACCATGTCAAGCAGTGTTCGATTTCTCCTCTCAGATATACCATTATGTTGTGGAGTGTAAGGAGGAGTTCGATGGGCAATAATCACATGCTCCTTTAGATGATCCAAAAACTCTTGACTCATATATTCACCTCCACGATCAGAACGTAGTGATTTTATGGTCTTCCCGAGTTGGTTTTCTACTTCCTTTTGAAACACCTTAAATGTTTCAAACACTTCATGTTTATTTTTCAACAAGTAAACATAACCATACCGACTATAGTCGTCAGTGAAAGTCACGAAGTAACTTGCTCCTTGTCTTGACGTAATTCTAAATGGGCTACATACATCTGAGTGTATTAGTCCAAGTAGATCTTTAGCCCAATCCACTTGATGTTTATAGGGTTTTCTTGCCATCTTACCAGACATGCATGAAACACACTTTTCAAGTGACTTAATGTCAGCTGAGTAGAGAAGTTCATCGTGTTGCAACTTCTCCATGCGTTTCTTGCTAATGTGTCCAAGACGACCATGCCACAAGAGAGCAGATTCCAAGTTGGACTTGGCTCTTCTTTTGCTAATAGCAAACATAGAACTATCATTTGTATTTGAACAAGACATATCAAATTCATAAATACCATTACGAGGAATAGCAGTAAAATAAACAACGTTATTCTTAGAAACTGAAATTGCATTATTCGATTCAAAACGGTTAATAAACCCATCGTCATACAAACGGGAAACTGAAATAAACCCTCTAATAATAGAGGGAGCATAATGACAATCATTTAAAACAATTACTAATCCGCTAGGGAGACATAAATGAAAAACACCAATAGCTTCAACTCCTGCCCGTTGACCATTGCCTACGTACAGACTTAAAGCTCCTGGCTTCAGCTTCCTACTTCCCCTTAGACCCTGAGTAGTATTACAGATGTGAGTACCATAACTCATGTCATATACTAAGGATGTATTAGGAAAAGAGTAGAGTTCTATAGTGAAAATACCTGAAGAACTAGCTGCAAGAGACTGTTTCTTCTTTTTCATCACCTCGGCGAGATACTAGGGACAATTCCTTCTCCAATGAGCCACCTCACCACACTGGTGACAGGTAGCGTCCTTCGCGGGATTATCCTTCTTGGGTGGTGGAGGAATCTTGGGTTTGGAATCATTGTATGGCTTATACTCAGTAGCATAACCAAACTTGCTTTTTTCCATTTCCATGATTCCCCTTAGCAACCTGATAACATCAAATAGTCCTGAATATTAAGTGTTAGTTTCCCCCGATAATGCTCGTATTTTATGTCATTTATATTGATTTACGCTTGTTTTCCTCTATATTTCACTTTCAGGGAAATTACGAGCATTGGAGCTAATGAGACGCGGATTTGGAGAGTTTATTGAAGATATATGATATTATGCTCATTTTGAAGATGTTACGACGTAACTCTCCTCTCACATTACGCCGTAACAGAAGCGTGGCTCAGAAAACCAACTAAACTGAAGATTACGGCGTAACACCCTCCTAGGATTACGTCGTAACTAATTAGGTTAAATGATGTTCCGCGCCGCTACAAGATACGCCGTAACTAATTCCACAAATACGGCGTAACCATGATTTATTAAAGATACGGCGTAACTCATTCCTGATGTTACGCCGTAACCAGCTTTTCCAGAGCAAAATACGAAGAATTGGATGTTACGGCGTAACTCTCAACTTAAGTTACGCCGTAACCAGATCTGGCCTATAAATGCCCAAATTCAAGCATTTCTATTCATTCACTTCACACACCAAATCAGAGAACGTGGGTAAGGTTGAAGCCAGATCTTCAGGAGCATACAGAGCCATCTCCAAGGGAGAAATCACTCCCCTACGATAAGCTTTAGCAATTTATCATTTCTTTACTTTCAATTCATGTATTTCGATATGTTAAACATTGAATTGATTGTTTTAGTTAATATGAGAGGCTAAGCACCTCTGGTGCTATCCTAGTTATGATTCCTTTACTGTTATGTTTATGTTTATATTGCTTCCGTATAATTGTTTCTAGTGTATGCATGCATAGTTTGTTGGTAGCTACCCTTGTTTGGTAGTTTTGAATGACGGTAGTGGCTAGTTACTTAGGAGATATGACCAACTGACCCTAAGTAGGTAGACTGAGTGGGATGGGTAAGAATTGACCAACTGACGACCCTTCTTCGCTTGTGCGATTTGACCAACTGATCACCTACCGTTTGGATGAACTTAAGAAGTTAGGGATGAGTGTTTAAGATGCTAGAGCCCGGGCACTCATTGTTATGAATCTTGCATGTAGCAGAACTTAATGACTCAGCTTAGGGGACTAAAAACAACTGGACTTACAAGGGTAGTAGCTTGTTCTCCGGTGGAAGGCCTTTGCTGATAGGTTAGGACGAACTGACCAAATGTTGTCCTAGCGAATTTTTCCCCACTTGAAACAATTGGAACTAATTAAACATGAACTTAACTTGATAGGATGAGTAACTAGGTTAGCACACTTCTCCTCTATTGATCACAACCCTCACCTTTATTTGATTTCTTTTATGTTCTTGTCTTTAGTTATTAACTAATCATTTCGACCTCAAAACCAATTAAAATCTATCACACCTAGACTTAGTTAAAATCTGCACACATAGCTCTTGGGACGACATCAGTTTTACAGAAATACTACACTACACACGACCGGGTACATTGTCCGTTAGTGCATTAGGGTAGACCATAGGTATAACGAGACAATATAAATATTAAAAACTTTTCAGTAAAACCTGCATCAAATTTTTGGCGCCGCTGCCGGGGAGTTCTATTAGGATTTTCATTAATTCTTTCATTTTTTATTTGTTTTTAATTTTCTCAATTTCTCACGATCTCTTTTTAAGTTTCAGGTACCATGGAAGTTGTTAACATTGATGACCTCCTTCTTGAGGAATATTTGGCGTTGACAAGAGAAGAACAAGGGTCGGGGCTTGTAAGACCGGCGATTGGAGCTAATGTCCGTTTCGAGATTAAAGATCAATTTATGAGGGAGCTTCGTGCTAACCCTTTTTCAGAAAACAGGGACGAAGATGCGTATGAGAACGTTGAGAATGTCTTGTACAACGTAAGCCTTTTCAATATTCCTGGTGTTTCTCATGACGCTGTTATGCTAAGGGTGTTCCCCATGACTCTTACTGGGGGAGCAAGAAGGTAGATCGAAAGATTGCCCGTCGGGGCAGTTGATACATGGGTTCTACTAAAAAAGCACTTCGTCCAAAGATATTGTCCTCCGTCAAAGATATCTAATCAGCTCATGGATATCCCTAATTTCAAGCAAGATGATGATGAAATGTTGTATCAAGCCTGGGATAGATACAACGATCTCCTCTACAAGTGTCCAACTCATGACCTGAACAGCCAGCAAAAGGTCAACATCTTTTACAAAGGTATCAACGTAACTACAAGATAGATGCTGGACTACCAAGGACCAATTCCGAGCATGAACACTACTCTCACCATTGAAGACATCTAAAAAATGGCCGATCAGTCCTAAAAATGGCACGATGGAGGAAGCAAGAGAAACCTCGGCGGAAATATTGATGGAATTGCTGCCATCACCAGCAAAATTAAAAATCTTGGTCGGGATATGCTCAAGCTCAGAGAATGTGTTTATGCAATCCAAGTAGGTTGTGAAAGTTGTGGAGGAGGACATCTCACCAAGAATTGTCCTCTCATTGACGAAGGCAGCAAGATTGAAGAAGTTAAGTATGGTGAAAATCGACCGTTTTAAGGGAATAATAGAAACAGTAATGGCTATCGTGGAGGACCTCCCCCATATTATGATCGTGGAAATTTTGGTAAAAGAAGAGGTAACTTGGAGGAAACAATTAACAAGTACCTGGTAGATTCAACTAAGAGACAGAAGGAGCAAGAAGAATGGCTGAAAAGCTTCCAAGATAATACAAACAAGAGCCTTTCTAGCCATGACAAATCACTGAAAAACTTAGAAACCATGATTGGGAAGCTTGGTGACGAAGTGCAAAGAAGAAATGAGGAACAAATGACGAATTGCATGTAGAGCCGTGTTTTCTGAAAATGACAAATCCACTGATGAGTCTATTATAAATAAAGATAATGAAGCTAATGACAGAAGAGAGTTATGCCATAACCAAACAACAGAATTACGGCGTAACCAGGATACGAGGTTTGACAAGTTTCCCGAGTTAAACGAATCTAAATGGAAGAATCATTGGTGTAAGGCTATGGCAATTGATAATGGAAAGTGTTATTATCTATGGGCTTCATGCGATCCTCGGAATGAAATCTGCGATGGAGGGGTCGATAAAGAAAGGGTTAATGATAACATATACATATGGACTGCACTTAACGATGAGGAAAGATTAGCTAAATTCTCAATAGATGAAGAGGAGGAACCACCCATCAGGCACTGCTGCAATCCCTTAATGATCACGGAAGATGGGTCCACACGAGCATGGCCAACATGTAATCCCTTTCGTGAGTATTGTAACAGGGGTGGCAATATGAAGGACGAAGTATGGATATGCCCTCATGAATTAGAAAGACATGACGTTGATTTTGAAGACCTATCCTTCAGTGATTGGTATTCAGTAAGGTTCGGGGATGCAATCATTAATACGGTTTTTTTAAGAAATTTGAAGCTCAAATATGAAAAATATATTCTTCAAGGAAAGTCCGTAAAACTAATCTACGATGAGGCTGCCTTCAAAGGTATTCCTTCTAGCAACACCGATGACGGAGGAGCTCGAAGTCATTGGTATGAGAAAATAAAAACCCCTGACGGAGTTGTTAGGGCATCTTGCAACCGTTTTGATGATGAATGTAATAGGGGAAGCAGTATAGAGAGATTTGGGGAAGATGACTTCTTGTGGACCCCGACCAATGATGCGGAAAGAACAGAGTTACCTTGGCTAGACAACTTAGGATTTGACAATTGGGTCAAAATAAAATATGTGAAGGTAGATGCGTTGACTAAGAGAAGATCTGGAAAGGATGCATGAGTAAAGAAGATCGGAGCGAAGAAGTTCCAAATGACATAAGTGAAGTATCGGATAAAGATACTAAAGTCTCGACGAGAAATGAGAAAGAGGAATGCAAACGGGTACTAGTGGAAGATTTACTCGACGATAAATGGTTTAAAGGTACCGAGTCCGACGATGATGATATAGAAGGGATTTTGGATTACCTTGAACTACAAGGTGATGATGGATTCACTGACCCTGATGATGAAGCATATGAGCAAAGAAGGTGCAAACTTCTTGGCATTCCATATAAGAGGCCGCCACCGATTGTAGCTGAAAAGTATGAGTTTACTAGATACCACATGGGTCCGGACGAAAAGTTTTTCAAAATTCGGAAGATCGAGACTAAAGAATATCTCCACACCGCTACAAATGTTTCCTGGGTCAGACATAATTTGATGAAGGATATGGAGGAAGTTGGCCAAGTCCAAAGGCCACAATAAAGCCCCGAGGCTTTAAGTCTAACTTAAAGACTCGTAAATAAAGAAAAGTGCTCTTTCGGGAGACAACCCGGATTATCCCTTTCATTTGTTTTATTTCCATTTCTATTGGGTTTTGTGTTTTTTAACCATTTTTGCAGGAAAACGGAGAAAAGTTGTTGCAACATGCTGAACGGGGACCTGATCTGTCCACAGTTACAGCGTAACTCATTCTTATGGTTACGCCGTAACATACTTTTTGTAGTAGTTCTTCTCTTAGCATTACTAATTACGGCGTAATTCCATGCAATGGTAACGCCGTAGCAACACTCATGTAGCGTCTGCCAGGTTTTGCATTAATTACGGCGTAACTCCTTATAGGAGTTACGACCTAACTATCCTCTGTAACACTTCTTTCTTTTTAAACACAATAACCTTTTATTAGTTTTTAAATGAACTTTGTGGGTATGTTCCCTGTAAGCCCTCACGAGACTACACTTGTCCACTTGGGACACCAAGTGGTTTAAAAGGCTTGTTGCATACGCTAAATGCAACCGTGATTCCTACGAAAGTGAGTTAGGTTTTGATGCGCGCAAAACCGTCAAGTTCTCTCACGCAAGCGTAAGAAAACCTAAAACAGCTTAAGCACGAAATCAATGAAGATCAGAGGAGTATAATGTTTCCCCGGGTCGTTATGTCCCAGCGAGTTGTGCAATGGATTATCAACCGTTTAGTGATCGAGGAGTCTGAACGGGAAAAGGATATGGGAATGATTATAACTAAGGAAAAAGCCAACAAATAAAGACGGCTTAAATGCAAATTAAAGAAACTTAAAAAGATAAAACCTATTAAATAAACGCTATCACTATATTTAAAGTGATGAACGTTTAAAACCTAAAACGTACGTTTAAATTAAAATCTACGCGACGTACAAAATAAAAAGTGAAACTAAGTCAATATAAACCCTAAAAATATGAAAAATACATTTTTACTAACCTAATGATAAAAGAAAATTTTTAGAAAAATAAAATTATTTTTATAACTAATTATTTAATTAAAAACTATTTTTAACTAATAATTAATTACCTAAAATACAAGAAAATAGGAAATTAAGCTAGAAAAATAAAATTAAGACTTGGAAAAGTCTAAAATATCAAAATAGACTTTTCAAAACTATTTTTGTATTTTTGTGACTATTTTTCTATTTTCTATGGATTTTAAACTATTAAAAACTAATTAAATTACTAAAAATTACCAAATGAACTATGAAAAATCTAGAAAATTACTTTTTTCACTTTTTATATTTATCTAAGCCTAAGAAAATTGAAAAATTATTTTTTTGAACCTTTTTCTAATTTTTTTGTATTAAAAGCTATTTAAAAATGATTAAAAACTAATTAAAATGCAGAAAAATACCAAACAAGCTAGGAAAAATCTGAAAAATTCAGGAAATGCTTAAAATAATATTAGGAAACTAAGAAAAATGAGAAAACAAGTGCTTATGTGGAGGATTTAGGATCTGATGTGGAAGTGCTTAATGTAATAAGCACTTGAATAAGCAAATGTAATCTAAAAGGCACCAAACCAAAACAGAGGCAATAATATACAATAAGAACCAGAATGCAATGAGTTTCAACTAGCTTAAGCCCCTGAATCACAATCTAGATCAGATTTGATGTATTTGATTTTGACAGAAAACAGATCTAGGGTGCTAACTTTAAGCACTAGCACAAGCTTAGCAATAAGCTCAAACTGAAAACTTTGATTTGGAACTTGGAGAGGACCTGGGTGAGATCACTTATGCCAAAATTCAGGCCATGAGGAACTCTCTTGAGCTCTGTGCACTATCTGCACAAACTGAGAAAAATCTCAGTGTAACTGAGACAGTGGGCAGGGGAATAAGTCCTCAGTTCACAAGCTTATTTGAAGCTTATAAGAAAATTGCAAAATTATACAAAAATAGTAATAAGATAACAGACCAAGTGAAGTTTTTAGAACAACAAACCTCACTAATTTTGACCCAGTAATGAATCCTAGAAAATTCTCTTCAGTTGGCTTCAAAATGACATTTTCTGTTTTTGACTTTTGAACAAGAACTCACATGTTGACCAAAATGGATTTTGAATTAATTTTAAGGACTGAACTTGGTTATTTATGATGAAATGAAGTTACCACAAGCTTTGTTAATGACTTTTAATCACAAAATGAGGATTTGCTAAGCCAAAATCACAACAGTGTACAGTTAGACAAATTAAAGATCAATTTTTGACTTTTTGATGTTGCAGACCCAAGCCAAAGTCTCAAATGACTTCAAGAGGACTAAACAAGCATAGAGCAATAAAGACCAACACTGCATAAGCCTAAAAAGGACAGATGAATCAGCAATCCAAACACCCCTTAATACACTGATTATGACCCAAACTTGATCCAAACAATGATTCAACTAACAATAATGATCAAACTAAGCTAACTTAACCTAAACACTATGGTAAAGACAGATTTGAGCAGATTTATACTACAAAAACAATAAGTGCAAGAATTTGTGAAAAATACTTACTAAAGTCCATAGCCACAATGGCTAGCCATTACTGAAACCAGATCCACTAACCTATTTAAACCAACCCACTGAATCTAAATCAACCCATTGAATCTGCATCAACCCATTTGAAACTCCATTTCCAATTTTTGCCCTTGTTTGACTTTTGTTGACCTGATTACAAAAGAACTTGAAACTTGACTTAAGGCTTATAAAAAACTATCACTAGCTTATACAAGCTTATACAAACTTAAAAAGAAGCAATTTGAAGCTTAAATGTATGACATGGAAACTTCTATTTTCAACAGTGAGCATGTAAAGATGAAGTAGCATGAAACTTAGAATTAATGTGTAAAACTTAATCAAACTGACAATTTAACTTGAGTTTAATACTGAATAACAAAAGATTACAGCTTTTAAAGAAAACTAATACATTATTATTAAAAACGACATAAGAGTAAATTACAACTAAAAATTCTCCTCCCTTTGCTTCTTCTCTTTCCTTCTTTTATAATCCAATTCCCTTCTCTCTCTTATCTGAATAGTTCCCAGCTATTTCTCATCCATTGGATAGCTTTGATTTCATCTTGGCCCTTAAAACGGATTTGGCGCCAATTTTTACATTTGACAATTTAGGTTGAGTGAGGGGGGGGAAAATGCATTAAATGCATTCTTGGATGTTAGTTGAGGTGGGGGAACAGATTTGAGATAAGGTTGAGGAGGGGGGATGGGAGGTTGCTTTGTTTGCAGAAGGCAGTTGAGATGAAGAAGACTTTGGCGCCAACTGTTTGGTTTGACCATTTGATTGACCAGACTAATAATAATCCAAAGGGTTCACAATTGATTTTTGACAGGGGTCCAAAGATACTAGGCAGGCCAAATGAGGTTTAAGGGTTTTAAATTGGAAGGACCAAATGTGTAAATTCTGAAACTTCAAGGACTTAGGCTGCCAATTCTGAAAAATTATTCCAAGGGACCACAAGTGACAACTTTCAAAAGTATAAGGACCAAAATTGCCATTTTGCCATTTTCCAGGGGCCATTTCTGCCAATTTTGAAAGTTGAAGGACTAAACTTGTAATTTTCTCAAACTTTTTATATTTTTCACCAAAGGACTAAATTTGACAAGTTATGATATTAAAAGGACCTTTGGTGACTTTTCTTTTGAAATTTTGTGCTCAGGGACTGTTTTTGACAACTTTTGATACTTGGGGGACTGAAACTGCAATTTTTGCAAATTTGATATGTTTTTCATCTG
Source organism: Chrysanthemum seticuspe (assembly GCA_019973895.1). Taxonomy (NCBI): domain Eukaryota; kingdom Viridiplantae; phylum Streptophyta; class Magnoliopsida; order Asterales; family Asteraceae; genus Chrysanthemum; species Chrysanthemum seticuspe. The sequence continues at coordinate 111,309,289 of BPTQ01000002.1, read as the reverse complement.
ATTTTGATATTTTTGAATTTAAAACACATAAAACACTGATTTCTGATATTTTGATCATTTTGATGTGTTTCTGAGTGTTTTCAGATGATTTTGCAGTTTATTTTGTACAAAACTGATGAGTATTTAGACACTCATCAATCCCCCACACTGAGATATTGCTAGTCCCTAGAAATGATTTGAGAAAACATAATGGATTTTAAACTCTTTACCAAAAGCCATTACTTCTGGAGTAGCCAAATGTTTCAGTTCAAGTAAGAACCATGGTACACCGATAACCATGTGATTTTGAGCAAACCACCAGCTTCCAACGGATTTGATTTTGTCTTTACCAGAAGCCGTACCCTTCTGGACTAGCCAACTCTTAGATAAATTATCAATATTATCTTTGGTGAGTCGATTACCAATTATGGATTTTCCACTGCCTTTACCACAAGCCATAATCTTGCGGGCTAGCCAACTCTTCACTTTTTAGGATATGGTGAGTTGAGAACCATACAATTTTGGGCAAATTGCAAGCCATATAAACGGATTTGAGGTATCTTTACCAAGAGCCGTTTGCTCCTGGATTAGCCAATCCTTTTGTCTTACAGACATGGCGGACTGATATCCAGATGAGAAAGTGTAGAACACTTACTCCAAAAAAAAAAATTTTGGCCAAAAACGGGGGGATTGGTATAATTATATGATAAAATTCGTGAGAATTCCCCCCCACACTTAGAAATGAATATTGCCCTCAATATTCAAAGTACCGGCGGTTATGCCGAAACAAAGAATGTAAAAGGGAAATACTACGGCCATTATTTGGAAAGAAGGATTTTTTTTTTTTTTTTTTTTTTTTTTTTTTTTTTTTTTTTTTTTTTTTTTTTTTAAACATGTGGGCAACCCCCCCCACACTAGGGTGGTAGAAAGAGGTGAGAAGACAGAAATATGGGTGAAAACCCATATGGCATGCTACTGTTTTTGATTTCCGAGTCGCTAGCTTGACTCGACCCCGAATTCATTTGTTCATGGGGAAAGTAACGTGGAAAACCAATCTCGATCGGACTTTCGTTCACAGTGTTAACAAACATATGAACATCAGAAAGTTCCACACCGACGAGACACAACCGCGGTATTGTTAATAGTAGAAACTAGAAGGGATGATACCGGGGTCAAAGATGGTGTCCTCATTCCCGAAAGAGAAACGGGAAAGAGCAACCACACCATCTGTGAAGAATGGAATAAAGATATGCATGACAATGCAAGTCCATTCTTCATCAGAAAGAAGCAAATCACCATTTTTGACATTTTTAAGCTTAAACTTGAAGCTTAGATGGTGATTGTCAAGAAGATGTCCGGGAGGGAGGGTGGGATATGATTCTTCAATCAACAAACTTTCCAGAAAAAGGATGTCTCCCTCCGGATCAAGGTAAGTGTTATCAATTCCCGTTGGAATTGATTCATCACTTAGAAATGTATCGACTTCATTCCAAAAGTTGTCATCCTCCTCATCAAGAATGAGAGAAGGGATGGAAGAGTCGGAAATAAGACTAGAAGATGATGGATCATTTTTGAGCAATTCATCAATGGGAAGAATGTCTCCCATTGGATCACAAACATCATCATCCAACTCAGATGAAACTGAAGAGAGATTAGTTTCATCCACAGAGTTAACAAACTCGATGCGACAAACTGATGCCGGAGGTGGGACAAGTGGTGTGCTCTTAGAGCTAGCAGTTTCCACCACTTCCGATGAAGTCTCCGATTCAATATCATCGTCATCATCATCAAGAATACTCTTGACTTCCCTGGTACAGCTTTCAAACCATTTGCTTGAACCAGGGGTAATTTTCAAAGCTTTGAGCTCAGCACGTTTTTGGTGAACACTCTTAACCGTGAAATTTGAGAGTGTTGCATTGATTCTTTCAGATTTTTGATCAATTTTGGCAACACTCTTTTTGTATAGAGGTTTGGAGTTCTGGTTAATATTTAACGTGAGCTCTTCGTTGTCAACCCGTATGGTCAACTCTTCAGCAAACACATCAATCAGAGCACGACTCGTTCTTAAGAAAGCTCTCCCTAAGATAAGGGGAACTCTAGGATCTGCATCGAAGTCTACTACAACAAAGTCAGCATGAAAGTGAAACTTTCCCACTTTCATCACGACATCCTCGGCTATCCCAAGAGGACGAGTTACGGTACGATCCGCTAGCTCGAGTGTCATATGAGTGGATGAAAGTTCAGGAAGAGACAGTTTCTTCCATACTGAGAGTGGCATGAGGTTAATGCTAGCGCCAAGATCGGCCAAGGCGGAGCATTGAAACATCCCCAAGAAATCACACGGGATTAGAAACCGGCCAGGGTCTTCAAGCTTTTCGGGAAGCTTATTAAGAATGGCTGCTGAGCATTGCTCATTGAGAGGAGTTTTAGCCATCTCTGATAGCTTGTCTTTGTTGGTGAGTAAGCCTTTAAGCGTAGATGCAAATTTAGGCATTAGAACGAGAGCATCAACGAAGCTTATATCAAAGTGAAGCTCATTGAAGATTTGGAAGAACTTTCTCCATTTGCTCTTTGTTTTTGTCTTTGAGCTTCTCATCGTTCATTCTTGATGGGTAAGGAAGCTGACTAGACTTTTGAGCCGGGAATGAAGTGTTTTCTGGCTCAGGATTTTTCTTCGGAACATCGGGTTCCGGACTTAAGGCTTGGACTACCGAAGGTGGGACGTGTGCGGTACTTCGTGGGCTTGAATAATGCACCTTGTCCGTTGTCTCCTTGGTAACTTGACTAAATGCCACAGGAGGAGGGGGCATAGGAGTCGTAGGTCCATTGTGCGTCTTACCACTACGAGTGGTGACGGCTTTCAACTCGGCATTTGGATTGGTAACTGTATTGCTTGGGAGTCCTCCAGAAGATGGTGAAGCTTTGTTCATATTCATGTTCATGAAACTGCTCATCATATTCTTTAACTCATTTGTCTGCCGAGACAATGTGGTATCAATTTCCCTTTTTAGCTCACCTCTCATGTTATTGATCTGAGTTTGCATTGAACGCATGTTTGCCTCAGTCATTTTCATGAAGTCATTTGGCATGGGAGCTTGAGGAGGTGGTTGATAACTTTGATGATTAGGAGCTTGATATGGTTGAGGTTGGTTGAAATTGTTCCGGTTTTGATTGAAATTTGGAGAGTTATTGAAATTTTGTCCTTGATTCGGAACAAAGCGATTCTGATTGCCATGGTTTTGCACGGGAGGAAAACCAGGTGGTGTCATACCGCTAGGTGCACGGTAGTGAGGATCAGCCTGTGGTCGGTATTGATTGTGGTTTACCGAAGCTACGGGAGCTTGGTAAAAGGAAGCATCGGTTGCTTGACAATCATAATACGCGTGTGGACCACTACAAGTTTCACACACCTTGTTTACGGCTTTGACTGGTTCGGGCTTATGAATTTCGCTTTTGATTTCCTTTACCTCTTTTATCATACAATGGATGATGTCCGTTAAAGCGGCTATCGGAGCTGCTAACTCGGAAGAGTTACCGGATGAAGAAGAGGCAGGAGTGTTCGGAACATTGACTTTGTTGCGAGAAAAAGGAACTTTTGATTTACTCTCGCAAATTTCAAGCACATCTTTAGGTTTACGATTCAAGATATTACCACCCGCGGATGCGTTCAAAGAATCTTGATCATTACCGTTCAACCCATTGTAAAAGATATTAACTTGTTGAAGCTCCGTGAATTCATGATGGGGGCATTTCCTGAGGAGATCTTTGAATCTCTCCCATGCCTCTCCAAAATTTTCATCGAAATTTTGACGAAATCCAGAAATTTCATTTTTAAGATTAGTCGTCTTTGATGGAGGGAAGAAATAATTGACAAACTTTTGGACAAGATCCTCCCAAGTTTCGATGGATCGAGGGGGTTCTTTTTCCAGCCAAATCCTGGCTGCCCCCGCAAGTGAGAACGGAAATAGCATCAATTTAATCACCTGTTGTGGCACATCTTTATAATTGAGAGTTGATGTCAAATGGTTGAACCAACGGATGTGTGCATACGGGTCTTCTCGATCAGACCCGCGGAATTGATTCGTAGACACAAGTTGGATTAAATGTGTCTTCAATTCGAAGTGATCAGAATTGATTACCGGTAAGACGATGGCATCTCCATAACCCTCGGTGGGTGCCTTGGAGCATTTCCGCCATAGGTACGTTCGTCTGCCATAGGTGTTGCTCGAAATAGTACGAATCTCGGGTTCGACTATTTGGGCAGCTACGTCTACGAGAACGTCTTCTTGGAATTTCTGCTAGATCACGCAAAGGACTCAATGATCTAGAAGAACGAGTGCGCATGCACTAGAGTTAACTCTAAGGACTCTCAGAGTTAAGGAGAGAAATGGAATTATGAAGATATTTCAGATGAGAATGAGAATTATGAAGACGGTTTGTAAAAATCAGGTGAGAAGAATCTTTATGGGTTTTCTGGTTCTGAAACGTCGATATCACAACAAAATCAATTAACACAAAATCGAGGCAAAACAACAGTGAACTTAACCAATAATCCAAGATGAATGGCTTCTTTGAAAAAGGTACACCAATCACAATGGACACAAAGGCAAGTTTTATATCTTTAGTTCGGGAACTTATTATGGTCGCACCCCCAGTTAGGTAGTGCACTGCCTTGGTTTTCGGTGGTAATCTTTTAAGTTGTTAATTATTAAGAAAACGACGATTCTTTTTGTATTTTTATTATTTGATACATATATAGAAACAAAAGAGAAAATATTTTTGTGTTTTATACGTTTTTAGCTGTTTTTGGGTTTTTGGATTTTTTAGAAGAAAATATGGATATATATATATATACAGAGAATGATGATATAAACAAAGAGTGAGGATTCAAACAACTAATCTGCTAAAACGGGAGATAAATCAGCACAGCTCCCCGGCAGCGGCGCCAAAAATTTGATGCGCGCAAAACCGTCAAGTTCTCTCACGCAAGCGTAAGAAAACCTAAAACAGCTTAAGCACGAAATCAATGAAGATCAGAGGAGTATAATGTTTCCCCGGGTCGTTATGTCCCAGCGAGTTGTGCAATGGATTATCAACCGTTTAGTGATCGAGGAGTCTGAACGGGAAAAGGATATGGGAATGATTATAACTAAGGAAAAAGCCAACAAATAAAGACGGCTTAAATGCAAATTAAAGAAACTTAAAAAGATAAAACCTATTAAATAAACGCTATCACTATATTTAAAGTGATGAACGTTTAAAACCTAAAACGTACGTTTAAATTAAAATCTACGCGACGTACAAAATAAAAAGTGAAACTAAGTCAATATAAACCCTAAAAATATGAAAAATACATTTTTACTAACCTAATGATAAAAGAAAATTTTTAGAAAAATAAAATTATTTTTATAACTAATTATTTAATTAAAAACTATTTTTAACTAATAATTAATTACCTAAAATACAAGAAAATAGGAAATTAAGCTAGAAAAATAAAATTAAGACTTGGAAAAGTCTAAAATATCAAAATAGACTTTTCAAAACTATTTTTGTATTTTTGTGACTATTTTTCTATTTTCTATGGATTTTAAACTATTAAAAACTAATTAAATTACTAAAAATTACCAAATGAACTATGAAAAATCTAGAAAATTACTTTTTTCACTTTTTATATTTATCTAAGCCTAAGAAAATTGAAAAATTATTTTTTTGAACCTTTTTCTAATTTTTTTGTATTAAAAGCTATTTAAAAATGATTAAAAACTAATTAAAATGCAGAAAAATACCAAACAAGCTAGGAAAAATCTGAAAAATTCAGGAAATGCTTAAAATAATATTAGGAAACTAAGAAAAATGAGAAAACAAGTGCTTATGTGGAGGATTTAGGATCTGATGTGGAAGTGCTTAATGTAATAAGCACTTGAATAAGCAAATGTAATCTAAAAGGCACCAAACCAAAACAGAGGCAATAATATACAATAAGAACCAGAATGCAATGAGTTTCAACTAGCTTAAGCCCCTGAATCACAATCTAGATCAGATTTGATGTATTTGATTTTGACAGAAAACAGATCTAGGGTGCTAACTTTAAGCACTAGCACAAGCTTAGCAATAAGCTCAAACTGAAAACTTTGATTTGGAACTTGGAGAGGACCTGGGTGAGATCACTTATGCCAAAATTCAGGCCATGAGGAACTCTCTTGAGCTCTGTGCACTATCTGCACAAACTGAGAAAAATCTCAGTGTAACTGAGACAGTGGGCAGGGGAATAAGTCCTCAGTTCACAAGCTTATTTGAAGCTTATAAGAAAATTGCAAAATTATACAAAAATAGCAATAAGATAACAGACCAAGTGAAGTTTTTAGAACAACAAACCTCACTAATTTTGACCCAGTAATGAATCCTAGAAAATTCTCTTCAGTTGGCTTCAAAATGACATTTTCTGTTTTTGACTTTTGAACAAGAACTCACATGTTGACCAAAATGGATTTTGAATTAATTTTAAGGACTGAACTTGGTTATTTATGATGAAATGAAGTTACCACAAGCTTTGTTAATGACTTTTAATCACAAAATGAGGATTTGCTAAGCCAAAATCACAACAGTGTACAGTTAGACAAATTAAAGATCAATTTTTGACTTTTTGATGTTGCAGACCCAAGCCAAAGTCTCAAATGACTTCAAGAGGACTAAACAAGCATAGAGCAATAAAGACCAACACTGCATAAGCCTAAAAAGGACAGATGAATCAGCAATCCAAACACCCCTTAATACACTGATTATGACCCAAACTTGATCCAAACAATGATTCAACTAACAATAATGATCAAACTAAGCTAACTTAACCTAAACACTATGGTAAAGACAGATTTGAGCAGATTTATACTACAAAAACAATAAGTGCAAGAATTTGTGAAAAATACTTACTAAAGTCCATAGCCACAATGGCTAGCCATTACTGAAACCAGATCCACTAACCTATTTAAACCAACCCACTGAATCTAAATCAACCCATTGAATCTGCATCAACCCATTTGAAACTCCATTTCCAATTTTTGCCCTTGTTTGACTTTTGTTGACCCGATTACAAAAGAACTTGAAACTTGACTTAAGGCTTATAAAAAACTATCACTAGCTTATACAAGCTTATACAAACTTAAAAAGAAGCAATTTGAAGCTTAAATGTATGACATGGAAACTTCTATTTTCAACAGTGAGCATGTAAAGATGAAGTAGCATGAAACTTAGAATTAATGTGTAAAACTTAATCAAACTGACAATTTAACTTGAGTTTAATACTGAATAACAAAAGATTACAGCTTTTAAAGAAAACTAATACATTATTATTAAAAACGACATAAGAGTAAATTACAACTAAAAATTCTCCTCCCTTTGCTTCTTCTCTTTCCTTCTTTTATAATCCAATTCCCTTCTCTCTCTTATCTGAATAGTTCCCAGCTATTTCTCATCCATTGGATAGCTTTGATTTCATCTTGGCCCTTAAAACGGATTTGGCGCCAATTTTTACATTTGACAATTTAGGTTGAGTGAGGGGGGGGAAAATGCATTAAATGCATTCTTGGATGTTAGTTGAGGTGGGGGAACAGATTTGAGATAAGGTTGAGGAGGGGGGATGGGAGGTTGCTTTGTTTGCAGAAGGCAGTTGAGATGAAGAAGACTTTGGCGCCAACTGTTTGGTTTGACCATTTGATTGACCAGACTAATAATAATCCAAAGGGTTCACAATTGATTTTTGACAGGGGTCCAAAGATACTAGGCAGGCCAAATGAGGTTTAAGGGTTTTAAATTGGAAGGACCAAATGTGTAAATTCTGAAACTTCAAGGACTTAGGCTGCCAATTCTGAAAAATTATTCCAAGGGACCACAAGTGACAACTTTCAAAAGTATAAGGACCAAAATTGCCATTTTGCCATTTTCCAGGGGCCATTTCTGCCAATTTTGAAAGTTGAAGGACTAAACTTGTAATTTTCTCAAACTTTTTATATTTTTCACCAAAGGACTAAATTTGACAAGTTATGATATTAAAAGGACCTTTGGTGACTTTTCTTTTGAAATTTTGTGCTCAGGGACTGTTTTTGACAACTTTTGATACTTGGGGGACTGAAACTGCAATTTTTGCAAATTTGATATGTTTTTCATCTGATTTTGATATTTTTGAATTTAAAACACATAAAACACTGATTTCTGATATTTTGATCATTTTGATGTGTTTCTGAGTGTTTTCAGATGATTTTGCAGTTTATTTTGTACAAAACTGATGAGTATTTAGACACTCATCAGGTTTCTTTTCATTTTTCTTTTTCTTTCTTTTTTTTTAGAATTATGCTTGTCAGTAGTGTGATTTCAGGGATTGAAGTTTGCTCATGGATGCTTATGCGAAGGCACGATTCTTTTCGTGGGCCTTCTTTCTTTTTGGGGCAAATTTCAGGGAAGTTCTCGCTCTAATTCTACTTTTCTCTTCACCTTTATTTAACGCTTAGTACAAAAGGGACTTTGTACATTTCAAGTGGGGAGATGGGAGTAGAATTGTCTCTTGAACTTTATTTTGCCCTCGTTTTTCTTGTTTATTTTGAAAAATTATGCCATTTTTAAAATTTTGACATGTTTTTCTTAACCTAACTAGATTAGACCTTAGCCGAGCATAACCCTTGATATTATATGGTGAGATTAGCCTTATCCATTTCTCAAATCCACTAAATTATGGTGTGCCGGTAGCTTGTAAACTTTAGAACTTGGCCTTTGCATCATTTCGAGACCATAAACGAGGTATGTTGAGTTAGCTCGATGTATTTGGAATTTTCAGTTTAAGAAGGCAATATTATAGGATTATCACCCAAATAGCCTATCATTGTGTGTCTATCGATTAGTCACCTCGACTTCTCGACCCCCATGTTAAACCCTTTGTTGCACTCACCTTTAGTGCAAGATACCCCTAGATACACCCATCTGAGCCATTCCTTTTATTTTGTTCACCCAACATATTGTTTCGTTACACCCTTACACCTTAACCTACCTTGTAGTCTTTATTTGTAATTGGGAAGTCATTGTTTGCCTAAGTTCAAGGTTCAAGTAGAAAGTTTCGGGAATCACGCTTTCGTCGACGACATATTCTTAAAGATCATTGAAGACCCCCCAAATTCTCATATTGTTCATCTCAAGTGGGAAGTGCAAAGTTAAAAAAAATGTTGTGATTCGAAAAAAAAAATAGTTATTGTTATTCATTTGATTGTAAAGTGAAAAGTTATAAGCACTATGTTATGAGCTTATTATAGATTTAGTATCGAGGAGGCCACCTCGGTCACATTTGAAGAACGGAGTTGGTAATGTGCCCATCATGACGTCCTCTAATGGCACATGTACCTGGTATTATCATGATCCGGTTTTCTAACTTCGAAACTTGAACTTTGGACAAACGATAAGTGGTGATGACTTGGTTATAGATTTAGACTATTTGCTTGATTTTATTTTACACCAATTTTATCTCATGTCTTATCCTACCCTTTATTCATGAAGCGTGTCTAGGTGATGCAGCGAGCAATCTTTGGTGTCTTGGCCATAGATTTGGTCATGTATCATTGATTTTGTCCACTTCGTCGTGACATGTTAGTAATGACGACTCACCCTTAACCTTTTTCGTGTCTACCCATATTGCCTTTAAGAATTGTTTAGTCCTTAACTCTAGTGGTGGAGATTTGTGTAACCGCCAAGCTTATGATAGAATACATGCTATGACTGTGCGTTGAGTGATCACCCCGAAATTGACACTTCGAATAGTTGAGAGATTTGAGTGTTTTGTTCACATTTCGTGAGGTGTTCGGCTTTATTTTATTCTAGCGTAAGGAATTTGTAAACTTATATTTTCCATGTAATGGGAGATATCTATTTAGGAATCTATCTAATAAGGTCTACTTGATGGCAAGTAGAGTTCAAGTGGGGGGCTATTTGATAACATCAAATAATCCTGAATATTAACTTTCAATTTCCCCCGATAATGCTCGTATTTTATATCATTTATATGGATTTACGCTTGTTTTCCTCTATATTTCAATTTCAGGTAAATTACGAGCATTGGAGTTAATGAGACACGGATTTGGAGAGTTTATTGAAGATATATGATAGTATGCTCATTTTGAAGATGTTACGGCGTAACTTTCCTCTCACATTACGCCGTAACAGAAGCATGGCTCAGAAAACCAACTAAACTGAAGATTACGACGTAACTCCCTCTAGGATCATGTCGTAACTAATCAGGTCAAATGATGTTCAGCGTCGCTACAAGCTACGCCGTAACTAGTTCCACAAATACGACGTAACCATGATTTATTAAAGATACGGCGTAACTCATTCCTGATGTTACGCCATAACCAGCTTTTCCAGAGCAAAATACGAAGAATTGGATGTTACGGTGTAACTCTCAATTTAAGTTACGCTGTAACCAGATCTGGCCTATAAATACCGCCCAAATTCCAGCATTTCTATTCATTCACTTCACACACCAAATTAGAGAACGTGGGTAGAAGGTTGAAGCCAGATCTTCAGGAGCATACGGAGCCATCTCCAAGGGAGAAATCACTCCCCTACGATAAGCTTTAGCAATTTATCATTTCTTTACTTTCAATTCATGTATTTCGATATGTTAAACATTGAATCGATTGTTTTATTTAATATGGGCGGCTAAGCACTTCTGGTGCTAGCCTAGTTATGATTCCTTGATTGTTATATTTATGTTTACATTGCTTCTGTATAATTGTTTCTAGTGTATGCATGTATAGTTTGTTGGTAGCTACCCTTGTTTCGGTAGTTTTGAATGGTGGTAGTGGCTAGTTACTTAGGAGATATGACCAACTGACCTTAAGTAGGTAGACTGAGTGGAAAGGGTAAGAATTGACCAACTTAAGACCCTTCTTCGCTTGTGCGATTTGACCAACTGATCACCTACCGTTTGGATGAACTTAAGAAGTTAGGGATGAGTGTTTAAGATGCTAGCGCCCGGGTACTCATTGTTATGAATCTTGCATGTAGCGTAACTTAATAACTCAGCTTAGGGGACTAAAAACAACTGGTCTTACAAGGGTAGTAGCTTGTTCTCCGGTGGAAGGCCTTTGTTGATAGGTTAGGACGAACTGACCAAATGCTGTCCTAGCGACTTTTACCCTGGACGTAATTAAACATGAACTTAACTTGATAGGATGAGTAACTATGTTATCACACTTCTCCTCTATTGATCACAACCCTCGCCTTTATTTGCTTTCTTTTATGTTATTGTCTTTAGTTATTAATTAATCATTTCGACCTCAAAACCAATTAAAATTTGTGACACCTAGACTTAGTTAAAATCCGCACACATAGCTCTTGGGACGACCTCGGTTTTACCTAAATACTACACTACACACGACCGGGTACACTGCCTGTTAGTGCATTAGGGTAGACCATTGGTATAACGAGACAATATAAATATTAAAACCTGGTAAGTAAAACCTGCATCACAACCTTAAACGATTTATTCTTCTTTTGGTTTTTCTGGACCTTCCCCGCACGTATGTTATGAATTGCAGGTGCAGCATCTTTCTGTGGCAACGTCTGCTCATGTTGCTTAAGCATAGCATGTAATTCATTTACAGTCTTCCCCATGTTGTGCATATTAAAGTTCTGCTCAAACGAAATGTACTCTTTAGAGAGACCGATTAGGATCAAACTAGCTCCATAGTTCAGAGTAAGTGGGTGACCAAGATGTTCCAAATTGTCAATGTAGCTTTTCATCTTTAGAGCATATGAGCTAACCAATTGACCCTCTTCCTGTTGGCAAGCATGAAATTCACGTGCAGTTTGTAGAAGCTCTTGTTCTGCCTGTTGGGAGAACATAGAATTCAGCTCCTTAAGCATGTCATAGCACCAAGATGAGTTAGATTTCGTTGGATCTCTAACTCCATGGTCATGAGCATGAAGGCAGCTATATCCTTTGAGCCTTTGACCCAAGCAATGTGAGCTACAAGAACCTCAGGAGGAATAGGGTGGCCAGGAGTTGCAACAGGTGCAGTAGGTATAGGATGCTCCAAATAAGTTTCCTTATCTTTAGCTGATAGTATAATGCGAAGCTGGCGATACCAATCAATTAAGTTAGGTCCAGTGAGTTTTTGTTTCTCAAAGAAACTCCTGAGTATCGAACTGTTTCCGACTGAAGTAGTCATATACAATTTTAAAAAGTTCAAATAGTTAGTATTTTTGATATTACATTCTTAAAAGAATTAACTACCCAATTAATTACTAATAAGATTAAGATCCATCTTGCAATCCCACTTATTTACCAGATGTCTGACCAGTGAGTAACTAAGTGGGACAAGAGGTAAGTGACGAGCGTTAATTGCATAATGCAACTCTTAGACTGTTTAAGGCATTAGTATCAAGTAATAATATCAAAAGCATGTTTAGTTCTCATCTTATGCCTCGGGTTCAAGGTCTGACCAAGCCAACTCAAAATAAGTCGACCAAGTATGAACTTGCAAAAATAACTAAAGGTCTGATCTAAGAGAAATAATCACCATGGGTTGGAAAGGCCCTGAGGTCTGACCAGAGAAGTCAATCCAAATGCACGTGTTCATAGTTGGATGGCATAGACTTAAAATTAACAAATAGGGTATGCACATAAATGTGATAAAAGTCGTGTATAAAGAAGCATGCAAAACAACTTTGTAACACTTATTTTAAAAACTTTTGGTAATGACATTGTAGTGATCATCATGGTTCATGGTAGCTCCAATTGAACTCGCAGGGAGGCGGAGGACCAGGTCAGCGCTAGGCAATAACCGGAAATCCTTTAGGTGTGACTGTGCGCACCTCCTTAACCCCCTTTATAGTCTATTCTAGTGGGTGAGCCGTACACCCCAAGTGTCCATAGCGTCTAGTTTTTAAATTCATGAAAAACTTGTTTCAATAGTTTAAGTCAATTTATTTTACAAAAACAATTTTTCACGAATCAAATAGCAGGTCACAATGAGCATGATATTTATGCGTGTAAATAAAGACCAATATTGTTATGGTTACGATATGTATTATTCCATATTGCATACAATTAGGTGTAAAAAAAAGTAACAATAATGCACATAAGGAATCACAAACATATAAACATAAACATCAATATATAAAAACATATTGTTCCGAGTTCTCTCGCGAGTTTTCCCCAAAAGGATAACCATAAGACTGTCACTAGTTACGAAACCTAGATCGCCCCATACATCACAAAAAGTAATTGAGTGGGTCTTGTGGCCGGAAAACACATAAAAAGCATGACAAACTTAATTAACAGTTAATTACGCTATTTTATGTATTTAATAAACAATATGTAATTCTAATTATCATTATAATTCTAATTAACCAATTTAATTCCAATTAACAAATTAATTCTAATTAACACTTTAATTTAATTTGTGTGTGTCTTGTTATTTTTTATTAATAATTGACAAGTAATGCATATAGTTGTCAAAACAAAAATAAAATGAATAACTGATTAGATTTCAAGCAGCCTTTTAAACATGTTTATTAAAGAAACGTGTAACCCATAATCGCAAAAACGAGTTGACTCGTGATGCCACTGTTGAGATTTTATAACCTAGTTAGCCAAGTAACGCAAACGAGTACGCAGCGGAACTGGATCTTGTAATTGCAATTAGGTAAACAAGTATTTAATAAACAATTAATAATAAAAGGTAAATAGAAAACTAACCTGTGGCGACAATTGCACGCTATTAAACGAACAAAGAAACCAAAGAAACCCAAGTATCTAAAATAGATACATCTACGAGTATCACACACAAACACTTAAACCAAGTACGTTCAATTAGAGCTAGTCGATAACGTTTAAACAATCAACCCCTTGAATCACTTGAATACCACGAACTAGAAAACCCAAGAACACCTTCTCCTTTTCTGCCCGAGATCAAACTGCCCGAGAAGCAGTTTTGCTTCTTTACCCGATATCGAAAAATGAAGTTCGATTACTTTTCTTTGCTGTCCGAGATCCACGAACACATAAAACCCAAAGACTTGCTTCTAAACCGATTCAACTAGGAAACTTAGAACAAGGAGATCAACACACCAAACTATAAAACCACTTGGAAGATTCGATTGCAAGGTTTTAGGGTTTAGTATGAACCCTAATCGGATATTGGATATCCAATTGAATTCACTTGATAGATCGATTATTGTTTTAGGTTTTTAGGGATAGTATATGTCCTACAATGCATGAGACGGTGTGTTTGTTTATATAGTGTCACAACCGACCCATAGCTTGGGCTTTATCTTGAGCGAAAAGCAACAAACCCAACATCCCTCTTGCCCGATCGTTTAGAGAAACTAGGCCCAAGGCACTCCCAAACCGACCCAAGTCCAACATCAAAATTGTCCATGGGTCGTGTACATAGATCGGGTCAAGTACATGCATACATATCGGGTATAACGTATTCAAATAATAAACGTTCGACGCGTACTCTCGTGTTTAACGTGTGTGCCCCCATAAGCTCACACACTTCTAGTCGTTTACGTGTGGTTTTAACTCCCACAAACCAACAATGTTGACCGTTCATGAACATTTTGTGTTGTTGCCTGCATGAAGCAAACACACCCACTTCCTTGACGTGTGAGTGGTGGGCTTGCCGATGCTTGCCATCCTTGCGCTGGGAGCAGTCTAACAATGTTGTTTGGTTTAGCTTTTGTGTCACGGGTACATGCCACCATAACTACGCATCAATCTAATCGTCACTTCCCTTAGCCGCTTTGCCTCACCATGTTGTGTTCCATGTTATGTGTTATTAGTTCAAGGATTACTTTTAAATTTTGTTTTGGGAAGCCATTCTCTTTTATCACTGCTGCTTGTTAGATATCGGAAGACCCAAAACACCTATATTTGTTACCGACATTTTATCATAGTTTATTTGTTATTTCAATTTGAATATTAATACTTATGTGCTTGATATTTCTTTCTTAATAAACACATTTTTCTATTGGTACAAGGGAAATCCAAACCGAATCAACAAAGGTAACATGTAGATATTATCTCGAACTCCACAAACCATCCTGAAAGACTCATTAAGTCGGGTTAATAACAAACACAATTTAACAAATACAGAGGTAGAAAATGAAATATTATAAACAAGCTTCGCTTATAAAGAGTCATTAAGTAGTAAGAACATCTTAAATAATTTGTACCATTTGTTTTGCTAGGAGGGTTAGCTTATATGTTTGAATCAAGGTTGTCAAGATCGGGATCCTACCCAGGATCGTTTTCGTCTTTGTAAGATCGTGATCGTAAGATCGGATCGGGATCTTAAGATCCTACTCTAATGTTATTTCTTAATAATTTATGTAATTTTATACAAATCTACAAATTCTAATACATTATAACCATAAAATACTATGAATGTTTCGTATAAATGTTGTCCAAAATTATGATTATAAAATGTTTAAAAAGATTAACATGTTGTTTTTTGAATTCTACAAACAAACAACCCATAAATTTGTAGATTTTTAGTTTGTAATCCGAGAAAAGTAAGATCGGATCGGATTAGATCGTAAGATCGTATGGTCTAGATCGTAAGATTGTATTGTCAAGATCGGGATCCTATAAGATCCTAAGCTTGCAAAGATCCTATGTAGGATCCGGATCGTTTTTGCTTTGCAGTATCGTAAAATCGTAAGATCCTAAGATCAGGATCGGGATCCTGACAACTATGGTTTGAATTACATGTTTCCATATTATGATCAAACTTTTTAGTACAATTAATTAATACGATCAGGTCGATATCGAATTACACAAACACAATCCGACACAAAAAGACATCATATCCTTTTACAATTATTACGAATACATTTACTTCTTCTTATGGGAAATAACTTATTAACTTGACTCCTAACTTGACTCCTTATCAATAAAATATATTTCATCCACTAAATTTTCTTTCATTTATTAAGATGCAAAATGCCTATCTATTTTTAAAATATATAAAAATGAAAACATGAACGTAACGTTCATTTTAAGACGTATTTTTTCTGGAAGTAGTAACAAAAGAGATAATCTAAACTATTTTGGGTATATAATTGTTGTATTTGCAAAAATCGCCCCCCAAAGTGGGGCTCACACACACCCGCTCGATCATTCAATTGCCCTTTTTCTCTAATCTTTTAGGGGGCGTTTGGTTTGTTATCATGAATCACAATGGGTATAGGTATTGGTATGAGACGGAATGACAATGAATATATCATTTCAAATATCGTTGTTTGGATCGATTATGGGAATAACTTTTTAACCAATATCACTTCCTTTTCATCATTTTAATTGTTAAAAGAGAAAAAAAAAAAAAAAAAAAAAAAAAAAAAAAAAAAAAAAAAAAAAAAACGGCAAGTGATTTCTATATATGCAAAGTTTAATCCATTCAAGAAGGATTGTGCTCTCCATATTTGTAACCATCTCTGTCATGGTCTCCATATTTGTAACCTTCTCTGTCACAATCTTGCTATCCATCTAGAAGGGTCGAGGATGAGAAAGCAGGTCCGATGACGGTGACAACATCAAGCAGTTTTGATGATGATCATGAGTAACTTCGCCGTTGTAACAAGCACGAACAAGGGTGCTGAGAAGAGAAACAAATAAAACAAACCTCAATGGTTTTATATATATTAAAAACAACATTTAACAATGAAAGAAAAAAAAAAAAGTTGTTTGAATTATTATGTATAACAAAAACTAGAAATTGGATGAGAAATATTAAGTTGAAAATGTTAGAAGAAGCAAAAGATGAGAGAGAAAGAAAAATGAAATAAATACTCACACCACCCAATCTCTCATGGAATGAGTCTATGGGTCTACTCACACATTTTGAAACACTATGATTTAATATTTTTCGTACCAAACATTCTTAAGTGGGAGTCATTGCATTCATCTCATTCCATACCCTCTAAACAAACGGACCCTTAAATGAACAAATACTAATCTATAAATATAAGCCGTGTAAGATTTTAATCCACGAGTGAAGTGTGGGTCCATTGGGTCCTATGTGGCGTTTAAATGGTCAATTAACCAGCCAATCCACACACAGCCGTGTGTCATCCAATCTACTTGTATAATTGTATGTATGAGACTGTGTGTAAAAAGTCGGGGGTTAATAGAATCGTTTTTATGTTAATTTATTTGGGTTCGCGGGTTAGCGAGTTAGTACTTCCTCTGTCTCAATGTAATTGTTCATATTTTTATTTTAAAATGTCTTAAAAAGATTATTAATTTTTCATTTTTAGTAAAAAATAGATAATATATTAGAAAAATATTCTCTTTAAGTGGTTGAGATTTATAGTGGTCTTATTTTTATTAAAATTGGTGATTTCTTTCTAATGACAATAATTTTGAGACGGAGGAAGAATAATTTTAACCAAATACGACTCATTTATTAATCGTGTCAAGAAACTCAACCATAACTCAGACCTGCATAACACATGTAACCTGTTTAACCTGTTTAATAAAATATTTCAAACGGTGAATAAGATTGTTGGTTTGTCGATTTAATTAGTTTAAATGAAAAAATGATATAAAGATCTAAAAAATGATAAAAATAACTATACGACAAGTTCAATTATATCTGAGTCATAATCGTAATTCACTCAATCAAGTACATAACAAAATAAAGTTAATTCAAATCCAACATAAAACCCAAGTTATATATGTTATTTTTAGAGGGTTATATACTTAAACGGGTTAACGAGTTGACATGTTTAATACGTAATAAACCCAAACACGACTCGTTTATTAAACAAGTTAGACGAGTTGACATTTTTTTGACCCAAACTTGTTTACTCTCAACGCAAACCTATTTAACTTCATGTTGGGTTCATATCGTTTATCATGTCGTGTCAAAATTGCCACCCCTAGTAATAAGATCTTTAGATGATCTTCATCTCCCCTGTCACTTCAGTTTTAACTCTTATAAACAACTTCTTAACTAACTTTGTGTAATAAGATGACTCACACTACAAAAAACATACATATAAAAAAAAAATATTAAATACTTACACATATAAATGAACACACAAGTCATATACACGACCCACTTCTTCTTTTTTTTTCCTAGGAGACCGAGTCGTGCACCACAAGAGTAATATGGGCGACCAGGTCGGGTCTGGGAGAATGACCGAGTCAAGGCCTCCTATTACGCCCAGCCTGATGAACCAAGCTTTTAAATATTAGGGAGCGGGTACACTATATTTCTATATTAGTCGTACATATATTGGGCCATGTTTATGATATGTGTTTAGGGGCTTGATCCCCTGATTCAGTTATGCTAGTAATGTATATATATTAGATGCAAGGCTCGCCCGTTAAACGACTAGCGTTAATTTTTACTCGTCTAGTGGGCGACAAACTTTGGTTTTTGTTTGTAGGTATAAAAAAGTTATCGAATTTAAAATATGCCAATGACTACATTATCATGACAAACGTTTTTAAAATAAAAATTATTAGTATGTTATAAAAGGTTTTAAAATGAATTATTTTATCCGTAACAGAAAATTTGTCCCCGAACAAAAATAAATAAATAAATGATAAAATATTTATAATTGAAATATAAATTAAACTGCAGCATTTGGAACAACTAATTCCAAAATGCAATTTTTCTTGATAAATATAGATATTATATGTAATGCCCAGCCGATGGATTGCTAGTTTCGATTTAGTTACATAATGTAACACATGAATCGATATAAAAAATTACTTGAAATCACAATAGTCAGTAATTACTATTAAGGAAGTAAAAATTATATCAATACATATGATCAATATGTTAACTGAAATTTTATGTTTATTTTATTTATTTATTTGTTTTATGGTAATTATTATCGAATATTTTAATATTGTGATCTTTACTGTACAGGTGGACGTGAGAGTTTGTTCTTATTCTAATTGGTTAAAATTATTATTAAATATATATTTTTAGCTTGTGTAAAATGCAATATATGTCTGGATATTGGTTATTTTACTTAAATTATAAGAATATATATTTTGGTTTTACCATGTATAATATAGGTTATTTTAAATGTATTATTGTATGATATTTATATGTGAATATATGTTTGTTATTGTATATTTAAGCTTAGAATAGTTATATTCAGATAGTTATTAACATAATATTTATTTAATGTTATTAATAAGGAGGGTGATACTCACTTCATATTTTTTTATGCATGCATCATAATTTGTGCATTACAGTATTGTACGAAACAAATTGTAATGTATAAATTGTGGTACATGCATCAAAAGATGTGGTGTAGGTACCAATTCTCTATTAATAAGCGGAAGTTTTGTTTTTTTAATGATTTTTTTAGAATATATTTATTAGTTAATAATTATCAACATCTTTGTGGGAAACTAGAAGGAGTTGAATAGTTTACCGCTTTTTAATTTAGTTTTCAAAGTTTACTTGTGAAAAACTTCGATTGAGTCCTTTGTGAAATCAAACGACAATAATATGAATCTTACTCAACACGATTATAATAGATACACTACAACAATAGAAAGTAAGTAATAAAAGTAAAGAGTAAGAGATGGAAATATCAAACCAAGACAGGAGATTTATAGTAGTTCGGTCGCGAAGCTGTTCTTCGCCATACTCCACTCCTCGAGTACCTAACTCGAGAGTTCTAAGCACTATGTCAACAAACTCCTTTGAGGCGGAGAAAACCGTACAACGTCGCTTATCACAATTTCCGACACTAAGATAAATATCGAGTACTAATCTAGCTAGTACCAATCTCACTCACAATCTACCCGATCCTTGCTAATCACACGAACTACTAGATCACCACAATCTTGACTTGATCCACTTGATCAACACATTAACTTACAAGCAACAAGAGACGGTTGTAAAAATGAGGAAAGCACGGTTGTAAAACAAAATGAGGAAAGCACGTCGCCAAAAAGACGGTTGTTCCTAAACAAATATTTTTCATTCTAAGATTCTTGAGGAAAATATTTGTATTAAACACGGTGGTAACATTGTTTAAAAATGAATCGGACTCAAATTTTTGAAAATCAATCGGACTCAATTTTTCATAATCATTTATCACTTAATCGATGACTTTCAAATTTCATATTTTCAAATGATATATAATCAAATGAGTTCATTTGTACTTTAATAAGTGGTGAATAAAGTGTTGGTGTTATGTGTCAGGGTATGATCTTTCATTATATTCAAAGATCTTTCAAAATGAAAATTTTCTTGTACTTAAAGATTTCTCAAAACTATCATACCTGACACTAACAATCTCCCTCATAAATTGAGGGGGAACATTAAAATGTTTCTTATCAGTAAATATCAAAACCAAGCCACATCTTTCCCCAAAATTTTCTAAATTATTTAAATCAAATGGGATCACAAATCTCAAAAGGTTTGAAATTTTGATCGGGGGAGAGATAGTGATTTAAATATTAAATCTGATAAAAAGGTGATTTTTTAAGACTCAAAAAGGCACTCCTTCCTCCATGTGCTAAATGATTTAAAATATCAATGCAAATGTTGAGGGGAGCATTTATAGTAAGATAAAAAATAATCAAGGTACAAATGCTTTGATATTACATCACATGTACCCTTATTGGTTTTTCAATTGGTTTTCAATGGCAATTGTGGAGGAACACCAAAGACCGACGTTGTATTTACTTTATTGGAGTTATAAGGATTGTAAGGTTAGGTATTTGTTCCCACGATCTCGCCAGAGCCGGAGGGATCTATCCAGGGACAATCCACTAGATAGTGTAGAAGTCATTAGGTATGATTAAAAAAGGAGAAAAGTGAGAATAAGGGAAGAGTGCCGACTGAGATAGAGCTAGGACTAGAACAAACCTAAAAAGGTTCTAGTGATGAAGTCTCGGTAAGCACTGAAGGGGTTGAAGAATGAAAAATAAATGAAAAGTGAAATGGTGAAAAAAAATAGCCCTCCAATAATTCAACCTTAGGGTAGAAACTGGGCTCAATACATATACTATTGGTGGTTACTAAGGTAACGCCAGTATTGAAGACAAGACGTCATGGACCCAGTGACACACTGCACTAAACTTACCAGCTACTAAAGTTCTCTTAGAATGTAAACTATCGACTTTCCCTTAGAGATGGTTGATATTGAAAAAGGAGACCCTCTCCCTAGTCTCTGCATAAGAAAACCAAAATGCACTATTGAGTCTAGAGCCAAGAGATCATCAATATATCTCGTTAGGACATATGCTCATGAATACTTATTGTTTCATACAATGTGAAAAGTAAGATAAATATACATTAAGAGTCCTATGCATTATCTTTGTGTTATTGCCAGAACATTCGAGTGATATGTAAAGTATTCACAATGCAGATGGAAATCCTTCTAAAGCCAACATCAAACAAGCTCTTGGTGGGTGATATGTGAGATCCATCATGGATCAAACTTGTGACAACCTGAAAGAAATGATGGGCCGATTCACTTTTGAATCAACCTTGTTCCAGGAAATGGATTGACGTATACCTTTGGAAAAACCTCTCGACGTGCTCAACAATTGCTTTTCTAGCACATCGATTGTGCTTAAAATTTTCAAAATAAAAAGTATTTATGATTGAAACTTGATTTTTCTCATAAAATTTTCGTCGTATTGCAAAAAATATCTCTCTTCAGCAATACGCGATTGTTTTTCAAATCAATTTTTCATCGATCAGTGAATCTCAATTCGCTGGTTCACTCACTTCGTGTTGTCTGCTTTGAGACGCTCCGGTTTGAGAATGGCTAGATCAAGCTGCGAAACCCTGTCAAGGAGATTCTTCGAAATTCTACCTGATCACAGAAAGTATTTATACTGATTAACAGGGAACCGTGGTTCTTGCAACCATATTCAACGAAAGTGAACAAAGAGACTTTCCTGTGCTAACTGTTGTTTGCAGGAACACATGACGGTTGCAGCTGATAGAAATTGAGATGTCAATCCATAACCACATGCTCACACATCACACTCACGTTTAAAGAAATCATGATAATCTAAATACCTTAAGAAATGCTTCTGCACCTCTGATGCACAATATTATGATCCAACAAAGTGTGAGCATGTCGGTCTAGAAAGTCACAATATCACATGAAGGCAATACACCAAATGATGAAATGGAGATTACTTTGGCTAATGATCTCGAAGAAAGCTCAAAGATCACCAATTCAAGGAACATTCAAAGATCATCACTGAAAGTACAAGGAATTCAGACTTTAAAGAATCAAAGACTATGAACTACAAGAACAAAGACATGTAATAGAATGCTAGAATTCAGAATGTATTTTATGAGGTGACCTCCTTTAGGGGGAGATTGTTAGGATTTAGTAAATCAAGAAGTAAAAGACTCGGTCACCTCGGGTACTTGTTAGTATTAGAAAGTTCGTAGTCTTAGACGTTTAGTCATAGTTACTAGTTAGTTAAGTAACACCATAGAGGACGGATGGGTCTTTACCCACTGTATACCTGATCCACAGCCCATAGGAGGCGTATTTTGAAAAAAAAAAAAAAAAAAACTATAAATACCCTCTACCCTCCAAGGTAGAGGGTTGGAGCTTAATCATATGACTTTCATTTTCTCTCACTAAGTTCTCGTTTCTCTCTACTTTCTCTCTCTACACTCATAACATTCGATCCATCATACTTGTGATTTGTGTGTTTTCATTAACCAATATCTTACAGTTTCTTCCCTTAAATTACATTTAGTGATCAGTGTACGCATTTGACTATCCATTTCCTATTCACGTGTAGTTATCTAAAATTTAGCCAGCTGTTCATAAATGGCCACTTGATCCTTGTATATCTTAAGCCTAGTGGTCAATTAGTCATCAGGGATATATGTAGTGTACTCATGCAACACATAATCATCCTTTAGAGTAGAAGATGCACAGCTAGGTACAACAGAAGTTTCCATGCAGCTTTCCTTTGCATTAGCTTGGACAGGTTGTGGCTGGTGCACCTCTCTCTTGGGTACAACAAAAGCTTCCATGGAGCTTTCCTTTGCATTAAATTACACAGTTTGTGGCTGGTGCACCTCTTTCTCTTGTGAATTAGAGCACACATATTTCATATTAGCATTATCAACTCAAACACGTTAATCTGTTGTACATTGTTGGGTATCTTCTGTTCATCGATCACGTCGTACAATTTGAGTATCTCAGATACAACTGAATCCGAAGTGTTAGGCATGATGTTAAAGTGCATGGTATTTTACAAATCTATAATTTAAACCGAGAAATAGAATCTTTCGCGGGATTTTATAAAATCAAGAAGAAACCGTGAGACAATGACCAATTGAATGTGTTAAGATAATTGATGGATCAACACAATGATAGAATATTGTGTGTTAGGAGTGATGATTGCTTTAAGGATTAGCTGAAATATTTTTTGGTTGTTATTTGGTTTGGTTGACGCACATTGTTATACTGAAATTTTGGTCTAAAAACTTAAAACCTCAATAACTTCTGTTCGGAGCGGTTTTAGGCCTAGAAGGTTGACCCAAATGGACTTTGGTCTATTTGACATGTCGTTCTCCTCATTCTCACGGTTTTTTTGATGGGTAAAACGCTGAAAACGGAGTTACAGTTCAAAAGTTATGGCCGTTTGAAGTTTTGACGTAAAAAGTCAACTTTGGTCAAACCGCAAGTGGTCAAACCGCAATAGTCTTGATCAAAATGCAATGTCAAACCACAATAATATCAAACCGCAGCTTAGTATAAACCACATATGCCAAAACACAATTGTCTTGATAAAACTGCAAGGTCAAATCGCAACTTTGTTAAACCGTAACTGTGTCAAACCTTAAAACGCAATGACCTCAAATCGCAGTCTTGGTCAAACCTCAAAATGCAATGCTCAAATCTCAGAATCTTCAAAATGCAGGTGATGAGTGTGTAAATACTCATCATTTTTGTTCCTTCTACACTTCAAAAACAGTCAAAAACACTTTGAAAAGTCTCAAAAAGACAGAAAAAATATTTAGACTGTGTTTTATTCAATAATTGTAAAAATCTAGTCCCTGGTTATTCAAAACATGTAATTTTTCATAAAATGCCCTCAGGGATTTTTAAGTTGTCAAAATTAGCAGCTTTAGTCCCTGAAGTTTCAAAGATTGACAGAATTTACCCCTGGACATTTTTAATTGGAAAATTAACATTTTTAGTCCTTTGGTAATTCTAACTTGTCAAAATTAGTCCTTTTGATAAATTTTGGAAAGTTGCTAATTCAGTCCCTCAAGTTTGGATAAATTGCAAAAGTGATCCTTGGGCTTAATCCTACTACAAACCAAACCGGACCCAACACCCTTTAATAACCCAAGCCCAAGCCCACAACTAACTTGAACCCTACCTAGCACCTTGAACCCTCCCCATTTGAACCTCCTCGTTTTTAACCCTTCCCCGTTTAATACCAATCACCCGATCACAAACCCGTGTTTTGAGTACCATCACAACCTCGTTAGGAAGAACGACCCAGGTTTGCAGTTTCTTCTGCAATACTTTGGAACACACACTATACTACATTTGATTAGACGCCCCTCAAATAGGCGATGTCAAATTGGCGCCGCTGCCGGGGAGGTTGTGTGCGTGTTGAAACGGTTTGCAGATTAGTGATCCTGGATATACATCCATTGTATATTTACCATCCTTGTTAATATTCTCTTGTTTTCTTATTATATTATAAAATCAAAACCCAAAAATATTCATCTTTACCCTCTTACCCTTTTTGATTCTTTATCCCTTTACCCTCTATCTATTTGATTCTAACTTCTTCTATTCTCATGGAATCTCTCGACTACGACGAAGTATGGAACGAAGTTGAAAAACTTCATACTTTATCACAAATGTCAAGAATTCGTGTTGTTCGTGATGATCCATTAATTCTGCGTAGGGAAATGGAACGAGAAACCGGGGCGACAAAGGACCAGGTACTTCCCTCTGATAATGGAAGTGCTAAATACGTCCAACCTACGGTTATCCAAAGATCTAACCCCTCAATTGCTCCTAAGCCGTCTAAAATTGATCCTAAACTTTCACAATTTACGGTTAAAAGCAATCATGCAGAATTTAGACCGGTGACTAGCAAGAATGACTTGCCTAAACTTCACGTTTCTCAAAAACCAGAACCGGAGACCATAACGGAAGTGGTGGAAATTGCTAGCTCTCAGAGCACACCACTTGTCCCACTTCCAGATTTTTCAAAATGTTCTTCGATACTTGATAGTCATTCGGATCACCATGTTGGTTTTGTTGATTCTTTGAATGAACCGGTTCCTTCTCATAACTCTCAAATGGAATCGTTTATTCCTTGTGTCGGTTGTGGTGAGCCTCTTTTTGGTTCACCATGTCGCTGGTGTACGTGTGTACAGTGTGGTAATGATATTCGGAACGGGAGTTGTTTGTTTTGTGGTTCGAGGAATTCATTTGATTATGATCCTAATCCGAACTCATTTAACGACCCCTCAAACTTTTCCAATTACCCACCACAGCCCGACTTATCTTCATATAATCAACATAACTGCTGTGAATTTTGTGGAGGTCCTCACCAAGGATTTGAGTGTCAATCCGGAAACACGTTTGTCTATGAACAGTTTTCCGGTGATGCTCAGAACTTTGGTTATGACCAATATCCATATAATTCACCAGTCCAGACTCAACAGTTTTACTGTTGTGAGAATTGTGGAGGTCCTCACGATAATCTTCAATGTCAACCGTGGAATCAAAATTACTATACTTCCGGTTTTGACAATTTTCAACCTCCACAGCACCATACGGTTCAAACTCCACCTGAGCCGTTGTCTCAAGAAATTTCCCAAGATTTTGAAACCGCAATGAAAACACTTGATGATATGATTCGTGACTTTAAGAATCAAGTGAGTGGTGAAAAGACCATGGGAGAATTGCTAGCCGAAGAACGAGAGGCTCGCAATTCTAGGGAAGAATTATTGGTCTTAGAGCATGCAGCTCTAAGACGTTCCCAATTTCTTAAGGCAGCTATGTATGATGATGACGAGGAGAGTTTTTATCCTTTTAAAGATAATATTTCTCAACTCCCTCAGTCTGTTGTTATCACACCCGAGATTCACACTCACTCTCTTATTATGGGGGATGAGCATCTTGACACTGTTCCTGAAAAGGAACCGGACGAATTCATAAAGTCTAGTGTCGAGAACCTTGTCCCAATCCCAAGAGAGTCATAGGGAATTCTCGAGCATTTGTGTGATATCCCTACCCCTCTTGTCTTACCAAAAGATCATGTTGAGATGTTCTCCGATTCTAATGATGACGATTCGTTATCTTGTGGAGACATAAGTTATGTGCGGGAATTACCTTCTGAGCTTGTCAGCTTAGGAGAAGAGAATGATGAAGAAATAATCCAAGACGAAGCTCTTCGTCTTACATTATTGAATGTTAATCTTCTCATTTCTAGAATCGAGGCTTTTAATGAAAAGCCTATTTCATCTCCTATCCCCATTAAGGATAGTGACATTCTTTCCGATGATTCTATTCCGGAAATGAAAGCCTTCTGTTTTGATAATATGGGAGAGAAGATTAGTGGCAGTACCACTTCTCATTCTCATAATTCTCTCCCCGATCATGAATCATTTACTTTTGAGGAGTTCGCCAGTGAACTCACTCATATCATATCTCCGCCGGAGTATGATAATTTCTACTTTGATCTAGACACACCCATAATATATCTTGATCAAGCGAGCTTAACTGATGAGATTCATGAAACTATGAATTCTCCTATTGAGGATGAAGAGTTAGTCATGATTTTTATCATGATTTTCTTTCTTTTCTTCATATATTCTGTCACTTCTCCTGTTCTTCACTCCTTCGGGAATGAAGACATTATCTTTGATCCCGGCATTTCCATGTACCATTATCTTGAGCCAGGAATATATCTCATCGGTGTGAAACTTTCACGTGCTTCAAATGTTTTTCCAAACATCTTGAATGAAAGTCCGATGGAGATTGTTTCTTCCACTTTGCTTCCCCATGAACCAATGAATGCGGGGTCGAGTCAAGCTAGCGACTCGAGGAACAAAAACAGTAGCACATTATATGGGTTTTCACCCATATTTCTGATTTCTTTCTACTTTCTACCACCCTAGTGTGGGGGAGTTGCCCCCCGCTGTTGTATATAAGTTTTCTAAAAAAAAATAAAAAAAAAAATAAAAAATAATTCAAATAATGGCCGTAGTATTTCCCTTTTACGTTCTTAGTTTCGGCATAACAGCCGGTACTTTGAATATTGAGGGCAATATTCATTTCTAGTGTGGGGGGGGGGGGGAATTCTCACGAATTTTATCATGTAATTATACCACCCAATTCCCCCATTTTTGGCCAAAATTTTTTTTTGAGTAAGTGTTTTGCACTTACTCAGCTTACGGTTATCAGTCCGCCATGTCTAATAAACAAAAGGATTGGCTAATCCAAGAGCAAACGGCTCTTGGTAAAGATATCTCAAATCCGTTGACGGCTTGCAATTTGCCCAAAATTGTATGGTGTTCAGCTCACCATATCTTTAATTAGTGAAGAGTTGGCTAGCCCGCAAGTTTATGGCTTGTGGTAAAGGCAGTTGGAAAACCATAATTGGTAATCGACTCACCAAAGATATTTTATCTAAGAGTTGGCTAGTCCAGAAGCAATCGGCTTATGGTAAAGACAAATCAAATCCGTTGGAAGCTGGTGATTTGCTCAAAATCATATGGTTATCAGTGTACCATAGTTCTTACTTGAACTGAAATATTTGGCTACTCCAGAAGTAATGGCTTTTGGTAAAGAGACTTAAATCCATTAAGTTTTCACAAAAGATTGCTAGGGACTAGCAATAGTTTAGTGTGGGGGATTGATGAGTGTGTAAATACTCATCATTTTTGTTCCTTCTACACTGCAAAAACAGTCAAAAACACTTTGAAAAGTCTCAAAAAGACAGAAAAAATATTTAGACTGTGTTTTATTCAATAATTGTAAAAATCTAGTCCCTGGTTATTCAAAACATGTAATTTTTCATAAAATGCCCTCAGGGATTTTCAAGTTGTCAAAATTAGCCTTATAAAGTCAGTTTTGCAAAATGGCAGCTTTAGTCCCTGAAGTTTCAAAGATTGACAGAATTTACCCCTGGACATTTTAAATTGGAAAATTAACATTTTTAGTCCTTTGGTAATTCTAACTTGTAAAAATTGGTCCTTTTGATAAATTTTGGAATGTTGCTAATTCAGTCCCTCAAGTTTGGATAAATTGCAAAAGTGATCCCTTGGGCTTAATCCTACTACAAACCAAACCGGACCCAACACCCTTTAATAACCCAAGCCCAAGCCCACAACCAACTTGAACCCTACCTAGCACCTTGAACCCTCCCCATTTGAACCCCCTCGTTTTTAACCCTTCCCCGTTTAATACCAATCACCCGATCACAAACCCGTGTTTTGAGTACCATCACAGCCTCGTTAGGAAGAACGACCCAGGTTTGCAGTTTCTTCTGCAATACTTTGGAACACACACTATACTACATTTGATTAGACGCCCCTCAAATAGGCGATGTCAGCAGGACTTGGGTCAAATCTCATACCTCAAACCTCAAGCCTCAAACCTCAAACCTCAAATCTCAAACCTCAAACCTCAAACCTCAAATCTCAAACTTCAAACCTCAAACCTCAGAGCTAAAGGACAAAATGCAAGGTCACTTTCGTGAAAGTACAAGTGTCACTTTCACCCTGTTTTGTCTTTTTATCTCTTTTTTTTTGGCTAAACCTCAAAACGCAACTTTATCTTATTGTCAATTCTCAACAGTTTTAAACATTAAATACTCAAACCTCAACATAGAAACATCAAATCTCTAAGAAACTGTCAAATCTCAACCAATAATGTGATCTAAAATAATTCGAATATCATCAAATCCTCCCCAAACAAGATGGAATAGCATATCCAAGCACGAAACTAAGCAAATCTAACAAACCTAAATAAGAAAGTATAAAGAAATAACAACTTTAACCACAACATAAAGATCAAACTAGTGTATTTCAAGCATACACATTCGAACCAACCAAGAACACCAACAACCAATCTAAAATTCGAGCACACATAAAGTAGATGATCAAACAATGGCTCTTGATACCAATTTTAAGAGATTGGTTATCTAAACACACATAACACAAGATATATGGATCAAATAGTAGAAAAAGTTTAGAAAGAGAAAGTGAGTTGGTAACTTTGTAGAGAGAGAAAGTGCAATAGCATAAAATGAAAGCTCCAACCCTCTACCTTGGAGGGTAAAGGGTATTTATAGCTTTTACAAAATACGCCTCCTACGGGCTGTGGATTAGGTATACAGTTGGTAACGACCCGTCTGTCCTCCACGGTGTTACTTAACTAACTACTTACTAATGACTAAACGTCTAAGACTACGAACTTTATAATGCAAACAAATACCCGGGGTGACCGAGTCTTTTACTTTTGGATTTACTAAATCCTAACAAGGAATTGGATTTGAATGTATGGCGTTTAATGTGCACTTGGATTCGATCCCGTTAGCAAGTTACGGCGTAATTTTCTCTTTGGTTACGCCGTAACCATTCTTCAGTAGCAGTTCATTCTAGGTTTTCAGCCAGTTACGACTTAACTCATTCATTTGGTTACGCCGTAATTAATCATGCAGCTTAAAATTTTATTTTTAATATTTGCACAATAACCTTATATTAGTTCTAAATGAACTTTGTGGGTATGTTCGCTGTAAGCCCTCACGAGATTTCACTCGTCCACTTGGGACACCAAGTGATTTAAAAGGCTTGTTGCATATGCTAAATGCAACCGTGATTCCTACGAAAGTGAGTTAGGTTTTATTTGTTTTTTATTTTTTTTCTTTCCTTTTTATTTTTAGAATTATGCTTGTCGGTAAGTTGTGATTTCAAGGATTGAAGTTTGCTCATGGATACTTAACGAAGGCACGATATTCAACGTGGGCCTTATCTCTTTTTAATATATAAAAGTGTAATGTATAAGCACTATGTTATGAGCTTATTTGATATTAGCATCGCGAAGGCCACTTCGGTCACATTTGAAGATTTGAGTTGGCAACGTTATTTACACCAACAGTTTGAAATACAAGTAATGTTCTCATCATGATGTCCGCTAATGGCACATTTACTTGATACATTATGAACCGGTTTCTTCATCTTGAAGCTTGAACTTTGAATGGACGGTGGGCTGTGACAACTTGGTTATAGGTTAAGACTATTTGTTTGTTATTTTTTATTTTACACCATTTATTTCCCGTTTCTTATCCAACCCTTTAGTCATGAAGCGTGTCTAGGAGATGAAGCGAGCAATCTTTGGTGTCTTGGCCATGGATTTGGTCATGTATCATTGATTTTTTCTACTTTGTCGTGACACGTTAGTAATGACATTTCACCCTTAACCTTATATTGTGTTCACCCATATTGCCTACAATATTGTTTAATCCTTAACTCTAGTGGTGGAGATTTGTGTAACCGCCTAGCATATGATAGAATACATGCTATGACTGTGCTTTGAGTGATCACCCCGAAATTGACACTTAGATTAGAGAGAGAGTATGAGTGTTTGTTCCCATTTCGTGAGGTGTTCGACTTTGATTTATTCTAGCATAAGGAATTTTTAATCTCATATCTTCCAAGTAATTTCGGGGATATCTATTTAGAAATTATTCTAATAAGGCCTACTTGACGGCAAGTAGAGTTCAAGTGGGGAGATATTTAATAACATCAAATAATCCTGATTTTTAAGTGTCAATTCCTCGTTTATGCTCATATATTATGTCATTTATATGAATATATACTCTTATTTCTTTATATTTCGTTTCTAGGTAATATATGAGCATTGGAGCTTAGAGACGCGGATTTGGAGATTTTCTTAATAGTTTTCACCTTAGTATGCTCTTATTGAAGAAGATACATCGTAACTCCTACTCTCAATTACGTCGTAGCTAGGATTACGATCATGAAGACTAAGTCAGCAGCAGTTATGGCGTAACTATCAACTTAAATCACGCCATAACTATCTAGGTCATGTGGAATTTTGCGCCTCCATCAACTACGCCGTGACCTCCAAACATGAATTACGACATAACCAGCACTACGAAACTTGAGTTTGGAGGATAATTAAGTTACGGCGTAATCCTCTATTAATTTACGGCGGAACTTATAATTACGGCGTAACTATTCCTTAAGTTACACCGTAATCACCACTACGAGAGTTGAGTTTGGAGGATAATTAGTTACGACGTAACCACATTATTTGGTTACGCTGTAACTATGGTCGGGCCTATAAATACAAGCCCTAAAATCTGCATTATTCATCATTTACTCACCACACAAAAGGAGAGAACATGAAGAGGGTTCCAAGGGTAGATAATATTCAGCATACGGAGCTATTTTCAAAGGAGATATCACACCATATCATCGATCAGCTTTAGCGATTTCTATTTCTTTACACTTTAATTCCTGTTTTCATCAATTATGTTAAACATTGAATTGATTGTATCTTTTAATATGATAGGCTAAGCACCTTTGGTGCCAGCCTAGTTATGATTCCTTGATTGTGTTGTTTATATTTTCATTCTTCTATAATTGTTTCTAGTGTATGCATGCATAGTTCGTTGGTAGTCAGCCTACCTTCGGTAGTTTTGAGTTGCGGTCGTATTTACTTGCTTAGGAAAATTGACCAAAGGACCCTAGGGAAGTAGGCAGAGAGGGTTGGTAAGAATTGACCAAAAGACTATCAATCCCTCTTGTGCGAATTGACCAAAGGATCACCGTTCGGAAGGAGAAATTTAAGAAGTTAGGGATGTGTGTCTAATGACTTGGCTTAGTTTGCTTAAGACCCCCGTCTCCCCCAAAGGGTAGGCCTTTGACGATGGGTAGGAACCTTTGTTGATTGGCTATGATGAATTGACTAAGGAGTATAGCGAATTGAACCCCCACTTGAATCAATAGGAAGTAATTGGAAAACATAGACATAACATGATAGGATGAATAATTAGGCTAGCACACTTTCTCTCCATTGTCCACAACCTCGTTTTATTTATGCATTTTATTTATCGCTTATTAGTGTAAGTAATTAATCTTTCAACAATTAATCTTTTAAAAACCGTGACACTAGACTTAATTGGAATCCTCATCTACATAGCTCTTGGGAACGACCTCGGCTTTACCACCGTCTATACTA
Organism: Chrysanthemum seticuspe; assembly: GCA_019973895.1. Taxonomy (NCBI): domain Eukaryota; kingdom Viridiplantae; phylum Streptophyta; class Magnoliopsida; order Asterales; family Asteraceae; genus Chrysanthemum; species Chrysanthemum seticuspe. The sequence continues at coordinate 111,277,051 of BPTQ01000002.1, read as the reverse complement.
TGCACGATCGGGTTTACTGCTCGTTAGTGCAATAGGTAGACCTTAGGTAGACGAGACCTTAGAAATTTAAATACTGGTCGAAAATCCTGCGTCAGTTCCCAAACCCTAATTTTTCAAATAATTTGGTGTTTTACAACATCTTTTAGATCCGAAAAATTAAACAATATATCTATTAACTAACAAGAGTTAATTGAAAGATATCAAATAATTTTTTAAAATCACCAAATTTTTACGAAACCTTAAATTTTTAGAAATCGATTTTTGAGCAAGATATGAAAGTTTGGCTCTGTACCATGTAAGAAAACACAAATTAGCTTACGCAAAATCTTTTATTAACCTCAGAAAATCAAAGTACAACCAAATTGATCTCAGTCAGTTATTCAAGAACCAAAATACACATCTCAATCTATATGAAAAAGAACCACAAGATCACCACAGCTACTCTGGTTTGATCCTTATATCGAAATTGATATAAGTTCTATTACAAATAGAATGAACAAGATTTTATCAAGATGGTCAGATCAAATATTAGGGTTACAAGCTTTATAGAGTAGAGAGACTTTGTGTGTGAGTTTGATAGCTGAATAATGAATAAGCTATTAAAGATCTTGGCTTTTATACATCTTCAAACCAACTTTAGACAAATTGTCCCACAAGCCCTTGAGAGAAAATTATAGTTTAACCACTCCGTGCTTTTCCTTTATTCTACCCACCTCTTGTCTATTCAAACTATAACCAAACAATAAAATCACAAAACGATAAATGACAATATCAGTCCCTCAAGTATTATTTTCCAGGTTCAACAACATATGCGTTAAGATGTTGATCCATACGCCCGGTAGGTCCTACCATGGTTATGTCATTATAAATTCGAAGTACTTGTCTACGAGTTTTAAGGATCTTGTCTTTTGCTCCTTCTATTTCAAAATAATTTTCTTGTTTTACCATTTTTAAGTATTTTTGTTAACTTTAAACTTATATATATATATATATATATATATATATATATATATATATATATATATATATATATATATATATATATATATATATATATATATATATATATATATATATATATATATATAGTAGGGATCCAGTAATAAGTAAATTAACATAAGAAGTGGTGAGAAGTGACCAAAACCACGCATTTGAGATGCAACGACTTGCATTAGATGCATTTCTATTCATATAGATGCAACATCTTGAGTTTCGAAAGTTAATTTGATGTATAGATGGTGCAAATTGATTTTCATGATTTCGGCACGTGTAGATGATCAAAAAACAAGAGAAATCATGAAATGCATCTAAAATACGTATATGCATCTGATCAAAAGCTATAAAACACACTATGGTGCATTATAATGCATATAAGATTATAGGGATGCATCTAATTTAGGTCGGTGCATCTCGTATTTGCGGTAATAGTTCTTCTTATTCCTTCTTATTTTAAATATATATATATATATATATATATATATATATATATATATATATATATATATATATATTGTTTTATAGTACTTCATTCAAAATAAATGAATGGATTTGGTTTTAAATTTATTTTTATTATTCTAATTTTCATTAATTATTATATATCACAAACAAAAATAATTAAAGTCAAAGATGAAAAAGAAAAACTTCAAAAAGTCAAAATAGAAAATTTATTTTGAGACAAAAAGTAGTTTCTATGGAAATGAAAATATGAATTCGTAATGCACCACAAAATTGTAAGAAAAAAATAAAAGACTAAAAGATATGGAAAAGCAATTTACTTCCATCATTTTGATTGATGGAAACACAAATTATATTAGATAGAAACTATTTTCTAAGGACTTATTATTCATACCTTCTTCAAAGGGAATTGATACTCACACCACATTTTTTTATTAATGCACCACTGATAACATCAAATAGTCCTGAATATTAAGTGTCAATTTTCCCCGATAATGCTTGTAATTTATATCATTTATATGGATTTACGCTTGTTTTTCACTTTCAGGTAAATTACGAGCATTGGAGCTAAAGGGACGCGAAATTGGAGAAATATCAAAGATTCATCATAGTATGCTGATTTTGAAGAAGTTACGGCGTAACTCATCTCTCACATTACGCCGTAACTAAAGCGTGACTTAGGAAACCAACTCATCAGAAGGTTACGGCGTAACTCTACCCAAGGACTACGACATAACTATATTAGGTCAAATGAGGTTCCACGCCGTTGATAACTACGCCGTAAAAATTCCACCAAATACGGCATAACCAAGTATTATTTAAGAATACAGGTTACGCTGTAACCAGCAGATCTAGTGCAAATTACGAAGGAATTGAAGATTACGGCGTAACTCTTATTTTAGTTACGCCGTAACCCAGATCTGGCCTATAAATACCCCACGATTTCCAGCATTTCAAAGCATCCCATTCCACACACCACAACCAAAGAACGTGGGAAGAGGCCAAAGGCAGGTCTAGAGGAGCATACGGAGCTGTCTCCAAGGGAGAAATCACTCCCCTACGATAAGCATTAGCATTTTATCTCTTCTTTACTTATGATTCATGTATTTCGTAGCTTTGAATATAGAATTGATTTGTATGGTTAATATGAGCGGCTAAGCACCTCTTGGTGCTAGCCTAGTTATGATTCCTTAATTGTTTTGTTTGCATTTGCATTACTTCCGTATAATTATTTCTAAGTGTATGCATGCATAGTTTATTAGTAGCTACCCTTGTTTAGGTAGTTTTGAATGGCGGAAGAGGCCAATTGCCTAGGAGATATGACCAACTGACCCTAGGTGAGCGGACTGAGAAGGGAAGGGTAAGATATGACCAACTGACGACCCTTTCTACTTGTCCGATTTGACCAACTGATCACCTACCGTTTAGATGAACTTAAGAATTAGTGGGTGAGTGTTTAAGTTGCTAACGCCCGGGCACTCACTGTTATAAATCTAGTATGTAGCGGTACTTAATGACTTGGCTTAGGGGACCAGGAACAACAAGACTTATGAGGAGACACCTGACTTCTCCTGTGGTGGCATCTTTGCTGATAGGTTAGGGCGAATTGACCAAATGTTGTCCTCTCGACTTTGACCCCACCTGAAGTAATTGGAAGTAAGTAGACGTAGACATTACTAGCTAGGAGGAATAACTAGGTTAGCATCACTCTTCTCTATTGATTAATCCTTTGACTTTTATCTGCTTTAGTAGTTAAATAATTAATTCCTTATCGAAATCATTATTAAAGTCTCTGACACTTAGACTTAGTAATAATCCAACACACATAGCTCTTGGGACGACCTCGGTTTTACCAAATACTACACTACACACGACCGGGTACACTGCCCGTTAGTGCATTAGGGTAGACCATAGGTATAACGAGACTTTATAAATATTAAAACCTGGTCAGTAAAACCTGCATCAAGTTTTTGGCGCCGCTGCCGGGGAGTTATATTAGGATTGCTATTAAGTCTTTCATTTTCATTTTAAACTTTTCTCTAAATTCTCACGATCTTTATTCGAGTTTTCAGGTACCATGAAAGTTGTTAACATCGATGACCTCACTCTTGAGGAATATTTGGCGTTGACAAGGGAAGAACAAGGACCGGGAATTGTTAGGCCGGCTATTGCAGAAGATGCTCAATTCGAAATCAAACCTCAATTCATGAGGGAATTACGTGCAAATCCCTTCTCTGGAAGCATCACCGATGATGCTCATGAGCATATAGACAACGTCGAGTACATTGTTAGCCTATTCAAGAGTCTTACACGAAGCTATCATGTTACGAGTATTCCCTATTTCTCTTACGGGAGCTGTTAAAAGATGGTTTGATCGATTACCTGTGGGAACTGTCAACACCTGGCCTATCCTAAAAAAGTGTTTCATTCAGATATACTATCCTCCATCAAAGACGGCTAAGCAATTAGAAGAAATCCATAACTTCAAGCAAGAGGATGATGAAATGTTATACCAAGCTTGGGAAAGGTATAACGAATTATTATACAAATGCCCTACTCAAGACCTCAACAGCCAACAAAAGGTGAACGTCTTCCACAAAGGTCTGAACATCTCCTCAAGACAAATGGTCGATTCTCAGGGACCGATTCCTGGTATGACACCCACTTTGGCTTTAGAAACTATTCAAAAGATGGCAGACCACTCTCACAAATGACACAATGGAGGGAGCAACCGAAGTAATAATGGAGATATGGAAGGCCTTGCAGCAATAAACAACAAATTAGAAAGTCTAGGAAGAGACATGAAGATGCTCAAGGAAAATGTGCATTCCATTCAAGTAGAGCGAAATGGAACTCCACCTACTAAAGAATGTTCCTCCAACGAAGAAGTTAAAAGAATCGGAGAAGTTAAATATGGAAGTGAGAATCCTTTCAACAATTACAACGGACCCCGATATCGAGAAAAATCCCCAGGATTCTACACAAGAATCAACAACAATCCTCCTAAACCAAGCCTTGAAGAAATAATGCATAGGCACATAGAAGAATCTACAAAAAAGGGAGATAAACTCAAGGAATGGATGGTCAAGGTGAAAGAAGACACCAACATGAACCTACGGAACCAAGATGCTGCAATTAAAAACCTTGAAACACAAATTGGGCAATTAGCTAAAAACCTTGAGACAAGTAATGCTAAAGCTATTTCCTGCAAAGCCATATTTGCGCAAGATGGGCAAAGAAATATCAATGCACATCCTCTATCACCAATGATCTGTCTGGAATTAACTACCTGAAAGAAGATGATAAATCGGAAGACGACGAGGTCCTGCCAAGCCAACTTCCTGAGAAGTAGCATTACCAGGAAAGTTTTCTTCTTGCATGCACTATTGGTAATATTAAGATTCATGCATTAGCTGATTTGGGGTCCGGGGTAAACCTTATCTCTACCACTTTATTTGATAAAATAAAACTTACCAATTTAAAAGAAACAACAATGATGGTTGATTCCTCTAAAGCTGTACCGAGGAGAATTGTGAATAATGTGCTTTTAAAAATTGGAAAATTCCCTTTCCCGACTGATTTTGTGGTAATTGACATGGGGAAGCGGGAGGCTTACAACTTAATTGTTGGAAGACCTTTTCTGGCCACTTGTAGGGCTCAAATTAAGGTTTTTGAAAAACAAATTTCTTTGGGGACTGAAAATGAACGAATAACTTTTAGTATGAAAGAGCATTTAAAACCAAAAATTGAAATTTCAAATAATGTTGATGTTGTTAATGCTCAATCACTAGATCCCCCTCTACATTTTGATCCTAGTACTAATAATAGTGGAGAGAATGTTGATAATCGCAAGCAGAAACAGGAAAAGATTGTCCAGGGCATTGAGGAAGCTCCCTGATGAGTGTCTAAATACTCATCATTTTTGTATAATCTAAACTGCAAAATCATCTGAAAACACTCAAAAATGCATCAAAATGATGAAAATATCACAAATTAGTGTTTTATGTGTTTTAAATGCAAAAATATCAAAATCAGATGAAAAATGTATCAAGTTTGCAAAATTGGCAGTTTTAGTCCCCCAAGTTTTAAAAGTTGTCAAATCTAGTCCCTGGAATATCAAAATGTGGAATTTTATCATTCAAGGTCCCTGAAGTATTTTAAGTTGTTAAAATAATCCTTGAATGATTCTTTGGTCAATTGGCAAGAAAAGTCCCTAAACTTTGAAATTTTGCAAAATTAGTCCTTGGACTTTTAAAAAATGGATTTTATGCAAAAATGGTCCTTGTTCTATAAATGTTTGTCATGTTTGGTCCTTGTGAGAGTATTGGAAAAAGTACATGTTCAGACCCTCAAGTTTGGAGAAGTTGCACTTTTGGTCCTTATTATTACTACTAAAACCAAACGGATCCTTTAAATATCACTAAGGCCCAAATCCAATCCAAATACAACCTTTGGCCCAATCCAGTTGACCCTTGACCCGCCCTTTTGTTATTATACCATTCGGTCAACGCAAGTCAAAAAATGAGAAAACCGCCTAACACTGTAGACTCTCCTCCTCAACCACTGAAACATCAAAACCAGAGTGGTTTTCCACAATTTTCAACTCCCCTCCCATACTATGTCCCCTCCACATCCTCTAAACAACAAAAGCTTTAATTGATTGAACCAAACCTCATTAATTCTTAAAACCTGCTTTGAAGATATTTGGCGCCAAAAATCACATGTGGACGGTTCTGATTATTTTGAGTGATTCAAGGGCTCAGATGTGGTGGGAAACAATCAGAGAACATGGAGAAGTGCTTAAAGTCTATAAAGAGAGAGAGAGAGGCATTGTATCAAATATCTAGTGTAATTTTAAGTTTTCTTAAGTCGTTTTTTTTAATCCAAGTCTTATACTGTATGTTTTCAATTCCAAGTGTTTTGTTTAAGCTTATTAAGTGTATTTGAATCCTTTTCAATAATAAATTTCAAGTTTTCAGTATCAATTTCAGTTTATGCATTTTTCATTCAAAAATCTGAATTTATGTTAATGATGTTGTTTGTTGTTTATATGGACTGAGTTAGCTCACTTAAGCTCCCATAAAGCTTATGCAAGCTTTTAGTAACTTTAAAAATCAGTATAGAAGCAAAAACAGAAAATTCACCAAAAATCCAAATAATTAGTGAAAAATAAAAAAAAAAGGTTCCATGGAAGTGTTCACAGCTGGAGCAGGGTATATAGTGGATGGCCTTGGTATAGAGCTTATTGGTAAGCTTTAGGAGATGTTTACAAGTTCTCAGTTCTGTGTTCTAAGTTCAAAGCCACTTGTAAGCTCTTTGTTCAATTTGGCATTTCACTATTTTGCTTATTCATTAGCTTTAATATCTGTTGCTTATTGTTCATTAGTGATAGTTAAGTCATATTAAACATTAAAACCAGTAGCTTGTTCTTTTTAATTGGTAGTTAGTAAAAAATCTCATCTTGACAGTTTTATTAGCATAGTTGTAATTTCTCAGTTCTATGTGGTTATTGCTGTCATTTAGTGTTTCTTTAGTCCTAGTAATTGATATTATAAAGTTTGTTATCAGTAGTATGTTTTGAATCTTTGAAACTCTTTGAAAAAGTTCCAAAACAGTCTCATTAGGTGTGTTTGGATTTGTGTAGTTCTCTGTGTAACAGGTTGTTGCAGACTTTGTTCTTGGTTGTTACATGTCATACTAGTTCTTAATAACTCAGTACAAGCAAGAAAACCAGTGGTCATTAGTTCAAAAGTCAAAAATACTTTTAATCCTATTTAACTAGTTAACTGTTAGTTGTTAAAGTGTCAAACTTCATTACACTAGCTTATATCCTGTCAACTTAACTTAATTCAATCATACTTTAGCTTAATACTACACAATCAGTGCTTAGAATCAATCCAAACTTCATAAAAGTCAACCTATTTGGTTTTTAGAAAAGTCAAAATGGTGCCATGTGCACCAGTTTTACTAGTTCTTTCATAAGCTCACACAGAGCTTGTTATTTGGTCAAACCTTGTGATTCTTGGTTCTTTGGGAAGTCAACCAAGCCATATTGAAGTTCCAACTTTAGCTTTTCAATTTCTAGCTTGTTTACCAGGGCTGCTAGTAACTTCTAGTTTGTCCCATTTCTGTTTTAACTGCATAAGCATTGAACTGATCTCTTTTTCATAAGCCCATCATAAGCTCATCAGTGCACCACTGTGCAAGAGCTTTGGCTTTTTGGAAAGCCTACCAGCTCAACTTGTTGACCCAGCTTTTGTTTTGAGCTTAGCAGCTTATTCTCTTAGCTTATTTTGGCCTTGAAGTTCTTTGCAGGCCTGTTTGTTTAGTTGGTTTAGTATAGTGCTTATTTCATTATTAATAGCTTATCAGTGTTCTTCTGTGTGTTTTATAGCTTAAAATTAGTAGCTTGTAGCTTAATTCATCTTATTTTAGCTTCTGTTTCATTGTGCCAGCTTGTTTGAGCTTATTGCCACAAAATAAGCTCTTAAGCCAACTGTTTGGTCCATAAGCTCACTCAAACTGCTTATTTTAAGTTTATAAAATTTTTGTTTTCATTAAAGTTTCATATTTTTAGTATTTAAGTAGTTTTCAAAAATAAAAATCACAAAAACATCAATATAAAAATAGTGATAGCGTTTATTTAATATTTTTTAGCTTTTTGATTTTTCTTTTCAACTTTTTAATAAGCAAATCTTGTTTTTCTATTTTTCTTAGGTTTCTGTCATCATATAGGATTTTTAGAAAAAGTTTCATATTTTTCCTTTTCTGTTTAGTATTTATTATAATTATAAATAGTTAATAAATAATAAATAATTAGTAATAAATAATTAAAAAGCATAAAAAATATATTTTTTGTTTTAAAATTAGTTTTATCATATTTTAGATTTTTCAAAATTAAAATTTTATTTTTCCAAGTTTATTTTATATTTTCTAGTAATTAAGTGTATTTTAAATAGTTATTAATTAATAATAATTAGATAAAAAGTGTGAAAAATATATTTTTAATTTTAAAATTAGTTTTATAGTGTTTTAGATTTTTCTGAATCATAAGTTTATTTTTCTAGCCTTATTTCCTATTTTCTTTTATTTTAGAGTATTTATTAAATAGTTAAAATAGTTTTTAATTAATAGTAATTAATTAAATAGTGTTAAAAATAATTTTCTTTTTCTAATAATTTTCTTTTATCTTTAGGATTCCAAAAATGTTATTTTCATATTTTTAGGCCTCTTATTTCTTTGTTTTCACTTTTTATTTTGTGCGTATACGTAGTTTTTAAAACTTACGTTTACGTTTTTCTAATCTGATTGTTGTGCTTTCCAATTCTGTGTTCAATTCTATTCCAATCAATCAGTAGTGTAATTTCTAATCAAAACCTTTGCAGATCACTATCCTTAGTGATCATTCTATCCTCTGAGTTTGTTTAACACACCATTGAGTCTCCTTGGGACTTAACGACCCGAGAATTCACTGTATTCTCTGATCTTCATTGCATTTGTGCTTAAGCTGTTTTAAGTCTGTTAGACTTGACGGTTTAGCACCGATCACTCCCATTCCAACCAAACATTTCCGCAACCCAATATTAACCAAGTATAACGAATCGGTGACGGCATGGCCCTCGTATAGTCCTTTTCAAGAATATGAAAGAAATGCGAATGAATGGATTTACCCTCATAAGGGTGAAAGACATGATATTGAATTAGCATTTGAAGATTGGTACAAAATAAGATTTGGGAACTCAAAAATCAATAAGGGATTGGTTAAGCAGTACAAGTACAATCATCTTACTGACACAATAACTAACGGTGAAAGATCACGCATAAGTATAACAAGTAGTCTCACTGGTGAAGATGACGACCGGGGAAAATCATGTGATGAATGGCTTTCAAAAAAATTTGGAACAGGTGGCACCAGTAATATTGCAAGAAAAAAGGTATTTAACAAATGGATGAATGAGTGCCAACGTGTGGTGGAAGTCGGCCAAGTCCAAAGGCCCCCATAGAGCCTCGCGGTTGTGAGTCTAACTTAAAGACTCGTAAATAAAGAAAAGTGCTCTTTCGGGAGACAACCCGAATTATCTCTTTTTTTGTTTTATTTCCATTTCTATAGGGTTTTGTGTTTTCTAACCATTTTTGCAGGAAACGAGGAAGTAATTACTGCTGCAGTTTACTGATCTGACCATAGTTACGGCGTAACTCATCTACGTGATTACGCCGTAACCAACCTTTTGCAGCAGAATTTTAGACGCATTACTAATTACGGCGTAATACCATCTCTGTGGTTACGCCGTAACCACTCGCTTTGCAACTTATGTCAGGTTTTGCCAGTTACGGCGTAACTCCCTCAAAGAGTTACTACGTAACCTTCCTCTGCTTTACTTCTTTCATTTTAAAATGCAATAACCTTGTATTAGTATTTTAAATTAACTTTTTCGGTGCGTTCTCTGTAAACCCTCACGAGACTTCACTCGTCCACTTGGGACACCAAGTGGTTTAAAAGGCTTTTTGCATATGCTAAATGCAACTGTGATTCCTACGAAAGTGAGTTAGGTTTGTTTTTCATTTTTCATTTTTTTCTTTTTAGAATTATGCTTGTTGGTAGTGTGATTTCAGGGATTGAATTTTGTTCATGACACTTATACGAAGGCACGTCTCTTTTTTGTGGGCCTTCCTTCTTTGTGGAGCAAATTTCAGAGAAGTTCTCGCTCTAATTCTACTTTTCTCTTCACCTTTATTTAATGCTTAGTACAAAAGGGACTTTGTACAATTCAAGTGGGGGGACGGGAGTAGAATTATCTCTTGAACATTATTTTATCCTCGTTTTTCTAGTTTATTTTGAAAAATTATGCCATTTTTAAAATTTTGACATGTTTTTCTTAACCTAACTAGATTAGACCATAGCCAAGCACATACAACCCTTGATATTATATGGTGAGATTAGCCTTATCCGTTTCCAATATTTTACCCCAAATCCACCAAATTATGAGTGTGTCGGTAGCTTGTAAACTTTAGAACTTGGCATTTGCATCATTTCGAGACCATAGACGAGGTATGTTGAGTTAGCTCAATGTATTTGGACTTTTCAGTTTTAGAAGGCAATACTATAGGATTATCACCCAAATAGCCTACCATTGTGTGTCTATCGATTAGTCACCTCGACTTCTCGACCCCCATGTGAAACCCTTTTGTTGCACTCACCTTTAGTGCAAGATACCCCTAGATACACCCATCTGAGCCATTCCTTTCATTTTGTTAACCCAATATATTGTTTCGATACACCTATACACCTTAGCTTACCCTGTAGTCTTTATTTGTGATTGGGAAGTCATCATTTTCCTAAGTTCAAGGTTCAAGGTTCAAGTGGAAAGGTTCGGAAATCACGCTTTCATCGACGACATATTCCTGAAGATCATTGAAGAACCTTCGAATTCCCATTGTTCATATCAAGTGGGGGGATATTATGCTTAGTCATTATTGTTATGTTGGAAAAAAAAAAAAAAAAACTGTTATGTCATTTAGTTATTGTAAAATGCAATGTTATAAGTACTATGTTATGAGCTTTATAGATTTAGTATCGAGGAGGCCACCTCAGTCACATTTGAAGATTGGAGTTGGTAATTATGCCAACAGTTGAAGAAAAGGTAGTGTGCCCATCACGACGTCCTCTAATGACACATCTACCTAGTATTTCATTATCCGGTTTCTTGACTTCCAAGCTTGAACTTTGGGCGGACGGTAAGTGGTGATGACTTGGTTATAGATTTAGACTACTTGCTTGTTTTTTATTTTACACCATTTATATATCCCATGTCTTATCCTACCCTTTAGTCATGAAGCGTGTCTAGGTGATGCAGCGAGCAATCTTTGGTGTCTTGGCCATGGATTTGGTCATGTATCATTGATTTTGTCCACTTCGCCGTGACATGTTAGTAATGACGAGTCACCCCTTAACCTTTTTCGTGTCTACCCATATTGCCTTCGAGAATTGTTTAGCCTTTAACTCTAGTGGTGAAGATTCGTGTAACCGCCAAGCTTATGATAGAATACATGCTATGAATGTGAGATTGAGTGATCACCCCGAAATTGACACTTAGAGTAGTTGAGAGATTTGAGTGTTTCGTTCCCATTTCGTGAGGTGTTCGGCTTTGTTTTATTCTAGCATAAGGGATTTGTAAACTTATATTTTCCAGGTTTTGAGAGAGAACTTTTTAGGAATCTTTCTAATAAGGTCTACTTGAGGGCAACTAGAGTTCAAGTGGGGGGGATATTTGATAACATTAAATAGTCCTGAATATTAAGTGTCGATTTCCCCCGATAATGCTTGTAATTTATATCATTTATATGGATTTACGCTTGTTTTCCATTGTATTCCACATTCAGGTAAATTACGAGCATTGGAGCTAAAGGGACGCGGAATTGGAGAAATATCAAAGATTCATCATAGTATGCTGATTTTGAAGAAGTTACGGCGTAACTCATCTCTCACATTACGCCGTAACTAAAGCGTGACTCAGAAAACCAACTCATCAGAAGGTTATGGCGTAACTCTCCCCAAGGACTACGACGTAACTATATTAGGTCAAATGAGGTTCCACGCCATTGATAACTACGCCGTAACTATTCCACCAACTACGGCGTAACCAAGTATTATTGAAGAATAAGGCGTAACCATTTATAAGGTTATGCCGTAACCAGCAGATCTAGTGCAAATTATGAAGGAATTGAAGATTACGGCGTAACTCTTATTTTAGTTACGCCGTAACCCAGATCTGTCCTATAAATACCCCACGATTTCCAGCATTTCAAAACATCTCATTCCACACACCACAACCAAAGAACGTGGGAAGAATCCAAAGGCAGGTCTAGAGGAGCATACGGAGCTGTCTCCAAGGGAGAAATCACTCCCCTACGATAAGCATTAGCATTTTATCTTTTCTTTACTTTCGATTCATGTATATCGTAGCTTTGAATATTGAATTGATTTGTATGGTTAATATGAGCGGCTAAGCACCTCTTGGTGCTGGCCTAGTTATGATTCCTTAATTGTTTTGTTTGCGTTTGCATTACTTCCGTATAATTATTTCTAAGTGTATGCATGCATACTTTATTGGTAGCTACCCTTGTTTCGGTAGTTTTGAATGGCGGTAGAGGCCAATTGCCTAGGAGATATGACCAACTGACCCTAGGTGAGCGGAATGTGACGGGAAGGGTAAGATATGACCAACTGACGACCCTTTCTACTTGTGCGATTTGACCAACTGGTCACCTACCGTTTGGATGAACTTAAGAATTAGGGGGTGAGTGTTTAAGTTGCTAACGCCTGGGCACTCACTATTATAAATCTAGCATGTAGCGGTACTTAATGACTTGGCTTAGGGGACCAGGAACAACAGGACTTATGAGAGGACACCTGACTTCTCCTGTGGTGGCATCTTTGCTGATAGGTTAGGGCGAATTGACCAAATGCTGTCCTCTCGACTTTGACCCCACCTGAAGTAATTGGAAGTAAGTAGACGTAGACATTACTAGCTAGGAGGAATAACTAGGTTAGCACCACTCTTCTCTATTGATTAATCCTTTGCCTTTTATCTGCTTTAGTAGTTAAATAATTAATTCCTTATCGAAATCATTATTAAAGTCTGTGACACTTAGACTTAGTAATAATCCAACACACATAGCTCTTGGGACGACCTCGGTTTTACCAAATACTACACTACACACGACCGGGTACACTGCCCGTTAGTGCATTAGGGTAGACCATAGGTATAACGAGACTTTATAAATTTTAAAACCTTGTCAGTAAAACCTGCATCAACCATAATCTGTGCATTACAGTTTGTATCGTATAATACTGTAATGCACAATTTGTGATGCATTAATCAAAAAATATGGTGTGAGTATCACCTCTCTTCTTCAAATGGATGAGAGTACCTTTTGTCTATTTTTCAAAGTTTTTCTATTATAAAATTATGAAAAAAAAGATTATGCGCCTTTTTTCTTTTTCTTAATATATATATATATATATATATATATATATATATATATATATATATATATATATATATATATATATATATATGTATGTATGTATGTATTTTAATTATGAAACTGAAAATATAAACTTAATAAGTTAAAAGTATTAAAAGACATAAAATATGAAACATAAAACGATAAAAACTATCTCGTGCTATTAACAATGTGGTAAAATGGTAAAAGCGGGTGCGACTATCTATTAAAGAGTGACACTATCAATAACACCACCTATTTTTTAATTGAATATCGATTGATGGATACTTCCATCAATTTCTCAAAAGCTAAGGCGCCTTGACCTAAGTATTGGAGCACTAAAATTTTGGTATAGAAATGATTGAATAGAGAAAAAGGTAAGCACCATCGTAGTTGATTCTAAAAAAACAAAAAGCAAATACTATAAAGTGAAGTAATACAGGATTACTGGTTTTAAAGGAGCATGAGTCACTCATCAAGATTATTATATCATGTATCTATAATAAGCCAAATGCCATTTAAACAGATCACACGCCATCTTAAAGTGTGAAAAAGATTTGATTGAATCATAATAAATCTAGATTAAATTTGGTTAAAACCCAAAGGTGGCTACCATTTAGATACTAAGATTGCTTTTATGGTTGGATTACTTTGAATGTTTGAGTTTTGGAGGTTTCGTGCCTCACAAAGTATGGACAAATTCTAGACTCTAAACAAGATATAATTATATATTCCCTTTTAATATAGACTAGATTATCCTTCAAATCAAGATTAATGCATTGTGTTAACTTTGTTAATAAACTAATTATTAAATATCTCGTGTGCAATAAAGTTAACTAGGTAAATAATGAAATGCACTCAGCAAGTCAGTAACATCTTTTGTTGGCTGCACCTGTCCAAGTACTAATTTTGCCCTGATTAATTACGTAAGTAATTATTACCATGATGTTAACACATGTTAGTTCCACAAAGGCTTTCAAGGGATTGGAAAATACCGAAACACAATGTAAATGATAGAGAAAACCATTCAATTAATAAGAGAATGATAAAATTACATGTTTGGTCCGTCTGGTTTATCTAAAATCACACGTATAGTCTCAATTAAATTTTACTTCGTAGATAATCCGTAATTTTCAAACTATTCATATTGATAGTCCATATTTTTAAAAAACAGAGACTATCAGTCTAATAATAAGAGAGACTACTCGTGTAATAAAAACTATATATCGTCACTTAGATGATCTTTATATTTTATAATAGGAACCAACAATACAACTAGTTTCAAATATTAGATATCATCAATGTATTTAAAATCGAATAAGGATCAAGAGTTTAATTTTAGGTTAACCACAAGAATGAAACATATAGTTTTTTTCTAAGAGAAAACAAAATCGTCTGATTGTCTCTACACAACTTTTAGATGTGCAAACAGAGAGTTAAATCATTTTCCTAGGCTCTCTCATTGAGAGTGTTTGGTGTCACATCATCGCCAACTCCTCACCATAACAATAACACAACAACAACTAAAATCTTCTTTTCTGAAAAAAAAAAAAAAAAAAAAAAAAAAAACATGTTATTGGTACAAACACATTTATTTAATTTTTTCATTTTATTATTTTATACAAATACATTTTAAATTAAAACTCAAATACGATATATTAAAAAACGATACGATTTCAAATACGATACGGATACGCCAAATACATAAAAACTACGATACTAAAAATACATGAAAACTAAAAAGTACGTTACAAGAAGTATTAAAAATAAGATAGAACACGAAAAACATTAAAATAATACTATACGACAAATAATAAACTACGATACGATAAACACTAATTTGAGCTCAAGCCCGTGCCAAAGTGGTGTTCGCGGATATCGTCTTTTTTTCTTTTGAAATTTTCCGCATATTTCGTCTTCATCCCCTCGATGCTGAAATTACGAAACTTCAATTCTTCGAATTTCTTTTGAGTATCGATATAATCAGGTGTTTTTTCCTGTTCTTGTCACAACTCCTCTTAGACCATTTCCTTGAAAGCTTCTCTACTAGACGAAGAACCCGCCGAATGCATAGAGTCTGATATTTTACTCTTGGAAGGCCTTGGCTTGCCGGGAAGACGTGGGATTCTATCATCTCAAAATAGCTCATTCGGTTCTTAAACTTCCTCGGTTGTACGAATGCATCTTCCGGGTTGAACAACTTTAGCACTACGCCATTTCTGGTGATCTTTCAAGATATCCCATGCTTCATTGTGGACAAACGCGACCCCCATGTTTCTCTGAATATTTTGTAACAACGAGATAGCCACTTCGAATCATTTTCACAACTATTCCCTTCATTTTCGTCGACAATTCCTGCGAACTTGGTGCAATCCTTGTGCAACGTTGTCCACTTTCCCGTGATCATATCCTTGTTATGTAAGACAGTTGAATTCATAAAAAACTTTTGTCCAAAACAACTAATTATTTTGGTCAATACCTTGGGTCCTCGGATATCTGTATGTACATTTCGGCCAAAACTTGTTCCTCCTCTTGTGTCCAACGGGTATGGACAACATCGGTTTTCGTGGCTCTCGAATTTCGTCCCTTTGTTTTTCCTTTTCCATTTACGACCAAAGAAGACTTGGTTGGTGATGCTTGTGTTGGTGATACTGGTGGTGAGTTTGGTGGTGGGCCGTGTAAAGCTCGTGCTGGCATCATTTGTATTGGTTGCGAAGAAATACCGAGATTCATTTGGTTGAAGTATTTTTGTAGTTGCGCAAAAAAAGCCTTTTGGTTATAGTGATCTTGGTTAATTTTTGGTGCGAAAGAGAGATTGTGGATAATATGGCATCGGCTTTTGCGGGTTTTGCGCGTATGGTGCAAAATCCAACATCGGGTTATCGGGTTTTGGCTTGAATATTGAAAGTATGGCGGCATTGAGTTTTGAGTTTTTTGGATTGGAAAAGAACGACCAGATGATAGTGTAGCAGGTGATGGAGAATTAGCGGACCCGGATTGCAGTATTTATAGTTAAAAAGTGGGGCTTTTAATTTTTTTTCCCCGTTAGTATGTATTGCAGAATTTGAATTTTGAATAAAAAGGACGAATGATGTTTGGTTAATGCACTGGCTAAATGTCCTATGGCGTGCAGATGGCGAGATTAGTGGTACACAAACGAAGCCGCCGTTGGTTATTAGTGGGACGAGTGACGTGTTGTTTGGCTCCCGTCCTGAGCTCTGTTAAGTGACTTATTTAGGTGTGGTGGGGTGTCATGTATTATAGTTTGCATTTCCTTTGTTGATTCTATATAATTGTTGCATTTCTTTAAAAAAAAAAAAGGTATGAAACATGTGACAGGTTAATTAAACAAAAATAAAAAAGAAATCAGTATTGTTAGAACAATTTTAGCAATTTATTTTTAGGGTGAAAGTTAAAGAAATGTAACATAATTTTTGACAAGTACCGAGATACGTATCAACTTTATCTATTACCAGAATCGCTAAAATTCTTTTAAATACTTATCAATGTCACTAATATGGGGTTTAACCGGTAATTTTAAAATGATTTGACTAAAATACCCTTGTATTCACCCACTATAAAATCTAATTAACTTACCAAACGTGGATGGCTGGAATTGGTAGTGGAGGTGGTGGTGGATGGTCGGGATTGGTGGTGGAGGGCCTGAATCTGAAAAGACTATGAACTTTGTTTAAAAAATAAATGTAGAATAAAGAAAAAATTTTAAGAGCAAGAACACAAGAGGATCCTCACTCCCTACAAAAGGCCGGAGGTCCTTTCTACCTTTGGTAGAACTGGAAGCAGCCTCTCTACCTTAGGTAGGGGTAAGGCTGTCTACATCTTAACCTCCCCCAAACACCGGAAACGGTATTGGGTACCCATAACCCGTGGAAGACGGCATTGGGAGTTACTTTACTTTTTTTTTACTCAGAAAGTTAGCGATATTGACAAACATTTGAAAGTATTTTAAGGATTCTGATATTAGATAAAGTTGGCTACGTATCTCGGTACTTCTTAAAAAATATGTTACGTATCTTTATCTTTCACATATTTTTTAATCTAAAAAAAAAAAGAAAAAAAACTATTTTTCATTTACATTTTAAAAGCAAATTATCTTGCAAATAATAAATCATAGAGTGACAAAAAATAAAATATCGAGATGATTTGTATGAATATTGAATATTGCATGATACCAATCACATGTAAGTTGTGATGTTACTATTAAAGTTCAAATCACAAAATCACATGTGATTTCGCAAATCACATGTTATTTTTTAACTTGCAAATATCATGTGATTTCACAAATTACATATAATTCTTTTGGGCATAAATTTCAACACTCATATACTAAAAACTCGAAAAAAATGTTCGTGAAAAGTATCTAGATTTGATCCTCTAATGAATGATGATTTTATGTTTGACATTATGGTATAACTAGTCTTATTTAATGACCAATGGTATATAAGATATTTAGTCTTTTTTAGAAAATATAAGATATTTAGTCTTTTTTAGAAAAGATGTAAGTGTGTTTTCCCATTTTGATTAAGAAATTAGTAGCTAAGATTGTCTCATATGATCATTAATTTTTTATATATATCTTTTTAATTTTTGTTTAAATAATGTGAAACAAGATTCGGTTAATTAAAATAAAAAAGTAGTTCGTAAAAAAACTGAGTCAATGTCTCGATTGCCTATGTGGCTTTTGTAAGCATTGATGGAGACATAAGAGCTTTGAGTGTAATGATATAAAGAAGCAAACATGGTAATGTTCCATGCTATCATCTACTAACTACTAAGACATGAAAATGTGGCATCCTACATGTTTTTAGCGAGCTTTTTGATCTTTCCTCTTTTTTCTTACACATCACTCTATGTATACAATGAATTTCATGTTGTCCGATCACATCCATATTTCTACATCATTGAATTCTTTGGTAGGAATAATAATGCACTTCCTCAAATCATGTTGTTTTGGCTAAGGTTCTAACAAAAAGATTTGACGTTTCAAAGTTACAAAGGTGTCACAAATTATATAGGATATTCGGATTTTGGGGACAACCCCTTAGAAGGTCAATGACTACCAAAGTGACCTCAATTGGAATACAAGCATGTCCCACTGTATGGGCGTTACTTCTAGAAATACTAGGAAACGTTATGGCCGTGCTAAAGCACGGCCCATGATGATCTAAAGGTCAAAATAAACGTTGCGTGAAATATGAGTTAATAAAAATTTGAGAGCGATGGTGAAGATATGAATGTTATATGCAATACAATATTTCTTAAGTGCGATGAATTCATGATGTATCAAATCGTTGTTAGTAAGCTTTTTAGTTATTTTCTTAAATCATCAACAATATTATACTACATACACTTTTCTTTATTGTTTGTGCTTGAGAATGTTGAGGTTTTAAATTTTTTCCACAACAATTTTTAATACCTTTTCAGCAATCATACTTTAACGAAGATTGCTAATGTATATTTGTCTTTACATTACTTTCTCCTGTCTCTAGAGACTTCTTTTCCCATATCAACTGTTAAGAAAGACTTTTTATTACAACTACTCTGTCACTGTCATGTCCACACTTCTTACTATTACATCACCATACCTCTTACTATTACAACAACTCACTGACTCGACTCCCATTAGACCATCACCATTCTCATTCAAAGAGAAATACTATACTCATCTTACAACACTTTATTTTCATATAAGGATCTCTGCATAGCCCATCATTACTAATTAACACAACTAAAAAAAATATGATAACAACATGTTATTGTGGTTTATCACAACTTTTGCTTCAAATTCAAACCTACATTGCTACTTTAAACAGATCAAAATAATCACAATCCCTACCATCATTCAACCATATTACTTGAACTTGTTTCTAACGTACTAAACCACATCACTAATCAAGCCCTCCACCCCGTTGATTCTCTATATATCTAAGCCATTTGATGTCCTTCGACAAGATGGTCACGTGTTTGGCATGATTTAGCAACACGTACAATTGTGCCCTCAAAGAGCAACCACACAAAGTAGGCCTCAGTTCCTTTATGAAACGCATGCACTCGATGGCTTTGGAAACACAAATTCATTGCTAACATTGGTGAGCAAAGTCACATGATATCAGAAACAATATAGACTGTTACGCAAATAGGCAAATCATAACATTTAAAATAGTAGTATCAAATAATGAAATGTGACTTAAAAGCATAAAATTCGGTATTTGCTCATACGAACTCGTCATAATGATAGTGCTTATTCCTTAACTAACCTTAAAGTCCTTGAGAAATCTCATAAACAAGCTTCTGTCATCTCAAACAATAGCATATTGGTCGAATGTTTGTTACTCTCCTCACACTTAATTTACTATTCCACATAATTGAAATTAATACATATATAAAAATCTGTCAAATTCTAAAGCAACACATAAGATTTATTGAAACTTAACGAATACCAAATCAATATCAAAAGCGAGAAGAATAGCAGAAGCCACAAGCCGAACGCGGAAAAGCTGCAAGATTTGATAAGTGTACATGAAATCCTTTTATGTTCAGTTTCCTTTTTATAATCAGATCTCAAACATGTTGATGTAATAGGTGTTCTCCTGAACATTTTTGTTCCTATTTGATATTTTCTCATTTCAGGTTTGAAGTCTAAGTCAAACCATAACAGTAACATACCCGAACACTTCATCTTGATAGGAGCAGTTTTTTGAAAAGCTGCCATAGAATATCTTGTGTTTGAAGGTCCAGCTTGTTCGGAAATATCATTGATCGTAAATGTTGCGCTACTTTCTCTTGAAGGACAACGACTATCAATCTTGCTTCTTTTGTTTTTCCATCTTAAAAAGGATTCTCTCTGATATTTTTTCTATTCTACCAAGATATTATCGTTGCTCACAGGAAATGGAAGGAATCCTTGGCTCAAGTGATTGTTCATGTTTTCTGTTCTATTCTCGAAGTTTGAGTTATTGACAGGTGTACAATCTGTTGAAGCTAGAGTTGTTCTTTTAATTAAAGGTGACTGGTAAAACAACATAGTCTCGCATACAATAGTTTAACATTGATAGATACTGCTAAGTAAAATTAATACGAAGATCAGTACAATAGACAAACCGTAACCACGAATGAAGAACACAAGTATTATATCATTGGTAAAAATATTGTCATATGTTAGAAAATTTTACCTTTTGCTTTATCATCTTGTTTCTTCTGATTGTACCAAAATCCGATCATCTGTAACCATACATCATACCCTGAACAGATTAAAACAAAAGTCAGCAAAATAGAGTATTTGCAATAAGGATATATAAACAAAAAAATCCCAAAGAAAGAAACAAGAACCAAGAGTAACTCCCTGGATTTCTTAGAACAACATCGGAGAAGAGAAGAAACCGGTGAGTAAAAGAATTAGATCAACGGTTGAAATCGTGTGTAGGTATGTCTTTCATTGGAAAATATGAGAGAGTGGGAGAAGAATATGGGTTAAAGGAGATGGTGATTTTGTTTGGTCAACATCTGTACAGAGTTAACTATTAAGAGCTACGTGTATCTTTTTGGGCTGCATTGAAGAGCTGACGTGTAATTATTTTGGGCTGCTACAGGAAAAAAATGCTCCTTACTTATATAATAGGTAGAAATAACTCTCTTTAACTACCATAATACTCGCTATATTACTATGATACTCGTATGAGTAATATTATATCCTCCTAAGTCCCAAGCATATATCTTTATAACAACTTAAACTTTGTTATAGTATATCATGACGTTTTTTAAAAGACTAAAATATACCGTTGGTCCCTAAACTTGTTCTTGCGCATCGTAATGAGACAAACTTGGGCATTATCATCGTGGAGAGTCCAAAACTTAGGTTTTTAATGCCAAACTCGTCCTTTGACCACTAATGCCAAAGTCAATGTCTGATTTTTGTTTTGTAGTCGAGGGTATTTTTAGTCCAAACACATTTATACTTTGTCTTTAATTTAATTCTCAGGATCTCTTTTATTTGTGTTACATATTTGCACGGTGTCTAATATATCATTTGTGTTACATCTTTGCACGGTGTACGAAGCCAGTGTCATTGGTCACTCCATGACTTGCAAATTTTGATAGGCTTTTTGAACAAAGATAGTAATATAACAAAGTAAAAGTCAAAATGCAAGATGAAAAGCTGCAATCTTGAATAGCTTACTTTGGATCTTGAATAGCTTAACTTTGAGAAGTATTAAAATTTTCAATTCTAAATTATGAATACGATGAAAATATCCAGTGATTGTGGCATTTAACCCTGGGCTGATCTCTTTCCCCACTTCCATCAACCGTTTCTCAAGTTGAAAAGAAGGGTGTTATTATAAAACTACAGAGTTGTTGTTCTGAGTCTGTATAAGTGACTGAACTGTAACACCCCCAAAATACCGCAACGGAAGATTGTGTCATTGGGGTGCTACTTCATAATACAAAGTACAAGTTATAGAAAACAACCTCTAAATGAGACGTTTTGAAAAGTTACCATTCGATTAATGAAATCAGAGTTACAAACAATGAGGTCCCAAAGTATAATACATAAATGTTTACAAAATGTTTCGAATGGTAAATACGAATGTATAGAGTCTTCAAAACATGTCATGCGACTCTATGCTCCAAACTCTAGCTATCGCCTTAAGACCTGAGATAAACATGCTAAAAAGTGTCAACACAAAGGTTGGTGAGTTCATAGAGTTTGTTTTGATTAAGTTGAAAAGCTTTTAAAGAATGTTCACACAGCAAAGGCATTGTAAATCCACTCAGTTCCAAGTTCCGCCCATACAAAACTTGCAACCTGTGTGTTTACAACCCACTGCTAAAATGTAGCACGTCAATCATGTATGCATGTATCATAGTAGTTATAAGTATAAATGTTTCAAGTATGTAACTAGTATATTGATCATGTATACGTGCATCAAAACTTATGCAAGTAGCCATGAGTCTCCACTTCATCTCCAGAAACCTCATGTGGGTATGTTGCTCACAAGGAGTGTAATAGCATTGGTTCTACTTCATCTCCGAAACCCAATGCATGTGTTGTCCAAGGAGACTTATCATGCGAACGAGGGGACTGCTCCCTGTATGTTGGGAGACTTATCGTCCGAACGAGGGGACTGCTCCGTGTATGTTGGGAGACTTATCATCGACTTATCAAGTATAACGCAATCAAGTATAATGCAATCAAGTATAATGCAATCATGTATAATGCAATCAAGTATAATGTTTTGAGTATTTGTAAAAGTAAAAGCAAGTAGTTGAGCATGTATCTCCCCCAAAAGTTTCAAACGAGTATAAAAATGGGGCTAAGAACTCACGGTAATCCTTAAAAGTTTAAAGTACTTATGAAAGTAAATGAAAATAGTTTGAGCATGTATCTCCCCCAAAAGTAATTGAAAATGTATAAAAGTAGGGGCTATGAAACTCACCTTAAAAATGATATCACAACGTATAACGGAGTCGATGGATAAGCCTGGAAGTCTCTACGTATAACCTAGAATATGATGTCAACTCTTAGGTTCGGAATAATGCCTAAGAAAACATGAACGAGCCTATATATGCCATTATATTGATCATGACGTAGTATTTGTATGTTTGTTTATAGAAATGGTTTTAGTTTGTATATCTCGTACTACCGTTCGGGCCATCACAATTCAGAGGTCATGCAGTAAACGTTCGAGGAGCTAGGACACTTTAAATCGTAAATCCAGCAACTCGTCGATCCGTTTACCCAAATGAACCCCTCACATGAATTTCCCTAGTGTTGTAGTGCTCAATACGTAAAACATGTATTTTAATTACTTGATTATATGATATATTAAGAGTTTATAAATACAATAAATAAATTAACAAAATTTATAAGTATTTAAATAAGTTTTAGTTATATATACTTACCTTAAAATCGAATGCTTGAATATTATGAAAAAATAAAATATTAACGGAGCTTCGACGTAGACTTTGCAATCTTTGAAAACCCACGACTATTAGAAGATTATAACAACACCTTCTTGAGAATCCGAAGAAGAAAAGAAGATTATAATGACGTCTTTTTGGAGACTTGAAGTTATTTGAAGATTATAACGACTCTTTCTTGAAAACTTCCAAGAACGAAGATCAAACGCTAGTTTTCTTCAAGAACACATGAATGTTCTTACAAGATCTATAAGAAATGCCTTAGGTTTAGGACTTTAGATGATAAGAAGGGGTGGTGCAAGAATAAATGAAGTGATTTGCTTGGTATTTATAGGCTAGTGGTTTTGGTTAACTATATATTGGGTTAAAAACTAACCATGGTTAAATTTACACATGTAAATGATCTAAATGAAGCATGCTTAGGATCATGCCACCAAGGTGATGACTCCCCCCCCCCTAAGGTCGGCCAAGATAAGATAGGATGACTTTGGTGGATAGTTTTGGTATTATCTTGGTTACGGAGTGAGTTTTGGTTCCGTTAAATGCTAACCGAAGCCATAAAAGGTAAAACCAGGTATCGTAAAAATATGAAACTTGCAGGAATGATGAAACTCATCATTATACTCCATATAAAAATATAAAATGGGTGATAAGTCTTATTGGGTGCAAAAACGCTGCTTAAAACAGGAAATACGGGTCAAAACGCGTAATTCGCAATTTATCATAAAAGAACAAAATTTTAGGGAAATGACCGTGGATTTATTTAGAGTAGACTAAAATTAGTCTAAAAGTGATATGAGATATAAAAATGTGGTTTTCGTCATACGTGGGATAACTTAACAGTTATACGTGAAGTTTAAAAGTTACGCGATTTAAGCAAAAATGTAGAACGTACAAGGTTAATTTCTTTATGGTCAAAGGAGGAGGGAAATATGTTTGAATTTTCCAAAAATATAAAATTTTCTAATCATCTTAGGAAATACAGTGCAAGAATCGTTAAGTCTGGATGTAAGTAGAATCGTTTAAAACGTAAGTTTAGTTTCGTATTGCGCTGGGCTTATTTGGTAATATTAAAAATAAATCTTAAAAATTCTCAAATTAATCATGAGTGATCTAAAAATTTATCTGATGCGGGATAAATTGTCAGAGGCGGTTTTCGTTATGCGCGGGATGTTGAAATAGTGTTCCGATCAAAATGAAACTTTAAGACGATGTTTTCTTAATAACTTATGTGAAAATGATCTAACGATTGTCGAACTCTCAGGTCATTACTAAAATAATTTATCCTACGAGAATGTGACATAAAAAATTTACGGGATGAATAGTGAAAAGTGAATAGTAACAGTGAATAGTAAAAAATGAATGGTGACCCGAAAATGCGAATTGTTACACCACCTGAAGACGATAAATAATTGTACACTATAAACAAATTGTGTTAACATCAAACATATCACAAAGCTGCCTTTGACTTATATACCGTGGCACATTTCATGTAAATCAACAAGTTTAACAAGCTAAGACCAGCCAAATATGCATTTTGTTTTTTGTTTCACTCTAGGTTCAACTTGCAGATTTTTTTCTTTGCTGATCAGCTCTGTAGTCAGGTTTGACATTGTAATTCTATTAGTTAGTCATGCTTGGAGGCTTGTTACTAAGTTTGCATTATATTTTGTTTGACCTCAGATCCAGGCGATACAGTGCTTAGAGTTTTAAATTTGCTATTATCGTTTGGCATTGTACTAGAAGGAACAAAAGTGCCATAGTTTGGATCTCTACAATGTCTTCTATATCATTGTAGCAGTTATACCATATTGGCTTCGATTCTTACAGGTACCTTCATGCTCTTTGTTCTTTCACTAGACAGATGCATCTAGAAAAAGTCAATGCATTTAGAAAATTGACTATTATGCCATCCAAGTTAGTTAAACAATCTTTTAAGGAGAGTAAATATTCTAGTAATTTACAGGCTTTTTCAGGTTGGAACTTGTTACCAACTAATTAGATGCAAAACAAACACTTAGCAATATAATACATATAGGGTATTAGTTTTTTTCACCATGTGATTTCACAAAATACTACCAACTGACGAAGGATATTTGCATGTAGTGTGTCCGCCGGTTTTTTGAAGAAAATGACTGCATACAGTTGCTTAATGGTTCAAGATACTTCTTGACCATCATTGCAGTAGTGGTCAGAACTGCCCGTTTGAATTGAAGATGGACACAACTCGGAAGGTTTTGGCCCTTGTGTGCTCTATTGTTGCAATTTGTTTCAACCTATACTGGGATATATTTATGGACCGGGGCCTTCTACAGAGGAATTCAAAGAACAGGTTTCTCAGGGACAAGCTTTCGGTATCGCGCAGAAGTGTGTACTTTGTGGTGATGGTACGAGACGAGTCTTATCCTTGTCATTCGTTGTTATCATTTTCTGCTTGTAGTTTAACATCTGTTTATAATGTTTTGCAGGTACTGGATGTTATACTACGACTTGCTTGGCTTCAATTAGTGTTGAAATTTAATATACCAGCCCTTAAAGGAACTGCCATTTCAAGCCTGTTTTATTGCCTAGAAATTTTCCGACGTGGGGTGTGGATGTTTTTCAGGTACAATACTCCATTTAACAAATGATAAAGTGAATATCTAGTCATAGGTGCGGCACGCAAAAGAGTTGTTGCTATCACATTTGTTGCATTATCTTAGTTATTGCCTTCATATTTTCATCTGCAAATGTTGACCAAGGCTGATGATATAAGATCCTCCTCATCAATACTAATGGCTTGAATAACACGGAGAATTTGCGAATTCTCTAATAAGAATATAAATAACTATTGTCAATATGATTAGAAAGATTAGGCGATGAAGTGAGAATTAAACATTTTTTGTGAGTATTTTCTAACATTCATTTCACAATGTTTCCAGAAAACAGATCAAATTGAAGACAAAGTATAAATGTGTTTGGACTAAAATACCATCAACTACAAAACAAAAATCAGACATTGACTTTGGCATTAGTGGTCAAGGGACGAGTTTGACATTAAAAACCCAAGTTTTGGACTCCCTACGATGATAATGCCCAAGTTTGTCCCATTGCGATGCGCAGGAACAAGTTTAGGGACCAACGGTGTATTTTAGTCTTTTAAAAATTATGAAATGTTATAGTTGAATTTGGAGCTTGTTATATAATTAGCACGAATCTAACGTTTATGCTAATTTTATAGATAGCTAATTGTAAAATTGGCTAAGGTATGTTATGAGTTGTTATAGTTGCTCCATATTGTTCTTATAGTTGGTTAGTGATTTAACTAATCAAGATTGTTAATGGTGATGTTGTGTTATAGTAGTTTATAAAATTACTTACTAAGCATTTCACTTACATGTTATAGTTTGAAGTTTTTGCAAGATCTGTGGTGGTTGATAAAGGTAAGGAGAAATCTTGATGATTGATCTAGTGTAAAGTAGAAGCTTGCCTATTTTGGTTGTAGACGGAAAGTAAACGCTTGGACTTCATGCTCAGTTAAAGTTCGAAAACCCCCAAAATATTGTCAATGTGTCTTTAGAAAATGTTGTTTATAAGAGTCAAGTCCAGGTTATCTTAGGAACAAGTGTCTATGTATGTAGTTTAAAGTGTTTTGGTAAAAATATTAGAAAGGGTGTTTGGCTAATCACCTAGAATTTTGTAAAGTATATTTTCGTGGGTCATTTGGACCAAGTATATTTTATGAAAATGATTTAAATATTGTTTTTATGAATTCTGAAAAGTTTAGTAAAATATCAAGTCATGGATGTTGGTTTTCGAGAAAATGTTAAGTCGGGACATCAACAGGTTCCCAGCCGTGCGACTCAGATTTCAACTGTCCACGGCTAGAGAAGGTATGCTAGATTTTTGTCCCTTTTTTATAAAAATAACATAAAATTAACCGTAAGTCCATAGGAGTCGTGTCACCTTTCATTTTAAAGGTATTTGAGTCTACTATTTGTTAAAAAATTCAGTGTCTAATTCTTAATATAAGTATAAAAGTATACTTAAAGAGTAACAGAAGGTCAAAGTTAGTAACTTTCTTGTGTACATTTTTTTATTGAGTTGTTTAGTGGTGTTTCAACTTGGTATCCACTCCATGTTGAAAGCTCTTTCAAATAGAATGAGCGATGAAAGTCTTCAATTAGACTAGAGTATTAGATTCTATTTTTTTATATAATATATGACAAGATTAAAATTTTTGATACAGAGAGAGATGGCAATAAACTAGTCACTATGTCTTATTGACATCAAAAGAAACCAAATTCATATTAGTTTTGGTACAATCCCCATAATATTCATTAAGCATTAACCAAATAGAGATACAAGCATAAGTTCAGATAGCAAGCAGGGCCTTTGGCCTGTACAAATGGAATGACAGATTGGCCATGGGCATAAATAAACCATGATGCTATGTTGGTCCCTATATTTTTGTGTAACATCATGAAACATATGAACAAGAGTTTGAGCAAATGAAAATAAATGATGTTCATTAGAAATAAGAGCATGTTTAATCAATCTTGACCTGATTCAACTAATAATACCCATTTTTACATCACGATTGTATCAGTCTCACTTAGAGGTTAAGGTGCAGGATTTATGATGGATAGTTGCGGAACACTATCCCTGGCAATGACAAATGTTACTCTTCAAGTTATGAAGAGCAAGATTCCACTTAGAAGAGGAGAAAGTTTCTAGTGGCAGAATCGATTGCTTATCACTACTACTAACCTCTCTTTATATACTAGGTAGATACACTATTAGTAGTTACAAGAGAACAATGATATCTAAACTAGAAGCAAACTGGAAGTAAGGTACACGTGCACTTGTGTCGCTAGGGTTGCTTTACTGTGCTGACATCTCATGCAAGTTGCTTTCCCTGCTCTCGATGAGTCCTTATCTTCTCGAGGGTTTCCCGCTTTGCTTTATCTCAAATTACTAGTGTGTCTCAGAACTTCAGCCAGATCCTTTGACAAACTAGAACAAGTATCTTTAAGTATACTCTGGTGTGTCTGATAGATGTAGTTTGGTAAGGCTGCATGGTTCTTCTGAATGGCTTATGTTGATAAGTCTTTTAGAGCCCTAGAGACATTTTCAGTCCTCTAAGACTCTGGTTTTTTGTATCCTCCTTGTACTTTGTTGGCTGACTCTGCATCAGGATACAAATTATTCTTTATGATTAGTCTTTGAATTTCACAAAGCTATACTATTTTCCTAAGAAGTATATAACATATCAGAGTAATTTATACTTTGATATGTGAAGATACTCAGAGAGTTCATTTCGTCAGACCAACTGTTCTTTGTAATAGCATTTGATTATATCAAATTGTCTTTGGACTTTAACTCTTCTGAGTCTTGATCGCTGAGGTGTATACCTTTGCGAGATAGCTGATAGTGATCAGTGATAGCGTGGGTTTGGGGTCGAGAAAACCTCCTTTTCTACGAGCAAGCTTTTCAACTGTTGGATATTAGTTTTCACATACACATCAAACCATAACAACAAGGTGGCGTATAAGTAGAATTCTAGAGAGAGAAAGTTAGAGGTTTAGGGAACTTTAGTGAGAGAAAGAAAATTCTTATTATGAGCTCCAACTCTCTACCTTGGAAGGTAGAGAGTATTTATAGTCTTACATAAATCGCCACACTTCGGGCTGTGGATCAGGCATACAGTGGGTAAAGACCCGTCCGTCCTCCACGGTGTTACTTAACTAAATACTACATAACTAAAAAGAACTACGACTACGAGCTTCCTAACGATTACATATGCTTGAGGTGACCGACTCTTTAATACCTAGAATTTCTAATTCCTAACAATCTCCCCCTAAGGGAGGTCCCCTCAATCATGTACCAAAATTACATTGAATACAAATAGATATTACATTAACAATTGTTCTTGCATTCTTGATGTAGTACTTTGCTCCTAAGCTCGTAGTCATTGATTCTTCATATTGCATGTTTGGTTACTCCAAGTGGAGGTCTTTTACTGATCCACGTGATAATAATTATGAGCCAGCTTTTGAGATCATCAGCTATAAAAAAATCTCTGAGACATCCATTGTGGTGTTAGTATTATGTGATGTTGTGACTTTAGGACCGACATGCTCACATTCTGGATCATGATATCTTCTCATCAGAGTAGCGGAAGCTTTCGTTGATTCAAGATATTGGCAGCAGCGTAGCAGAAGCATGGAGTGAAAATATCAGAGTCATTGATGCACTAATCATGATTTCTTTTGAGTTGAATGTGTTAAGTGAGCATGCGGCTATGGATTGACCGCTTCATTCTGATCAGCTGCAAACGTCGGGCGTACCTGCATACAACAGTTAGCAATAAATCACACGAAAGTGTCTTTGATCACTTTCGTTGAATTGAGGTACACGGCCCACGGTTCCCCGTTGATCAGTACATGTACTGCCTGTGATCAGGTATAATTCCGAAGAATTTCCTTGACAGGGTTTCACAGCTGCTCTAGCTGTTCTCAAACCGGAACATCTCAAAGAAGACAACACGGAGTGAGTGAACCAGCGAATTTTAAGTCCACTGATTGATGAAAAGAGATTTGAAAAACAATCGTGTATTGATCAATAGAAATTGTTTTTGCAATACAATGAAGGTTTTATTGAAGATCAATTATCAATCATAAAAACACCTTTTGGTTTGAAAAATGAGTACACGGTCGATGTGCTAAAGAAAAGAGTTGTTAAGCACAAAGACCGGTTTTTCAAAGGTATCCGTCAATCCATAACCTGAACCAGGATTGATTCAAGAGATTGAATCGCCCCATTGTTTCTGTTCAGTTGTCACATGGTTGATCTATATAATAGATCTCACATGCCACCTACCAGGAGCTTGTTTGATGATAGCTCCAGAAGGTTTTCCATCTTCATTGTGAATATGTTGACATATCACTCGGATGTTCAGGAAAAACCACAAGGATAATGCGTAGGACTCAAGATATAATCTCTCTTTCCACATTATGTGAAACAGAGAGTCTTCATTGAAAGTGTCCTAATGAGATTTATTGATGATCTCGTGGCTCTAGACTCAATTTGTGCATATTTGGATCCTATATCGGAGACTAGGGAGAGGGTCTCCTTCTTCAATATCAACAATCTCTAAGAGAAAGTCGATAGATAATGTCGGTTCCCCGTGAGAATGAAACAAGTCCTTTTAAGAGGAACTTGAGTGGTTTGGAAAGTTGAAGTGCAGTGCGTCACTGGGTCCATGACGTCTTGTCTTCAATACGGATGTTACCATCAGTAGCATATGAATTGAACCCGGTTTCTGCCCTAAGGTTGAATAAATTGGATGGCTATTTGTTTTCACCCTTTCCTCATTCAATTCTTTTTAATTCTTCAACCCCTTCAGTGCTTACCGAGACTTCATAGCTAGAACCTTGTTGGGTTTATTCCAGTACTAGCTCAGTCTTAGTCCGCACTCTTCCCATATCTCATTTTTTTCTCCTTTTATCATCATACCTAAGGACTTCTACACTAACTAGTGGATTGTCCCTGGGTAGATCCCTCCGGTTCTGGCGGATCATGGGAACCAATACCTAACCTTATCATCCTTATATCACCGTACATAAAGTAAAGTTGGTCGGTCTATTTGGTATTGTTCATCTTCCATATGGAACCAATTGAAAACCATTTGAAAATCAATCCAGATACTTGTGATATATTATCAAAACATTTTGCACCTGAATTGTTTTTGATATTTTTAGAACAGGTGCTCCCCCTCAACATGTGCATCAAATGTTTGAAATCGTTTTGCACACGGAGGCAAGAGGAAGAATTTACTTCTTTGATTACCATTTTCTAAAAGATATCAACATCACTTCCCTGATCAAATCAAGAAGATAAAGCATTTCCGGGAAGGATGAGGTTTCCATAAATTTGCTCTCCCTCAATATGTGCCTCGAGATTAGAAAAGAGTTTTGCACATACTAGAGGGAACCTGCACATTGGGATAAATGATCATGTTTCAAATCATAGGTTTAAGATAGATGCTCCCCCTCAACATGTGAATTGAAAATTTGAAATCGTTTGTCACATGTGGGAAGGACAGCATGTACATCCTTATAAAACCATTTACCTAATTATCAGTTTAAATCCAATTTAAATCACACATTCTCCCCCGATCACAATTATCAAATCATTTGAGATTTGTGATCTCTTATAGATTTAAATTGATTTTGAAAGCTTTTAAGGAGAATTGTGACTTGATTATGAAAGCGTTTGAACTGATAAGGATCGGATTTTAAGACTTTAAACTCCATTGATAAAACATGCATGTATATCTTTTGAAAACAATTTAATGCCAAATAACTTTTTAATTTAATTGAAATCATTCTCCCCCTCAATCAATGACATAGGTTGTTGATTGAGAGATAGAGATTTTGCAAATAAGTCCTGATGATTATCAAAAATAGAGACCGAGTTATTTTTCAAAGCAGTTAGTTTTCAGCAGATAAATGTTTATAGAATCAGAGCATGGAATTTGAAAGTATGGTAAAGCATAGCTCTGTTCATTCTTTGAAAAGCGGGTTACTGCCTGAAATGACAATAAACCATTGTTTCTCTTTCTCCCAAAAATATTTTTTGATTTTTTGATTTTTTTTTTTTAATATAAAAATTCGAACAACATCTAAAGTCCCGTGTCATTCTTTGAATGACAAGATCAAGACCGTAGATATTATCGAATCGAGAGAAACATGACAAAATGACAATATTTTTTGAAGATTTTTTGAATTTATTTATTTATTTTTTTTTTAACTTTTCAGATTTTTATGGATTTTGAAGGTTTTATATTTTTCTATTTGATTTTTTAGGGTTTTATAATTTTGTATTTTGTTTTTCGAAAAGATATATACAAGAGATAAATTAGTTTAAGAGGATGATGAAATGAGTACTGAGATAAAGTTATCGTTCAGCACGTTGTAGAAGAAAGGAATCAACATCTCTTAAACTTTCGCCACCAAAGCATTCGAGGCTTCTAAGAAAATCTTCTGAACATGAGCATTCTCAATTTGAATCTTTGGTAGCTTCCCCCCAAACCGACAAACATCGAATAAATACCATTTCCCTAAGAAGTAGAGTTGAATATAAAGCGGTCTCATTGAATGAAGCTCAGCACCCCGAAGATCACGAGAACACCGAAGTAACAAGTTGAAACATTGATCGTCTCAGTGGTTATCAAATCCGGATTAACTGATTACGACCGATTACATGAACCTGTTGTGCATCCCCGATGTACACCTTACTCTTCGAGATTGACCAGATGTCTATTTAGGGGAACAATACATCAACATCTTCATTTTACCAAGTGCATTCCAGTTATCTCCCATATAACCAATCAGCCCATAATGTACACACGTACCCAACCAGAGTAGAGACAACGACATCACAGTAACTGGTCGAATCACTGATCTCCTCTATGGATGTCAACTCCGAAATAACTGATTAAGCTCGATCATGTGAATATGTTGTGCGACCTTGATGTACACATATCTCTCCCTTGATGCTTGCGATCTCATTAGAGTCATCATTACATTGTGTACATGAAGCACTAACCGGAAGCACTTTATCATAAATCACATTGAAGATGTCGATAAGAAATATCATCTCACGCTCCAAATATTCTTCTCATATTTCTTCCACCTGAACACTGAAGTAACACATGCCAAAAAGTCTCCAGAGAGTATTCTTGAAATCGAGAAGAACAAAAATTAGCTTAAATGAATCCTGTGAGAATCAACTGCTACAGAAACTCTTCCTGACTATCTTTACCAACCCATATGTAGAAAATTTGAAGTGACCACTGATGAAGAAAAACCCGATATACCAAACATGAAACTGAAGTAGAATTCCCCGCATTCGTATCTTAAGCTTGCACTAATTTTGGAAGAACAGTGTTGAGAATTTATGCTTCAAGCAAATCTCTAAGTACTCACTACTCAAACAAAGTATGAGACATTAACACCTCTTGCGATTATCCACACCGTCATATGCGTGTGACACTGAGTAAAACAAAGTAAATCCTAATAGTGATAGTTAACCAGGTCTTCAACCATCCACCTCGACTGCTGGTAACTAGATAACCCAAGTCTTCAACTCAAATTCTTAAGCCCGAGCAAGTTATCAAATAAGAACACGCCTTTGTGAAAGTCAACTTCAATCTCAAATAAGTGATAACATATTAACTTCGAAGTAATCAACTTGTGTCAAATGCCCAACACGTGAATAAACATACCATTGGATGTACATTGACCCACTGAATGAACCGGAACAAATGATTTCTCAACATCAATGCATTCTTCCTAAAGGTATACATGTAGAGACTGGTCTGGAAGATTCACAAATAATGTCTTTGAGCGGATGAGGAAGTCATTTTCCTTAATATTCATTTGGTTGATTTACAGAGTGCACATTTAGGAAAGAACAATGAAACAATGATCCGTGAAGATTTGGCAAAGGGATACCAAAGAGCGGATCACTATTCATGAGTGCAACTGCAAAGATTATGATAGTCATTATCCACGCCTTGTGAAGTAACTGGAGATAAGGATTCTTGAGAATTCCGAGAAGTACTTCTTATATGGTGAACCAGTTGAGTCAGTAGGAACCGGAGCATGAGCTTCAGAAACTGGATGATCAACATTCGTTGGAGATTGGAAGTACTCATCAAACATCTCTTGAAAAACAATGAATCCCAAACAATGAATCCCATTTATCCTTAGTAAGTGAAGCATTAGGCGTTGGAGGAGAGTCATCAAAAATCAAAACAATGAATCCCAGTAATCCTTAGTATATTCACTCTTCATCAAAAGGAATATACACTCATCATCATCAAAAATTAAGTCGTATAACCATTATTCAAACATCCATCATCATGTAGTATATTCACTCTTCTCCCCCTCAAAAATTGCATCCAAAGTTGCCATTTTTTTATTTAACAAGTGAATAAGAGTATACACCAATGAACGTAGATCCACTTGATGACTGAATGAGCGTGGAAAAACATGAAGCTTGTTGATGAAGAATGTAGATGAGTATGGCCATTCACGAGAGAATTTCTCATTACCTGAAGATAAAGCGCACAGAAGAGCATACACTTTTCTTTTCTTTGAAGAACGGGGCCTGAAGTGTTATCTGCAGACACCATAATGATGAAGTACGAGGCCTGAACTGATTTGAACAGACGTCATTCTTAAGAGCCCAGTCATATGTTTAGAGTCGCCCGAATCCAAATACCAAGGGACGATTTGTACGACCTTCTTTGGACAACAGACGAAGAAAGAGAATTGGAAACATTGGATCCCCACGTGCTGATGGGTTCCTTTTGGTTAGCACAAACAATCTTTGAATCAGCAAAAACCCTAGATGCAATGGCATTATCCCTAGGAGCTGAACTAGTAGAGGCATCAGACTTAATCAAATGACATTTTGTGCTTAATGGGATTATTCTACCAGTTGGCTTCCAAACCTTAACAGGCACTATTCTCGGCATAGTGGATCTAGTTAAAGAGCAAGGTTTGCCATTCGTGAACATTCGACCTGTTGGCTTCCATTGAAATCCTACATTGGTAAAAACCTTCCCTGTAGGTTTCCAGGATTGCTTAATCTGTTTTGCTTTCCAAACATTCTTAACTGGGGTATGATTCTTAGATCTCAGAAATAACACATCACATTTATCATGATTACCAGAAAATAAACATTTTTTACATGTTTTGCAGACAGCATAAGGCCTCGAATTAATTTAAGTAAGCTTAGAGCTAAAACAAGAACTAACACGATTCTTTTTGTTCAAATCAAACTTCTTGTCCCTATGGTGTTCTTTTACTTCCTTATCATGATCACTTTTAGTTTGCGTAATCCTATCCTTCTTTGCATTGCTTCTAGGTTTTGACCCGCTAACTTTAGTGTCAATCTTAACATCTGTAGAAGTAACGATGGGAACATTACATGGCTTCACTACTTTCTGCATTCCTGGTCTAGAAGTGCTGGGATCTGAAATACATGCAGGTGCACTAAGGTTCACTTTCTTAAAACTAGAGGTACTGAGATTTGTACTCCTAGAAGGCACACTTGAGTTCTCTTTCTTAGCATTGACAGATCTGGAATCTGAACTACTTAAAGGCACACTACGGTTCACATTCAAAACATTGGGAATCGAATGCATATCATACTTGGCATTAGGCATCGAGCATGGAATCAAAGGATTAACTCTCTCACCTAATGACTTTGGGCATATTGTGATCAAGCATTCTAAGATTTCTTGAGATCGTTTGGCATATAAGCATGCATGTCCAATTGCATTATCATGAGGTTTCTCTAGCTTATCCTCTTCAACAATCTCACGCAGACATTCTAAGCAATCCTTAAGAGATGAGAAGTATGTTTGAATAGCAAGTTTGTTGTTCCTTAGATGAGGAGGGACATATGTCACAGACAAAGCATATTTATTACAAGAGTGAACCTTTGATACACCATTCTCCCCATTGGTCATTGGCATTTTCCCTTTTACCTGACTCTTCAGATTCTCAATTTCCTTTTGCAATGAAGCTATTTGTTCGTTATTTTTGTTACGAGTGACCTTAATTGATTCAAATAACTCATTGAAATGACGTTTAACCTTTTCATTTTCTTCTAGAAAACTTTCGTTTTCCTTTTGTAAAGCATTTACAAGGTTTTGAAGATGAAACGTTTGAGAATTCTGAGAATCTAAAGGAGGAGGCATTTGGGAGCCTGTCATATTGTTCGTTTGACCCTTTAATTGAGAGATTTGGGCTTTCAACTTTCTGATCGTGTTGCACTGAGCTTGAATCTGTTCATCACGTTTTTTAATTTGAAAAATTGCATCAAACTCTGGAGCATCTGATGATGTCTTGATATTTGAAGTTTTGACATTTTCTTTAAGATGTTGATATTTTAGTTGTAAATTAAAATGCTCAACTTCTAGTTTAGAAAAATTTTTAACCAAATTGTCGTGATCATCCAGTTCAATTTTCTCGTTTAGTTTAGAATTAGTTTTTTCAAGCTCAATGACACGATCATGGGAGACTTTCAGGGCAACAGATAGTTCATGAAATTTGGAAGCATTAATAGAGCAATTTGAAGCAGTAAAAAACATATCTTGAGCAACACATTCAGTAATAAGAGTCTCATTCAATGTATGCAAGTTCTTCCTCTCAATCTCATTATATTTTAGTGCTCGCTCATAGTCACTAACTTCAACTATCATTGCATCAAATTCCTTTTCCATTCCCTTGATATCAGTTTCTATCCCCTTTTTAAGACTCTCAAAGTGATCTTTTAGAAGTTTAAAGAAAGGCATGACCTCAGTTAAATAACATTCTTTCATTTGCTAAAAACCCCTTTCTCCTTCAGTTATACCAGTGGGTGTGATCCTTTTCTTGCAAGTTTTCTCAAAATCAACAAATAGTTGAAATATAACATATTGGCTAATTAAGGTCTTGCTTTTTGTGGCAATTGTTCTAGGAACAAGATGCATTGGTGTATTAGGAGGATACACAGTCGCTCTAGGCATTTTCCAAAGGGGAGGGTTTGTTTCAACAATATTTACAGCTTTCTGCTTATCTAAATCCATTTTCCAGAAGACTTGTTCGGGAGTCAACAATGTCTGAGGCTTAAACTTGTTCAAGGAAATCCAGTTTTCCTTCTTGTAGTCATGAGGAGTGATAATTACTTTTTTCTCTTTGCATTTAGGATCATTTAGTTTCTTATTCATCTTTTCCCTAGTGATTTCATCTAGTTTCTTATCATCCTCTGTGCACTCAACGCAACTAGGTTTTTGTCTAGGTTTAAGAATCTCATTGCCATCATAGATCACACTTTGAGCTGCTTTTGCTATCTTTCCGTACTCAGGGTTGGGTTTATCTATAATGGGAACACTATGCTTATCGCTTAGAACTCTATGTTTAGTGACCATGTGAGCAGTCTGAATGGTGTTTCCTTGTATGTACAACTTGTTTTCAAGTTTGTTTTTCAAAGTTTTCAGATTAGAAAAGTCTCTCAAGAGTTTTGATTCCTTTGCATTAAATTCTCGCTTAAGCATTTTCACATTTTCTTGAAGTTCCAGTTTTTGCTTAGCTGTTTTAGAAAGTTTTTCTTGCAAGGAATTTAATTCTTGTTTCAATACTTCTTCTCTAAAATTACTTTTTCTATTGACTGTACGCACTTGGTCATCCATTTCCTGCTCACGAGTGGTCAACTCAAATTTTGCACGTTGTTCCTAAATAGCAACACGTTCTTTATAGGCATTTAGTTCAGAAATTACAGAATCATCAGGGGTACATGCAGTGTATTCATCAAAAACATAGTCATTGTTGACTGCAGAAGATGCATCACTTGGTACACCTTCACTTTCACTTTGTTTCACGTATTGATCATATGGGACAATATCGATATTACCCATATTTTCAACATTTGATTCAATAGTTTCAGTTGATTGTACTTTGTCATGCATCTGTTGCACATCAGCATCATCGTATAGTTTTAATACCTCAGAGATGAGTTTGTCTTTGGATGGGCCATCTTGTGGTGAAGAAGAGACCTTGGGAGAAACCATTGGAGAAATGCTAGCCATAAAAATTGTGTGTGCCGTAGGTCCATCATCCACATCAGAGTCGTATGCATCACAATCAGCGACTTGAAAGGCATTCTGATGATTGTGACCTATCTCCTGAATAGGCTGCTCATCCACATCTGCATCATAGGTCTTGGCATTGCCCTCAGCTAGAAACAGCAATTCCTCTTCATCCAAAGCAGCACCATTGTCCTGAGCTTGTACAAGTAGCATCTTATCTCTGAAGTAATCAGCATTCTGTGGACGCTTTGGAGATGTGCAGTTTCTTGCAATGTGTCCCTCACCACCACAGTTATAACATTTGATCGGCTTAGCTTGACCTTGGTTACCATTCCTTCCTCGATTCTGGTTACCAACATAACCTCTACCAGCTCCGCCTCTTCCCTGATCATACTGTCTTTCCTGAACTGGTTGCCCCATAATTTTCCCATCTCTGATCAAAGCATGGTTGTGAAGATTGGAGGCGGTTCTGATCTCATTGCAGGTGTGAAGTTTGTTGGTGTGAGGTGAAAGTGTCCTGTTCTCTTTAACCATGAGTGTCAGTTGAGTGATGAAATGTTCCATGACAGCATTTGCATCAGGTTGGTTGAACCTTGGATCAGAAATGGGTTTGTGATTATCATCTTTCGTGGGTGCAACTTGAGAAGCATTGGTGGTAGTCCCATCATTTGTGAAGAAGGCAGTTGAATCATTTGTAGAGCTTGTTTCTCCCTGACCTTTGAACTGATCAAGAATCCTCTTTTTAAACATGGCATGTCTCTCATTCTGAAGGAGGAAGGCATAGAGTTGCTCATAGTTTGTATTCTTCAATCCTTTAGTGAGCTTCACAGAGGTGACAAACTTGTGCCATTCGGGATTCATGTTGTTCACAAATTTTGAGTTCAACTGAATGTTAGGCATAGTCATCTTGATGTTCCTCATATCATTCACCAACTTATGAAATCTCACATAGTACTCATAGACACTCTCATCTGGTTTCATCTTGAAGTGTTCAAATTCGTCATAGAGTTGTGATTCTCTGTCTTCCATAGTTAATTCAGAACCTGAGAGAAGCATCTTGACATTATCCCATACTGCCTTTGCTTCGGTGTTGTGATTGATCAGCTTGTAGATGTCTTTAGGAAGACCTTGAAGAACAATGTTAGAAGCCCTGATATCTGCATCGAATCTCTTTTTCTCCTTATCATCAAGCTCATCATACATTTTAGGTATGTCCATTCCGTAAATAGGAGTTCCATCTTCATTAGTATCAAGTATGTCTCTAGTCGTCTCAACTCGATATGGTCCTTCATAAATTGATTTGAGAATGTTGACACCATTTTCCTTTCCAAGGCAGTACAATCTGATTCGTTGAGCCCAAGAATCGTAGTCAGTTCTGTCAAGCATGGGTGGACGAGTATCTGAGCCAGCTGCTTGAACATCCTCGGCAACAGTGGAGATGATAGTAGGAACGTTGGTAGACATGTTAACAGATTATACGGGATTTTATAACTCTATGATTAAACCGGGAAATAGATTCTTTCACGGGATTTTACTAAATCAAGAGAACACCGTAAACAATCACCCAAGTCGCTAGAAGATAATGCACCAAGTCGCTAACACCTAATTCGCTACACCACTAAGTCGCTAGAGTCCCAAGTCGCTAGACAAATGCAAGTCGCTAAGTAGTAACTCGCTAAGCCTCAAGTCGCTAGCAAAATTTTGGCAGCAATTCGCTACTCAAGTCGCTAAAGATACAAGTCGCTAAAGAGCAACTCGCTACAGACCAAGTCGCTACCCGTAGTGGAGAGTCCACTACTTGTACTGTTAATCGCTAGATCTAAGTCGCTAGCTCCAAAACTGTAAGTCGCCACGAAATTGCAAAGCAAGTCGCTACGAAGAATGAAGTCCGAATGTCAAGTCGCTAGCAAGAAAACCACAAAAACATCACTTTTCAATCCAAAAACTACCCAACCACGATGATTCAAGCTTACCAAATCAAAACCTAAACACTTGTGATGATTCTAAACATAAAAGTACTATCAAAATCCAAACTTTAACACTAGAAATCACCCAAATGATGCAAAAACCACTAAACTTTTTCAAACTCAAAAACCACCTAAAAACCACTAGAAA
The DNA here is from genome assembly GCA_019973895.1 of Chrysanthemum seticuspe. Classification (NCBI taxonomy): domain Eukaryota; kingdom Viridiplantae; phylum Streptophyta; class Magnoliopsida; order Asterales; family Asteraceae; genus Chrysanthemum; species Chrysanthemum seticuspe. The sequence continues at coordinate 111,236,910 of BPTQ01000002.1, read as the reverse complement.
TCCAAAGATGTGCAAGATATGATCTAACCATGGCTCTTGATACCAATTGTTGGATATTAGTTTTCACATACACATCAAACCATAACAACAAGGTGGCGTATAAGTAGAATTCTAGAGAGAGAAAGTTAGAGGTTTAGGGAACTTTAGTGAGAGAAAGAAAATTCTTATTATGAGCTCCAACTCTCTACCTTGGAAGGTAGAGAGTATTTATAGTCTTACATAAATCGCCACACTTCGGGCTGTGGATCAGGCATACAGTGGGTAAAGACCCGTCCATCCTCCACGGTGTTACTTAACTAAATACTACATAACTAAAAAGAACTACGACTACGAGCTTCCTAACGATTACATATGCTTGAGGTGACCGACTCTTTAATACCTGGAATTTCTAATTCCTAACATCAACCCTCTAGTCATTGAACCTAATCGTTGTAGTGTATTATGGGGTATGCCTCGGTGATTGATTTCATTCTCTAGGGGAATAGGAATGCTAGAAAGAGATATATGACGAGAAGGTGGGGTTGAGGATGATTCTTTTTATTCTTTTTTTTTATGTTTTTTTAGAAAGCAAAGGTAAAATCTCAGGGTATATGATTGGGGGGTGGTACTTCTACCAGTTTCACTACTTTAACTAATTGTCTAATTTAACTAATTAACTATTGGATAGATTATGCCAATTGAGGTGTGCTCGTATGATAATTAAAGATGTGTTCACTTAGATACTATTACTTCCTATTTATCTTTTATTGGTTGAATTGTCACTTCCTTTATTTTAATTGGTGCGTTGTATTTCGATTAGTCATAGAGCGGTGCCTAATTCCCTAGTTATATGAATTTTGACTCTCCTATAGAATACCCGGGATCGGCAAGTGCAATAGCATCTCCCCCGAATACACTATTATCCTAAAGCTACAATTGACGCAATAAAAACAACGGCTCAAGTGCACTCTCAAGCTTTTTACTATTTAGGACGTTCAAGCTCGCAACAATTAAAGAAGAAGTCAGTTTTCCTTACTCTAGCGTCTACCAATTATGACAAGAGACAACCTAAAAAAATCAATAACTAGGTTTCATAGATCTAAGCAAAAACAAGAATAATTTAGCTAGACATGTTAAACAAGCAAACATACGCACAATCAATTGAACATGGGGTAGACATAATAATAAATTGGATAAAAAAAACTTATCTTGTGGTGAAAAATAGGCTATGGGACCCTAGAATACTGTCCAAGTCGGACTACAACTGAGTTAGGGTTTGCTCTCCAAAATTCTACCTCTTAAAATACAGAGAAATCGAATTCTATATATAGATTTACAATCGCGACGGCGTCACCTTTTGCTAGTGACGCCGTCAGGTCGTCGTCATTAGGGTTTCGTTTGGGCCAAGTCATCGTTGGGACAACGTCATTTGAGATGTGTGACTCCGTCAGTATTCAGTAGCAACGTCGTCTGAATCTTGGATCTTGGGCGTCTGGTGTAAAAGTTGTGAGTGACGCCTTCCAGAATTAAGGCGTAACGCCGTCAGGCTTTAGGACCAGAAATTATGTTGAGCAGTCGCGTGTACTTCTGATCAAGTCTTCAATAGAGGGACGGCGTCGCCCTTTGTTTGGGACGCTGTCAGGTGTGCTAGATGGCCTTTGATCTTGACGTTGCCATTTTCTTCATGTTTTCGCTCCTTTTCGTCCAAATATGCTTCATTCCAGTATTTTGCTTCCAAAAGACCTAAAATATAGAAAGGAACGATTTTAAGCAGTAACGGATATAAAATCTGTCGATTTAGGGCTTAAATGACCCCTAAAATGTACGTTTTAAATCTTTATCAAATTCCCTACACATGATATTTTCTTGTTCTCAAGCAAATGTGCTTTTGGCCAATCAATTTATAAGCTAGGGGGCATGAAGCATTGGTTTAAAATAGTTTACAACAAGTAAATGTGTCACAATAGTCATAACAAGCACGAAATTATACATTAGCACCTCACAATTGGTGTTTGGATTCTCTCATCTCTCGGGTTTATATGAAATATAATATGAATGAAAATGGAAGATAAACACTCTTTACCTGGTATAGTACATAGATTACCATAAGCTTGAGAATTGATCAAACCTCCACCGCTTTGGTGCAAGCACCTAGGAATAACTATCTAAGAGGTCTTTACAAGGGTTGTAACGTTAGGCTTAGGGTAGGGAAGTATAGGGTTTTGTTGGATAAGGGATATTTAGTGGTGGCAAGTCAAAAATCATATGTTACAAGCATGTAAAGTGTGGCGTTGCTAAGCCAAGACTCGACTCACTAACACTAAACACTTGAAACAAAACACAAACACAAACTTAAAAACATAAACATAAAGATAGATGTAGGATGGTAGCCCGTATGTTTTTCTCATTTTTTCTTTTTTTCACTCTCTTTTTTTTCGATTTTTTTTATACCTTTTTACTCTACCATCCTCTACGATAACATCAAAATAAAGGGATTTATAGGAGCAACCCTGCACTTGAGTTTTTATTTAACTAACACTAATTGAGCCGATTAGAAAAGATCAAAACACTTGGTGTATTTAATTACGTAGACCAAGGGAATTTGAATTTATCGTTCTTTCCCGTTACTCCATAAAATTTTACTTTTACCATGAGTCTCAATCGTCCCAAAATTATATACAAAAGATATGACTCGACTTAGCAACCATGCAAGTAACTAGATAATTGAACTAAGGGTTTAGTAGTGATAATAATAATGCACTAAAAATGAGTGCGTACAACGTAGGCTAAGGCTATTTGGGTGTAACATTTGGGGGTGGATTGTAAACAATGCTCTTCATTGATATAATCCGGAAAACCAAAACATCACGAGAACCGCGAAATGGATAGGCTCTGAGGGGTTAACTAGGGGTATCGTGTACTAAATATGAGTACATCGCAAGGGTGTGGGATAATTACTCAACCAATGTGAAAGATGTAATTATAATATAGGTTTCAAACAAGGGTTATCCTAATTCCTCTTATCATTTAGTTACTCCTAACTACACAAGTGTAGTCTCACTAGCGATCTCGGAATGCATCACAAAACAAGTTCTATAATCTATTATATTACCGGTACACTCACTAAGCATTAAAGATAAATGCTTTTATTCCTAAATATCTAGGGGCGAACCTCACATTTTTGGGGTGGAATTTGAGTGGTATACGGTTTTTGTGCTAGTCATATAATTCCTATCCATGAGACGCTTTATTAAGACTAAATTTTTAGCTCGTAAATGTCATAATTTTTTTTTAATTTGGTGCTAAAATTACCCTAACAAATATTTCTTATGGTTTATTATACTAATTACTAATGACAAGACAAATAATCAAGTGAGTGAATAGTTTCTAAGTTCCCGTTTTATTCTCCCTCCCTACACTTAAACTGAACATTGTCCCCAATGTTCCCCAAAAGCATCAAAGTTATGATAAAGCAAGTTAAGTAAGGAAAAGAAACTAATGCTCCCCTAATTAGCTCGGTAGGATATGTGTGAAGTTGCGGTTAAATCCTCCTCCAAGAAGAATGCATACGTAATAAGCTTCATCCAATGTGTGTTTCTTCTTCTTGTCCAATATAACTTGCACACTTATAAGAAAACAAACGAAACCTTCGCGTAAAATCGGCGGTAAAACTATATATGACACACAAGTACACTAGAAAGAAAGTAAGATATAATGCTTGTGGAATGGATGTTTGCAGGTTTACTGGAAAATTAAGAATTGGGAGTTTCCAAAAATTATAAATTACACAGAAAAGGAAACTGATATTTTGTTTCTACATTGCCTGACGTCCTCAGGTGTTAATCCTAACGCCGTCAGGTTGTCCAGACAAAAACTGGTCTGCTGCGTTTTTCTGGAAAAATTACCTCATTAAAACCTGGAAAAATTTCTGCAAAACACCCATTATGACTCGATACAAGCATTTGACTCTAACAAACACACATATATATCAAATTCAATTACTGTTAATCTCATGTTCATGTTCTTAAAAACTTAATGATCTTCCCTACACTTATCGTTTTGTAAAATATCTTTATATGCAATTAAGATGAGGTTAAAAACAAAATAAAGCATTTTCACAAAGTAATATAAACATGAGAATCAACCAATAATGAAAAAGATATATAAAACACACAAAAAATGAAAAACAAATATGTAAACAAACAAAAATGGGTTGCCTCCCAAGAAGCGCTTGTTTTTGTTCGAGTCTTGATCTTGACTCTACCCTTATTTAACGGATAAAGGGGAAGTTTTCCCTACACTTAAGCTTAAGCGCGGGTGATAGTAGCGATACAAACCACTAGGGTGGAAAGTTGCAACGTGAGGAGATGGTGATGGGTGATACTTATGCTCAAAGGGGTGTACTTCTTTCATTGTAACCTTACCTAATTCTATTGGTGTAGCGGGTGAATCAAGTCTTTCTCCTAGAAATGGATCATCTTCTATCAACTTTAAGAGATTCTTAGTTAAGGATCCATCTTGACCTAATAAACCCAGTTTAAACCAATAATGTTTCTTGTTATCAACCATGAATGGGTGTTGTAAGTGTGTAAGGTCATGGGTTACTCTTATATTAGCTTCCAGTCTACAAGGCTTAGAGTCTACTACCTTTATCTTAACATTACCCGGACTACATGGTTTGATGGGTGAATTGGGGCCTAACTCAATTCCTAAATTCACATCTAAAGACGTAAAATTGGGTAAGGTTATTGGTTGAGGCTCCGGTTCATCAAAACTAGAAACTTCCGTAGAACTAAGAAAAAGGTCATCACTACAAGCGTTCAAACCTGCATCCTCAAATGGTATTTGGTCCATAGGTTCTATATCAATCGGGGCTCCTATAGTCTCTTCTTCCTCTTCTGGGTAAGTCATAGGTGGTGTGTATTCCCCATATGATGGTAGGGCTTGTTGGCTTGGAGTTTTCACCCCATTCTCCATTATATCTAGAGCACCTATATCATCATGTGTTTTAGTATAATCTAACCCAAATACACTCCTAAGTATCTCAAATCCTTCTTTAGTCATTTCAGATTCTTGGTCCGAGTCATGAGAATCGTTCTCAAAAATTTGATCACTATATTCTATTTGCCTAAAGGATTCCTCATGCGTGTCATATGTTTTAAAATCTATCCCACACATGTAACTAAGTAGTTCAACTCTTACCATCTCACAATATTTTTCGTGTTTAGGTTCCATGTTAAAACTAGGTATTTTTAATCATGGTGCCTAAGATCGGATAAATCCTCCTTATCTGTTTTCTTAAGTTGTGATGTAGACAAGCCTATGATTTCATTCAACTGATGATTTATGCTTAGGAAGCTTTTCTCAAAAAAAATTCAGAGGGTCTCACTAAAAGGAGTTGATCCTAACAATGATTATTGAATAGAACCCACACAAGCACAAAATTCATCAAATCCATCTAACTTTACACCCGTCTCCTTTTAGATATCTCTAAGATCACTCACAAATTCATTAGAACAATAAGAAGCAATTCTATCTATGAAATATAATTGTTCCTCATTTGTTAGTGATTCAAATGCAACTTCACTTGCCATAGTGACAAATGAAAAGGGTTTTACGAACAAAGGCACAAAGAAAAAGATAGACTACAAGAAAGCTAAGAAAAAGAGAAAAAATCTCACTTGATAGGAATCAAGCGAGTGGAGCTAAACGAGATAGAAATCTAACTAGCTATTTTATTCCCCGGCAGCGGCACCAAAAACCTGATAGCGTGGGTTCGGGGTCGAGAGCAAGCTTTTCAACCCTCTAGGCAGTGAACCTAATCGTTGTAGTGTAGTATGGGGTAAGCCTCGGGGATTGATTTCGTTCTCTAGGGGTATAGGAATGCTAGAAAGAGATATATGACGAGAAGGTGGGGTTGAGGATGATTCTTTTTAGTACTTTTTTATGTTTTTTTTAGAAAGCAAAGGTAAAATCTCGAGGTATATGATTGGGGGGTGGTATTTCTACCGATTTCACTACTTTAACTAATTATCTAATTTAACTAATTAACTATTGGATAAATGATGCTAATTGAGGCTACTCGTATGATGATTAAAGATGTGTTCACTTAGATACTATTACTCCCTAGTTATCTTTTATTGGTCGGTTGAATTGTCACTTCCTTTATCTTAATTGGTGCGTTGTATTCCGATTAGTCGTAGGGCGGGGCCTAATTCCCTAGTTCTATGAATTGTAACTCTCCTTTAGAATACCCGGGATCAACAAGTGCAATAGCATCTCCCCCGAATACACTCTCATCCTAAAGCTACAATTCACGCAATAAACACAACGATGGCTCAAGTGCACTCTCAAGCTTTTACTACTTAGGACGTTCAAGCTCGCAACAATTAAAAAAGAAGCCAGTTTTCCTTACTCTAGCGTCTACCAATTAAGACAAGAGATAACCAATCAACAATCAATAACTAGGTTTCATAGATCTAAGCAAACACAAGAATAATTTAGCTAGACATGTTAAACAAGCAAGCATACGCACAATCAATTGAACATGGGGTAGACATAATGATAAATTTGATAAACAAACTTATCTTGTGGTGTAAAATAGGGTATGGGACCCTAGAATATTGTCCAATTCGGACTACAACTGAGTTAGGGTTTGCTCCCCAAAATTCTACCTCTTAAAATACAGAAAAACCGAATTTTATATATAGATTTACAATCGCGACGGCATCACCTTTTGCAAGTGACGCCGTCAGGTTGCCGTCATTAGGGTTTCGTTTGGGCCAAGTCATTGTTCGGACAACGTCATTTGAGATGTGTGACGCCGTCAGTCTTCAGTAGCGACGTCATCTAAATATTGGATCTTGGGCGTCTGGTGTGAAAGTTGTGAGTGACGCCTTTCAGAATTAAGGCGTGACGCCATCAGGCTTTAGGACCATAAATTCCACTGAGCCGTCGCGTGCATTTTTGATCAAGTATTCAATAGAGGGGCGGTGTCGCCCTATGTTTGGGATGCCTTCAGGTGTGTTGGATGGCCTTTGATCTTGAATTTGCCATTTTCTTCATGTTTTCGCTCCTTTTCGTCCAAATATGCTTCATTCCAGCATTTTGCTTCCAAAAGACCTAAAATATAAAAAGGGACAATTTTAAGCAGTAACGGATATAAAATATGTCGATTTAGGGCTTTAATGACCCCCTAAAAAGTACGTTTTAAATTCTTATCAATCAGCAGTGTTGATCCTTGTCAGGGAGTAAACTTTTTCTCAATGTTTACATTTTGACTTTATCAGAGAAATGAATTGTTTCTCTGACTTAATCAACTATTTTAACTTAGGCTGATTGAATGCTTCAAATACTTGTAGGGGATAATTTTGGTCAGATTTTGACCCTAACAATCTCCCCAATTTGAACATAAAATTATCCTGAGTTTTATCAAAATTAAGTGAACATAACTGCTTTTTCTTACTTTCTGAATTACAATCAAGAATGAAAACATAAGCATCTGATTTTAAGGTGGTCTATGTTTATCATAGGTTAGTGAGCATAACAAATTCATCTTAAACTTTGATTTACAATCAAGTATATACATTTTATTAAGGTGGCCTAATTTTATTAGAGGTAAGTGAGCATAACGGCTTCTTCTTACACTCTGATATAAAACCAAGTATTTACATGTATAATTATAAATAGATGTCTGATTCTTCAGAGGTTTACAGATGTTTGGCTTTATCCTTAAGTTCTTTCTTGGATGTATGTTTCCAAGCAATGAACTTCTTCTTGAAAGGAACCCAGAAAATTATGGATGTTAACAATTTCTTCCATTTTGAGGACTGAGTCCTTTTAGTCTCTGATTTTTGGTAATTTCAGTGACCAATGGAGGGTGGTAGGTATGAGTCTGTTAGTAGTTTCTACTACAGTCCATGTTCTCAGGTGTCAAGTATGACTTTGGAATCAGTTTTAGGAATTTGGTTTAGAGGTAAGGTTTATGTTTAAGTGTAAAGTTGATAATACTAACTAGTATACTATACAACTTTATTTCCATACACAGATGATGAAGGTATCATTTCATCACCCTTCTCTGATTTCATATGGATTTTGATTCTCTTCAATCGTTGACAGCTATGAGTGACTCAGGTTGAGGTACCAGCTATGTTGATAGTTCCTTCTTATCCCTGGTCAATTCCACATTGATATTCCTGAGTTTTGTAACTCATACCATTTTATGCATCAAAGAATAGAGCATTAAGATTTACAATTCTTACTCTTTGATGCTGCTAAAACAAAAGATTCTTAGAAGCCATAAGTTTTTCAGATTAAAGCAAATCTTCCAAAATCAAGGGCTGAGAATATTTTGCATTTATCGTTCCTCACTCTAGGTTATCTTAAGTATCTTTCGAGAGACAGTTTGATTAACTGTTTTTGGTCAGCTGTCTTAGGTCAACTGTCTCATGTTTACCATCTGATTAGCCTAGTCTATTCAGATTTGAGTGAGCGTACAGGCTTCTCCTCACATCTGTAGTTACAACAACAAGCACTTTTGGTTTCTTCGTGTAAGCTGGAGCTTTTTCGTTGATGTCTTCTCAGGGAGGTTTCATGAGAATCAGGGACTGTTTTGTTTACTCAACACTCCCTAATGTCCCTAATTTACTTTCACTGAATACTCCATCATCAATTATCTCTATGGTCTCATGTTTCACTCTTCTACTATTGGTTGCTACTTGAGAGCCGCAATTGACAATTATTTCCACACTTATAGTTTGTGTGTCTGATATACCTAAGTTTATAAGTGTGGTTTAAAAGAGCTGGAGCAGAATTATGTTGGACCATTTGCTACCCAAAAGAGTAATGAAAGTACTCAATCTAGTAGCGTTTTGCTACAACAAAGAGCATGAAAGTGCTCGATCTTGTAGAGGTAAAGGCGTAGGCGATTATGAGAAGGGTGTTCTTGGCGAGGAGTTTAGGATAGGGTTCAAATGTTATTAGCCGTCATTCAAGAATGGCTTTGTATTATTAGGCTTCATTCAAGAATGGATCTAGATCATGGGAGTGATCTACCCTCTCTGATACCACTTGGACCCGATATTTTTGTGTAACATCATGAAATGTATGAACAAGAGTTTGAGAAAATGATAATAACCGATGTTCATTAGAAATAAGAGATTGTTTACACAATATTGACCTGAGTGAACTAAAAATACCCATTTGTACATCCCGATTGTATTAGTCTCACTTAGAGGTTAAGGTGTAGGCTTTACGAGGGATAGTTGCATACTATCCCTGGCAATGACAAATGTTACTCTTCAAGTTATGAAGAGGAAGATTCCACTTAGAATAGGAGGAAGTTTTTAGTGGTGGAATCGATTGCTTATCACTACTACTAACCTCCCTTTATATACTTGGGAGATACACTATTAGTAGTTACAAGAGAACAGTGATATATAATCTAGAAGCAAACTTGAAGTAAGATATACGTGCACTTGTGTAGCTAGGGTTGATTTACTGTGCTGAAACCTAATTAAAGTTGCTTTCCTTGCTCTCGATGAGTCCTTACTTCCCGAGGGTTTTCCCGTTTTGCTTTATCTCAAATTACTCCCTCCTAAGCGTGTTTGAGAACTTCAACCAGATCCTTTGACATACTTGAACAAATATCTTTAAGTATACTTTAATTGTGTCTGATACATGTAGTTTGGTAAGGCTTCATGGTTCTTCTGAATGGCTTAAGTTGATAAGTCTTTCAGAGCCCTAAAGACAATTGTCAATCCTCCAAGACTCTAGTTGTTTGTATTCTCCTTATACTTTGTTGGCTGACTCCGCATCAGGATACAAAGTATTCTTTCAGTTTAGTCTTTGACTTTTACAAAGCAATACTGTTTTCCCAAGAAGTATACAACATATCAGAGTAGTTTACACTCTCATATGTAAAAATACTCAAAGAGTTTTTTTGGTCAAACCCGCTGTTCTTTGTAACAACATTTGATTATATCAAATTGTCTTTGGACTTTAACTCTTCGAGTCTTGCTCGTTGAGGTGTATACCTTTGTGAGATAGCTGATAGTGATCAGCAATGCTGATCTGTTAGTTATTGGTTATCATAAACACACAAACACAAACTATATGGATCGAATGTTTTGAAGTCTAGAGACAGAAAGTGAAAGAATGAGAACTTCTAGTGAGAGAAAGAAAATTTCATATTATGAAGCTCCACCTTCTACCTTGGGAGGTAGAAGGTATTTATAATTCTTACAAAATAGCCACCTATGGGCTGTGGATCAGGTATACAGTGGATAAAGACCCGTCCGTCCTCCACGGTGTTACTTAACTAACTACTTGATATAACTAAACGACTAAGACTATGAGCTTTCTAATGCTTACAAATACTTGAGGTGACCGAGTCTTAAACTTACGGATTTACTAAATCCTAACAATTTCCCCCTAAGGGAGGTCACCTCAATTACATATAGATAATACATTTTGAACTCTAGCATTCTATTACACGTTCTTTTGTTTCTGTAGCTTGTAGCCTTCGATTCTTCAAAGTCCGCATGCTTTGTACTTTCAGTGGAGGTCTTTAACTAATCCATGAATTGGTGATATTTGAGCTTTCTTCGAGATCATTATCCATAGTAAATCACTGAATCATCCTTTGTTGTATCGCCTCCGTGTAATATTTGTGACTTCTGGACCGACATGCTCACACTTTGTTGGATCATGATATTTGGCATCAAAGTAGCGCAAGCATTGCTTAATGGTATCATAGTTTATTATGATTTATTTAAACGTGAGTGTGATGTGTGAGCATGTGGTTATGGATTGAATTTTCAATTTCGATCAGCTGCAACCGTCAAATGTTCCTGCAAACAACAGTTAGTAATAAAACACACGAAAGTATATTTGTTCACTTTCATTGAATAGGGTTGCAAGAACCATGGTTCCTCGTTGATCGGTATAAATACTTCCTGTGATCAGGTAGAATTCCTAAGAATCTCCTTGACAAGGTTTCGCAGCTTGATCTAGCCGTTCTAAAACCGGAGCATCCCAAAGTAGACAACACGGAGTGAGTGAACCAGCGAATTGAGATTTACTGATTGATGAAAAATTGATTTGAAAAACAATCGCGTATTGCTGAAGAGAGAGATTTTGCAATACGACGAAAGTTTTATGAGAAAAAATCAAGTTTTAATCATAAATACTTTTTTTTGTGAAATTGTAATCGCAGTCGTTGTGCTAGAGAAACGAATTGTAGAACACATCGAAATGTTTTTTAAAAGTATCCGTCAATCCATTTTGTGGACCAAGGTTGATTTAAGAGTGAATCACCCAATCGTTTCTATCCAGTTGTCACAAGTTTGATTCTTGGTGAATCTCACATGTCACCCACCAAGAGCTTGTTTGATGTTAGCTCTAGAAGGATTTCCATATTCATCGTGAATACTTTAAGTATCACTCGGATGTTCTGGCAATACCACAAGGATAATGCATAGGAATCTCAATATATATTCTTACTTTCTATATTGTGTGAAACAGCAAGTCTTCATGTATTGTGTGTCCTAATGAGAATTATTGTGATGATCTCTTAGCTTTAGACTCAATAATTCATTTTCGTTTCCTAAGCGGAGACTAGGGAGAGGGTCTATCTTTCAATATCAACAATCTCTAATGGAAAGTTGATAGATTATGTAGGTTCCCCATGAGAATGAAACAACTCCTTTTAAGAGAATGATAACATCAAATTATCCTGAATATTAAGTGTCAATTTCCCCCGATAATGCTTGTAATTTATATCATTTATATGGATTGACGCTTGTTTTCCATTATATTTCACTTTTAGGTAAATTACGAGCATTGGAGCTTAAGAGACGCGGAATTGGAGAGTTTATTGAAGATTTATCATAGTATACTTACTTTGAAGAAGTTACGATGTAACTCCTCTCTCACATTACGCCGTAACTAAAGCGTGGCTCAGAAAACCAACTTATCAGAAGATTACGGCGTAACTCTCTCAAAGATTACGACGTAACCATATTAGGTCAAATGAGGTTCCGCGCCGCTGATAATTACGCCGTAACTCATGCATCAACTACGGCGTAACCAAGATTTATTGAAGATACGGTGTAACTCCTTCTTGAGGTTACGCCGTAACCAGCATTACTAGTGCAATTTAAAAAGAATTATATGTTATGGCGTAACTATTTTATTAGTTACGCCGTAACCAAGATCTGGCCTATAAATACCCCACGATTTCCAGCATTTCAAAGCATCCCATTTCACACATAACAATCAGAGAACGTGAGAAGAAGCCAAAGGCAGATCTAGAGGAGCATACGGAGCTATCTCCAAGGGAGAAATCACTCCCCTACGATAAGCATTAGCTTTTTATCTTTTCTTTACTTTCGAATCATGTATTTCGTAACATTAAACATTGAATTGATTTGTATGGTTAATATGAGAGGTTAAGCACCTCTTGGTGCAGGCCTAGTTATGATTCCTTAATTGTTTTGTTTGTGTTTTCATTGCGTCCATATAATTATTTCTAAGTGTATGAATGCGTAGTTTATTGGTAGCTACCCTTGTTTTGGTAGTTTTGAATGGCGGTAGAGGCTAGTTGCTTAGGAGATATGACCAACTGACCCTAAGTGAGTAGACTGAGACGGGAAGGGTAAGATTTGACCAACTGACGACCCTTTCTACTTGTGCGATTTGACCAACGGATCACCTACCATTTGGATGAACTTAAGAATTAGGGGGTGAGTGTTTAAGTTGCTAGCGCCCGGGAACTCACTATTATAAATCTAGCATGTAGCGGAACTTAATGACTTGGCTTAGGGGATCAGGAACTACTGGACTTATGATGGGACACCTAACTTCTCCAGTGGTGGCTCTTTGCTGATAGGTTAGGACGAAATAACCAAATGATGTCCTCTCGACTTTTACCCCACCTGAAGTAATTGGAAGTAATTAGACGTAAATATTACTAGCTAGGATGAGTAACTAGGTTATCACCACTCTCCTATATTGATCACATCCTAGACTTAGTATAAATCCACACACATAGCTCTTGGGACGTCCTCGGTTTTACCAAATACTACACTACACACGACCGGGTACACTGCCCGTTAATGCATTAGGGTAGACCATAGGTATAACAAGTAATTATAAATATTAAAACTTGGTCAGTAAAACCTGCATCAAGTTTTTGGCGCCGTTGCCGGGGAGTTATATTAGGATTTTCTATTAAGTCTATTTTTAATTTTCTTTCTTCTCTTAATGTCAGGATTGAAGACTAGAAGCTCAACGCCATTTTTGGCCACCCCGTTCGATGATCCGGAAAAACAATTTCGGACGAAAAAAGTTTACTCTCCGGTTCCTATTCATAACATCTTTTCGTTTTACGAATCTGACCAATCTCATGCAGAACCGGAAGTCATTGATGAGAATAATATCGAAGAATTAACCATGGAGCAGTATTTGGAGCGACCAAATGAGAACTGCCAACGAACCTTTACACAGGATTCTAGTTTGGAAAAATACTCTATTCCGGACCAATTTATTAGAGAGTTACACGAGCTTAAGTTTTCAGGAGAAGTGCTCTACCTATCATCTCTTTTCAGCATCTGAAGCATCCCAAGCTATTCGGTTACCGCAAGAATTTTTCCTATGACTCTTACAGAAACTGTGAAAATATGGTACAACAAACTCCCTAACGAATGCAAAGGAGCATGGGATAAATTAAGAAGAGAATTCGTTCAACAATTTTGCCCTCCTTAAAAGATGGCTAAACTTCTTAGTAAGATCCATCAATTTGTTCAAGAAGGAGAAGAGACACTTTATCAGGCATGGGAAATATTTAAAGAGCTACTTTATCAATGTCCACTCATGACTTGAACAAACATCAAATCGTCTATGTCTTCTACAGGGGAATTAATGCGCTAACACGTGAATTACTCGATTCTCCTAGACCTATTCCTAGCATGACCCCTGAGCAAGCCTTGGAGTGTATTCAACAGATTTCTGAACATTGCTATAAATGGCATATGGAGACAGGGTACGGACCAAGGGACAATTTTAATCATAAGGTAATGAAAATATTGACGAAGCAAAAATATAATTATGGTGAAATTTTCGAAAAGTGAAGGCTGGAAAGGGCAAAAGAAGCTAAAGCCTGTAGGGTAGAGAAGGTTAAAAGTGTATTTGGGACCAAAACCGGAAACAGCCTTGTAAAAAGGATTCTTGACCACATCAAGGAATCGAGGGAATGAGATGAGAGAATTGAAAAAATGATGAAGACAGTCGTGGAAAACACAGTTTCTTCTCTCAAGAATCATGAAGATCGGATTAAGGGATTGGAGAAGAGTGTGAGCTCATGTTCGCAAGCCATCACGAATTAACTAACTGCTCGGGAGCAGGAAGTTTTCAACACGGTTGAAACAATCTTTGAAGAGCCCACTATCTTTTCGGAGAAGGTTAAACGAAGAATCAACATGGAGAAACTCTCGCTTCTGGACAAAGCTCTACCGGTAAACGTCCCTCTTATTAAAACTGATCATAATAATATTTTGCAGGAATTAAGCAACGATTCCGATGAGACGGTTCAACTTAATGAGAGATGTTCAGCAGTTTTAAGAAATGAACTGCCGCAAAAAGGAAAAAGATCCTGGTTGATAATTACGCCGTAGCTCATGCATCAACTACGACGTAACCAAGATTTATTGAAGATACGACGTAACTCCTTCTTGAGGTTACGCCGTAACCAGCATTACTAGTGCAATTTACGAATAATTATATGTTAAGTGTAACTATTTTATTAGTTACGCCGCAACCAAGATCTGGCCTATAAATACCCCACGATTTCTAGCATTTCAAAGCATCCCATTTCACAAACAACAATCAGAGAACGTGAGAAGAAGCCAAATGCAGATCTAGAGGAGCATACGGAGCTATCTCCAAGGGAGAAATCACTCTCCTACGATAAGCATTAGCTTTTTATCTTTTTTTTTAACTTTCGATTCGTGTATTTCGTAACATTAAACATTGAATTGATTTGTATGGTTAATATGAGCAGCTAAGCACCTCTTGGTGCTGGCCTAGTTATGATTTCTTAATTGTTTTGTTTGCGTTTATATAGCTTCTGTATAATTATTTCTAAGTGTATGCATGCATAGTTTATTGGTAGCTACCCTTGTTTCGGTATTTTTGAATGGCGGTAGAGGCTAGTTGCTTAGGAGATATGACCAACTGAGACAGGAAGGGTAAGATATGACCAACTGACGACCCTTTCTACTTGTGCGATTTGACCGACTGATCACCTACCATTTGGATGAACTTAATAATTAGGGGGTGAGTGTTTAAGTTGCTAGCGCCCGGGCACTCACTATTATAAATCTAGCATGTAGCAGAACTTAATAACATGGCTTAGGGGACCAGGAACAACTAGACTTATGCAGGGACACCTGACTTCTCCAGTGGTGGCTCTTTGCTGATAGGTTAGGACGAACTGACCAAATGTTGTCCTCTCGACTTTGACCCCACCTGAAGTAATTGGAAGTAATTAGACGTAAACATTACTAGCTAGAATGAGCAACTAGGTTAGTACCATCTCCTCTATTGCTCACATTCGTTGCCTTTATTTGCTTCAGTAGTTAATTAGTTAATTCAATATCAAAACCGTATTAAAATCTGTGACACCTAGACTTAGTATAAATCCACAGACATAGCTCTTGGGACGACCTCGGTTTTACCGAATACTACACTACACATGACCGGGTACACTGCCCGTTAGTGCATTTGGGTAGACCATAGGTATAACGAGTAATTATAAATATTAAAACTTGGTCAGTAAAACCTGCATTAGAGAACTTGAGTAGTTGGGAAGTTTAGTGCAGTGCGTCACTGGGTCCATGAAGTCTTGTCTTTAAAACCAGCGTTACCTTAGTAATCACCAGTAGCATATGTATTGAACCCGGTTTCTGCCCTAAGGTTAAATTATTGGAGGGATATTTGTTTTCACCTTTTCACTTTACATTTCTTTTTCATTCTTCAACACCTTCAATGATTACTGTTAATACAAATAAGACGTAAAAACGTTTATTTATATTTTACGATCTTCTAATATTTTGTAGATAACAAACGTAAAATCATTTTAACGAAACAAATAAAATACGTAAATGGTTTGAGCCAATAGTTTACTAACACACTTACATTTTCATATAAATCACTAAACAAGTAATAGTGTTTTTTATACAATAGTAATACATGTGTATAACAACTAGTGTTTACATATTGGGTAAATATATACATACTTAGTATGTATTATAATGGGTAATATATTGGGTAAAAGTTTTAAGTATTTGACTCATTGACTAAATACATTGAATGTAGTTGGGTAAAACCCAAAGTCCATGACCCATACCCATGGAGCATAATCCATAACCCATGACCCATTGCATGTCATCATGCATGAGTCATAATAGGTATTATCCATGACCCATGGAGCTAACCCATAACCCATTGACTAGATGCATTGCATCTTCTAGATACATTGTATCTACTTGGATACCCATGGTTCAAAGCCTAGGACCCATGACCCATGACCCATAACCCATGACCCATGACCCAAATGTAACGTGAATAGTTTCCATAATATCTCGGGTTCTTTTGTTGTAGATTCGATAACCCTTCCGATCAAGTGCATAACCAACAAAAAATCCAATATCAACCTTAGCTTTCAACTTTCCCATATCTTGACCATCATTGGTTGGATAGCATAAAGCCCCACCCACACGTAGAAATGAGAGTGTTAGGACCAAAGATATACCAGCCTTATCAAATACCCACGTTATGAACACAAGAATACCACGTTAAACCCAAACTGTTATGCGTAAATAAAGAGAAAGATTAAGATAAGATATGGTGACTTGATGTATATTCGTGTATATGTTTAGAGAGGTAGAGAGAAGAAAGATGAAACAATAAGATGTTATATTGCTTCAAAGGAATAACACACACACACACACAAGCACACCCCTCAAATGACATACTTGAGGGGTATTTATAGTACAAGAGAGAGGATGCCCTAAGGCTTGGCCATGGGCCGTATATGGGCTTCGTGGGATTGGATTGGACTTGGATTTTATATAAGGCTAGCTTATCTTAACTTATAGCCATTTAGCTTAGCCCAATCCACGAGCCCGTTGACTATTCTATCACGATATCTAACACACGTTACAAAGTTCCTAAATGTGAATGACCATCACTTCTAATAAAAACTATTAAGGCTAACAATCTCCCCCTAAGGGGTGGTCATTCAAAAGATGCTCCACTTGATTAGGTCTTTACTTTCCATGAGCTTGAACTTTGTGTGTAGATATTGAATAGTCTTGATTCTTTGTTCCTTCATGCTTTGTGATCAGATAATGTGGTTGTCTGCCGTTGTCAACTTCGTTGGTTAGGTGTCTCCACGCCTTTCTCCACCATGCTCACACTTCTATTTGACTTTGATTTACCAATGATGTAGTTCTCTAGTCTTTATACTTTGAGGATTCTTTGACATTGACGAAGAATCATCTTTAACTTTGTTGCCTTTGATTTTGATGAGAACTTTTCATGTGTTGTTGGTATGAGCATGTGGCGAGTCTGCACGATCAATCCGCTCCAGAGCTTCCATAAGAAGAAAACATAAAAACAGGTTAGTAATAAGCGGATTCCGGCACTTACAAGTTTGAATTTCGAGGGTGTTAACAGCATAGTGTGAAAACACGTCTCTAATTTTCACAGAGGCCGTTCCTGAACTGGAGTCCCACAAGTGAGATAACACGATATACCGAAGTACATCTACAGTTCAGATGAGTCGCTGAGGTACACCGAAGCATCACCCCACGACTGTAGACCGTTTGAGACACACTAAGCGTAATCCACGGAGAATTACCGAAGTGACCTGCTGTCAGGGCTGATTGATGTTGACCCTGGCAGGAATTTCCATTCAGTCACTGAGGATTACAGTTGTAACTCCCCTCATAAATGTTCTGGCAGATTGCTAAGATCTGCGTAGGACTCTAGAATATATCACTTTTGTCGTTATTGATGAACAACAAGCGATGTCATGACAAGTGTTCCTATGAGATCTTTTGATGAATCTCGTGGCTCTAGACTCAATAGTGCATTTTGGTTTTCCTGAGCGGAGACTAGGGAGAGGGTCTCCTTCTTCAATACCAACGATCTCTAAGAGAAAGTTAATAGATTATGTAGGGTTTCCAGTGAGAATGAAACAAATCCTTTTAAGAGGAATTGAGTGGCTAGAAGGTTTAGTGCAGTGCGTCACTGGGTCCATGACGTCTTTTTCTTCAATACCAGTGTCATCTAGTGACAACCAGTAGCATATGTATTGAACCCGGTTTCTGCCCTAAGGTTGATTATGGAGGGCTATTTCTTTTCACCCTTTTTCATTACTTTTCTTTTTAATTCTTCAACCCATTCTTTCTCCTTTCTCACATTACTCCTTTTTTCGATCATTCCTAAGGACTTCTAGTTCTAAACTATTTGTGATGTCCTTGGGTAGATCCCTCCGGCTCTGGCGGATCATAGGACGGATTTCCTATCCTTAGTCACCTTATAACTCCATGACTGTCCTATTGTTGCCATAAAACCATTTTTCATGAAAATCTCTCAGAGTGTTTATGATAGAAAACATGTTTGAAACACTCCGAGAGTTTTGTATTTTCAGAAACACTCCCCCTTCACATGTGCTTATCTTGTTTTAACTTAAATCTTCACAGTGAGGGTAGAGATCGCACTTTTTGATTTGATCGACTTTAAATGAACTAGACCGATTCGAGACACGTTTACATCACTAGAGAACTAGCTTGAAATTATTACCCGTCCTGGTCAATTCCATAGAAAGTTTCTCGAAATGGTACATTTCCTGACTTTAATTTCTCGTCAATTCATTGGTTACGACTGAGTCGAGCTCTTTTGAGATTCAAACAACGATCATTAAACTTTTTGATCACATTTTAATCACGTTTCTCCCCCTCAAAAATAGCATATCGATGATGCTTTTGAAACAAAATGATTAAAAGATATATTTTTCGAAAAGCATTTGGAGAGAAACTGATTTAGCATGAATTTTGGAACAGTTTTGGTTTAATACTCCCCCTTAACGAAAGCATATTTTTCATACAGAAAATTTAGAATCAATTAAGGGTTTAGAGGGAGTTATCTTGGTACCAAATTTGAGAGATTTTGAAAAATCTTTTTGAAAAATTTCGAATCAATGGTACGCAAGATGAAGATTTTAAAAAATCTTTTGAAGAAATTGAAGAAGAATTATCTTCATTTGTTTTAGGATAAGTGCTCGATATGTATGAAAATCGATTTTGCGTAGCACTTTCCTTTCTTTAAAGATCGGGTTGCAATCTGAAGTAACTGCAAGCCATTGTGTTTTTAGGAATAGCGCTTGAAAAAAATATTTAAAACCTTTAATTTTGGTTAAGCACTTTCCTTTCTTTGAAGTGCGGGTCCTGAACTGATGTGTTCAGAAGCCATTAATTTGAAGTCCGGGTTTCGTACTGAAGTATACGAAAGCCATTATTTAAGAAATTTTGAGAAACGACATGTTTTGAAAAAACATAAAAGAACTCTCGCTCAAGCATCTGTACATGCCCGTATCATTGTTGAATGACATTTCTAGAAACGTACAGAATATCGATTATACGAGAGACATGTCGTGAGAAGAATATTTTTGGATTTTTGATATTTTATAATGTTTTTGGATTTTTTGAAAATTTTCTATTTTTGTATTTTGCTTTTGTTGGTTTTTCAAATTTTGTATTTGGTTTTTTGAAAAAAATATTTAAAAAGAAGATTTGAAGAAAGAGAAATTAAGTTGGGACAAGTAAAAGTGGAGTTAAGAGTGGAACTAGAAAAGGATTTCCACTTGCGAAATTGGCATAAAGTTCTTCTTTACCACACAGGGTATATGAACCTTCAACACTTTTACAAGTACCTGCATCCATAGAAGAAGAATTTTCACAAATAACAGTGTTAGAAGTACATGTTTCCTCACGGTGAGGGTGATCACTATCAACGGTTGTAGTGGTTTTGACTTCCTTATCTTGATGAGTTTCACTATTATCTGTGTTGGAGCAAGTATCAAAAATATTTCCTGTGGGAATCCATCTAAGACCTATTTTGTTGAAAACTTTGCCCGTGGGTATCCACCTAAGGTAAGATCGAGGAGTTGTTTTCTTATCAGAGTGGCGCAGCGGAAGCGTGGTGGGCCCATAACCCACAGGTCCCAGGATCAAAACCTGGCTCTGATACCAATTGTTAGGACCAAAGATATACCAACCTTATCAAATACCCATGTTATGAACACAAGAATACCACGTTAAACCCAAACTGTTATGCGTAAATAAAGAGAAAGATTAAGATAAGATATGGTGACTTGATGTATATTCGTGTATATGTTTAGAGAGGTAGAGAGAAGAAAGATGAAACAATAAGATGTTATATTGCTTCAAAGGAAAAACACACACACACACACAAGCACACCCCTCAAATGACATACTTGTGGGGTATTTATAGTACAAGAGAGAGCATGCCCTAAGGCTTGGCCATGGGCCGTATATGGGCTTCGTGGGATTGGATTGGACTTGGATTTGATATAAGGCTAGCTTATCTTAACTTATAGCCATTTAGCTTAGCCCAATCCACGAGCCCGTTGACTATTCTATCACGATATCTAACACACGTTACAAAGTTCCTAAATGTGAATGACCATCACTTCTAATAAAAACTATTAAGGCTAACAGAGAGACCTATTTTTCTATTGTGCACTAATTCATATGGAGTTTTTCCATGAAGGGTATGTATTAAGGATCGGTTTTGAGTGTAACAAGCAGTGGCGATGGCTTCCGCCCAGAGAAACATTGGAGCCTTTGAGAATATTAGCATAGTCCTAGTAGCTTCCACAAGAGTACGATTACGCCTTTCAACTACACTCTTCTACTGAGGAATGCGTGGAACACTTTTCTGATGACTAATTCCAATACTTTCATAAAATTGAATGAGCTGTTTGTTCAGAAATTCAGTTCCATTGTCTCTATGGATGATTTTGACAATTTTGTTAAGCCTAACCTGCAATTGTTTGATAAGCTCAATGATAACCTCAGGAGTTTCATCCTTAGTTCTCAAAAACTTTACTCAAGTGAACCGGGAGTAATAGTCAACAATAACTAGCACATACTTCTTCCCATTGATACTTTATACTCTCATGGGTCTGTATAGATCCATGTGAAGGGTATGAAGAACTTCCATGATGGTATTGGCAGGTTTGGGTTTATAGGCATACTTTTTGCTTTTGCCAGTTGGCAAGCAGAACAAAGATGATCTTTTTCATATTTTAACCGGGGTAAACCTCTCACAAGGTCCTTCTAGTATGATCATTGATGGTGCCGAAGTTCAAGTGATTGAGTCAACGGTGCCATAACCATGATTTGTTCTTGGATGCCTTTGATAACAAGCAAATAGGAGAAGACTTCATCATGTCTTTGATAGAGATGGTGTACAAGTTGGTGCCACGAGATCTGTAGGATCGAAATATTATTCTGTTTGATGATTCGGGTGGTCTTGGATGATCAAAATACATGATAGCCATTTTAGAGAGAGAAAGTAGAGAGATGGGTGTTCAAGCTAGAGACTTGCTTTGGAAATTATGGAATGTTAGATTGAAAGAACCACCCCTTCCATGGATGGAAGGGGTATTTATAGTTACAATGAAACCGTCCTCCTATCGGACTGTGGATCAGGGATACAGTGGGTAAAGACCCGTCCTTCCTTTACGGTGTTACTCTAAACTATTCTACACTACTGACTAACTAATTAAGAACTAAATAGCGTAACAAACTACAAGTCTACAAGCTATCTTATGCTAGACAATAATTGGGGTGACCGACACTTTAATATGGAATTTCCAATTCCTAACAATCTCCCCCTAAGGGAGGTCACCCCATGAAATACATTTTGCATCCTAGCATTCTATTCTTGACTTTATTCTTGAGCTCGTAGACTTGAATTCTTCACTTCTGCAATCTTTGTGCTTTAGCAGTGATTCTTCAAAGTCCGATAACTTTGTACTTTAAGTGGAGGCCTTTAACTGATCCACATCTTTGATGATCTTCGAGCTTTCATTGAGATCATCAGCCATAGTAAATCTCTGGATCATCCATAGTTGTGTTGCCTTCATGTGGTGTTGTGACTTTTGGACCGACATGCTCACACTTTTGAATCATGACATCTTTCCATCAGAGTAGCGGAAGCATTACTGGTTCAAGATATTTGCAGCAGCGTAGCAGAAGCATAGTATAAAAATATCTGAGCCAGGTTATGTAGATAAGCACTTGTCATGATTTCTTCAAATTAAGTGTGGATGTTGTAAGCATGCGGCTATGGATTGACTCCTCAATTCTGATCAACTGCAACCGTCCAAATGTACCTGCAAACAACAGTTAGCAATAAAACACATGAAAGTGTCTTTGATCACTTTCGTTGAATTGAGGTACACGGCCCACGGTTCCCCGTTGATCAGTACAAGTACTGCCTGTGATCAGGTAGGATTCCTAAGAATCTCCTTGACAGGGTTTCGCAGCTGTTCTAGCTGTTCTCAAACCGGAACGTCTCAACGAAGACAACACGGAGTGAGTGAACCAGCGAATTAAGATTCACTGATTGATGAAAAATTGATTTGAAAAACAATCGCGTATTGCTTAGAAGAAAGAGTTTTGCAATACGACGAAGGTTTTATGAGAAAGATCAATTTTCAATCAAAAATACTTTTTGTATTTAAAAGAATACACATTCGATGTGCTAGATAAAAGAAGATATTCGCACATCGAATGGTTTTTCCAAAATTATTTTTTCAATCAGAGATCCTTTTTGTGTTTGAAAACATGAATACACATTCGATGTGCTAGAGAAAAGAATATTTGTACATCGAACGGTTTTTCCAAAAGCATTCGTCAATTCCAATCCTTGACCAAGGTTGATTCAAGATTGAATCGCCCCATCGTTTCTATCCAGTTGTCACAAGCTTGATCTTTTGCAAGATTTCACATGTCACCCACCAAGAGCTTGTTTGATGTTGGCTCTAGAGGGATTTCCATCTTCATCGTGAATATTTTCATATCACTCGGATGTTCTGGCAATACCACAAGGATAATGCGTAGGACTCTTAATATATATACTTACTTTCCACATTGTGTGAAACAGCAAGTTTTCATTAATTTTGTGTCCTAACGAGATATTGTGGATGATCTCTTGGCTCTAGACTCAATTGTGCACATTTGGTTCTTATGCCGGAGACTAGGGAGAGGGTCTCCTTCTTCAATATCAACAATCTCTAAGAGAAAGTCAATAGATTATGTCGGTTCCCCGTGAGAATGAAACAAGCCCTTTTAAGAGGAACTTGAGTAGCTTGGGAAGATTAGTGCAGTGCATCACTGGGTCCATGATGTCTTGTCTTCAATACCAGTGTTACCTTAGTAAACACCAGTAGCATATGTATTGAACCCGGTTTCTGCCCTGAGGTTGAATTATTGGAGGGCTATTTCTTTTCACCCTTTTCATATTCATTTCTTTTTCATTCTTCAACCCCTTCAGTGCTTACCGAGACTTCATAACTAGAACCTTGTTGGGTTTATTCCAGTACTAGCTCTGTCTCAGTCCGCACTCTTCCCATATCTCACTTTTCTCCTTTTTTCAGTATACCTAAGGACTCTACACTATCTAGTGGATTGTCCCTGGGTAGATCCCTCCGGCTCTGGCGAATCGTGGGAACAAATACCTAACCTACCCATCCTTATAACTCCATGCATAAAGTAAATTGGTCGGTCTTTTGGTATTGTTCATTCCTTCCTTGAAACCAATTGAAAAATCATTTGGAAAAACAATCAAGGTACTTGTGATACGAGATCAAAGCATTTTGTACCTTAATAGTTTTGATCATTTAGAAAACCTCCCCCTCAACATGTGCATTGTGTATTTGAAATTGTTTAGCACATGGAGGCAAGAGGACTTTGAAATATTTTCTTTGATCACAATTTTCATAGAAAAAAGCCATTTGATTTTCTTTGGTAAATTCTCCCCCTCAATATGTGCATAGGATATTTGAAATCATTTTATCACATAGAGGCAAGAGTTAATTTGAAGCACATCCACAATCACAAAAGCCATTAAGAAACCATTTGAAAACTCAATCAAGGTACTTTATAAATCACTTTAAAAAGCTTTCGTACCTCGATAGTTTATTTGCTCCCCCTCAATATGTGCTTCGAGATTCGAAAGCGTTTAGCACATATGAGAGAGCAGCCTGCACAATTAAATCAACACGATCACCTTTTATCAAATTTCATTATTAAATCACAAATTCTCCCCCGATCAAAAATATCAAACCCTTTGAGATTTTGGATCCCAAGTGATTTAATTAGGTTTAGAAAACATGGGAAAAAATGTGGCCTTGTTTAAATACTCATCTGGTTTTTGGATAAATCCTCCTCCTCAACATGTGCATTGTGTATTTGAAATCGTTTGGCACATGGAGGCAGGAGTGCCTATAAAGGACTAAAACCGATTCCATTAAAACAGATTTGAGATTTAAATCACGATCTCTCCCCCGATCAAAAATTTCATTTAAAAGATTTTGGGGAAAGACGTGGCAAGATTTAATTTTGAAAAATGACAGATAAGGACCAATTTAAGACGTTAAAGATTGTTAGTGTCAGGTATGATTGTTTTAAGAGATCTTTAAGTAAAATAAAACAATTTCACAATCAGACAAGAACAGAAAAAATTTCATTTTGAAAGACCTTGATTCAAAAGAAAAATCATACCATGACATAACATTAAATCTTTAGATCACCACTTATTATCGTACAAATCGAAACTTTTGTGAAGAAATATCGTTTGAAAATATTTTGTTTTAAATCACTCTCCCCCTCAATCGATGACCGAAGTCAATAATTGAGTGACTTAGGTTTTGATAAAAAGAAGTCCGGTGATTTTCAAAATTTAGTCCAATTTATTTTCAAAACAATATTTTTCCATTTTCAAAATAATTTTAATCAAAGTTTTAGAAAATGGTGTCCTGCACAAAGATACGTTAGGTGGTTGAGCTGCTTCTGTTGATGTTGTTGATGTAGGGCTTGGAAGAAAAACCGTCTGCAAATGCAGTGAGACTTCTTACGTTGCATTTTAATGCCAACTGAGGTCAAATTAAGCTCCGTTTCTTCAATCACTTAGAAGAAAACCATCTGCTGATGCAGTGAGACCTCTTATGTTGCATTTATGCCAACTTTCCATGGAAGTCAAATTAAGCTCCGTTTCTTCAATTGTCAACCCAAGATATAGTTACCCTTTCCTTTCGGCATCCAATCATCTTTAGTTGTGGGATCCGGATCGGGAACATTCTTATATACCAAAATACCTGCATACGTTAGTGAACACACATACAGATATATGGTGGTCGACATCACCCAAACAGCAATCGACTAACAAAAGTCAATTCAACATATTAATCAGTTCATATAAGGTATGGGATTATGTGTTCATCAAACTCTAATCATCTAAACCTAACAATCATATCCTAGAAACCTAGTCCTTGAACATAGGCAATTATATTTTACAGATAAGCACGTAGGATGATTAAGAAAGTCCGTTAGAAGATGTAAATTTGAAAACATTCTCCCCTTCAATCAATGACTTATTTTCTGAAAAGATTTAAAAGCGCTGAAGTCATTGATTGAGTTTGCAAATTTAATAAAAACTCTGAATCTGATTGTTTTTAAAGCAACTCATTTTACCATCATTTTTGAAAACAACAAATATTTTTCTGAAGAATTTTAGACGAAAAAACATTTGTGTAGGAACAGCAGTCCTTCGGCATACTTTCCTCAAATTGTTTTAGGATAAGTGCACGAAATATTTGAAAAATTGTTTAGCGCAACACTTTCCTTTCATGAAGAGTGGGTTGCTATCGGAAATAATAGCAAGCCATTGTTTAAGCGCGGGTCACAGTCAGAAGTAACTGCAAGCCATAGTTTGTGACATGTTTTGAAAAGAAATATTTACACCTCCTGCTCGAACTTCATCTATGGTCCCGTGCCATTATTGAATGACATTTCTAAGACCGCAGATGTTATCGATACCAGAAGACATGTCATATGAAAACATATTTTTGGTATTTTTTGAAATTTTCTGATTTTTATGGGTTTTTGTAGGTTATATATTTTTCTATTTTGTTTTGCTGGTTTTGAATTTTTGTATTTGGTTTTTAATAAATATATACAAGGATAGAGAAGATTATATAGTAAAAGAAGATGATGATACGAGTACCAAGATAAGGATATCGAACAGCCCCGTTGTAGAAGATATAAGTCATCATCTCTTAAACATTCACCACCAAAGCTTTCGAGGGCTCTTGAATCGAAGAAAGGAATTGAACCATCTGAAAGTGAGACTTTGGCAGCTTCCCCCCAAACCAAAAAACCTTTAGCTGAGCAGATTCGAAGCTCTATTTCAAGCTTGCCTTAGCCAGGTGCACGAAGAAGCACACCATTATCATAAATCCCGCTGCTCCATTTAAGAACGATAATCGAGATTCTCCGTTAGGGGTTATATCATCCAATAGAAGAACAGTAACGTTTCAGCCCACACTTAAATAATCTTCTCAAATTCCTTTTCCACTGAAGTCTGAAGCAGTCCATTCCAAAAGGTGTCAAGAGAACACTTCCCCCCGAGTAGTTGAAATGATGCAGCCCGTCTCTTAGAATAATGCTCAAGAACTCTCCCGAATACACACCATGAGGGGAATGAAAACACCTCCCCATGTTCACATTTTTCTTCCCTGATGATCATGTATGAAGCTCAAGAACCCGAAGTACACCAATACCCAAGAGCTCTCCCAAATACACATCATGAGGGGAATGAAAACACCTCCCCATGTTCACATTTTTCTTCCCTGATGATCGTGTATGAAGCTCAAGAACCCGAAGTACACACATTCCCACCGAAAGAATAACTGATAACACCTCCTTCATATTATACATTTATCTCCCCTGAATATGTCATACTTGTGTACCTCTTTCATCTTCAGAAACTTTCTTTTACATCACTTCTCCCACGTCGTTGGAATAATAACACTAAAAGCCTAGATGAGTAAAACCTTGAGATTCTCTGCGGTTATGACATTTGTCTTCCCGGGATATCTTCAATCACTTAGAAGAGTTAAGTACATCAAGTTTACTCGCCATGAGTCAAACCTTGAGTTTCTCTGCGGTAATAACATTTGTCTTCCCGGGATATCTTCAATCACTTAGAATAATTAAGTTCATCAAGTTTACTCGCTTTGTGTTTAGATGTGTGTCTCCTTCCCCCTTGCTGGTTTTGATACTTCAGAATCAGCAACATATTGTAGACCCGTATACTAGAAATTTGTTGAGAAGAACACTATTAGCTCAGATATATCTTGTGAGAATCAACTTGCTGAAGAAACGATGTGAGCAAATCTAATTTGGGGATTAACTTTGGCTTTTAACTCTCCCCCAATTAGTGCTCTCCCCTAAACCGACAATCTTTATGATGAATGCTTGAATTAAGAAGAAGTCTTTAGGTAATCAAATGCAACTCGTCTTTAGTCTTCTAACATATAGCAGAGAATGTAGAATCGACTGTAGACTCGACCTTCTTCAAGATTGTCCAGTTGAGGAATAGATAGTTAACATCTTCAACTCACACCAAAAAGCATCCCACCAAAAAGCATCCCAATTAACTTACATCTTGCAAATCCCCTTAACTAAAAATCCCTCCCAATCAAACAAGAACAGAAAGATATTCATCAAGGAAATCAGCAATCAGGCCGCAACGAACACACAAGATGGTAACACCAAACTACCAATCACATCAAACAAGAACAGAGAGATTGTTCGGAATCATCATGTTGATGTATACGTGAAGCATTAACCGGAAGCACTTTGTCGATAAACTCATCAATCCGAGTGAAGATGTCAACCAACGGCTCTTAGAAGAACAACTCCATGTGAAGATGACCCGATAAGAAGAAGCTCGGTTCTTACATGAGTTGGGAGCCGTATGACCATGTATTCTCAGAAATCAATCAACCATGCAGTAAATTCACACTTCTTCTCCCCCTCAAGAATTGCATACGGAGATGCCATTCTTGATTAAACAAGTGATTATCATCTAAATGTATTCTATTCACACTTCTCCCCCGCAAAATTAGCACAGGATGTCGCCATCGTCATTATAGTTGAGCAAGCAGAATAAGAAAACAATCAACAGTAGCCCGGTTCACTTGATGACTGAAGCGCATGGAAAAAGCATGAAGCATGTTGATGAGAATGGTCATAATTGAGAAGATTTCTCTTCTTCAGAAGATAAAGCGCACTGAAGCGTACACTTTTCTTTTCTTTAGAGTACGAGGCATGAACTGATGTGTTCATACGTCATAAGAAGATTTCTCTTCTTTCGAAGATAATGCGCACTGAAACGTATACATTTCTTTTATTTGGAGAACGAGGCTTGAACAGTTGTGTTCAAACGTCATAATCTCTCTCTTTTCAAACTCTTGGCAAAACATGTAATCAATCACCATTATCGTTCATTAGGCTCCTTGTAGTGACAGCTGATGGAGAAAACCCAGTCTAATGAATTTGACCCTGAAGAAAACTACCCTGAACTCATGACTTAAACTTGCACATATGTAACAAAGAGCGGTGCCGATTTCCATTAGCATCTCTAAGTACTCTCTATGTACTCTATACTCTTCAACCAACCAACCATCAAGTATACGACGTACATTACCTCTTGAAAATCCACAATTGAATGTGACACTGAGCACTACAACGTAACTCCTTAAAGTGATAGTTATTTTGTGGTGGTAAGAGCCCAATTCCCCCAAGTGGTAAAAGAAAAGGTAAAAGACACCCAACAATAACTAGATTTTCAAGTCTTCATTTTTGATAATAAGCTCGAACAAGGATCATGAAGAATCTTCATCCAACCATCCCCGATACCTTCAGATACTAAGTACACTCGCCCGTGATATTTCACTTCAACCTCAAATAAATAATACTGAATTAACGCCGTTGTCACATCTTCTGAACTGCTCAAATCAAGCCTTCTTTGACATTTAAATGAACTTTGATAATGGTTTCATCCCGACCATGGTTAAAAGCACATAACCCCGTAAAACCATGTAATAACCAAACTGCCATGAAGACAACCCAAACACACACTCAATTTATGAAGTACACCCTTTTATCCCTTCTTTGAAGCAGAAACCGTAGCACCAACATCAGAAAAGATCCCGAAATATACTTCCCTTTTCTCCAGGATGGTTCCATCATTACGGAATTTTTACAACTCTATGGTTTAAACCGAAAAAAAGATTCTTTCGTGAGATTTTACAAAACCAAGAATAAACCGTAAGATAGATCCGGAAATGCACTTTACTATTACCAGGATGTTTCCATTGTCACGGGATTTTACAAGTCTATGATTTAAACCGAGAAATAGATTCTTTCGCGGGATTTTACAAAATCAAGACAAAACCGTAAACAATGTCAGTTTGAATGTGTAATGACAATTTTGGTTTCGGTGAAATTCTGTTTTTAGGGGAACATGCAGCGGTTCATCAACGGTTCAATATCCAACATCATCAACCATCCAATAAACACTTTGGTAAACACATCATTCACGAATTCTGTCGGCTGTTGCAATGACAACATGGAGAAGTAGATCTGATATGCCAAACTTGAGCATGAAGTAAAATTCCCCAGATTTGTTACTTAAACTTGTACTAATCCTAGTGAAAAAGAAACGGTGTACCCAATGTACAAAACCTCTTGACATTCTCAACTGTGTGAGACACCGAAGTGATAGTTACGTTGTGGATTGAGTGAGAAAGAAAGAAGACGAAATAAGTAGACACGCCTGGAAAGTCTCACTTCAAATCCAAATAAGAAATACTCGAACAACAAACTCCGTAGTCAATCTTAATCAATTCAAGCCAAGCCGTGACACAACGTGAATATATACCAAAGTATCAACCCTCATACCACAACAACAATCATCATCATACCATCAACAATTCTATACCCGAATGTAGACAACTTCACAAACTATACTAAATCAAGAATAAACTCCTTTTCCTTGGAGGTTAACCGTAACACATCAAAGTACAAGTTTCTCCCCCATGATGGTTTCGAACTTTCGGAAGCATCATAACGTGTATGACCATTTGCACGAGAAGTTATTGTCATAAGCAAACATCTTGAGAAAAATCATGACTGACGCTGACGATTCTTAGAAAGATTTAGCCTAGACTGTGAAGTATCATTGTCATTCTGTGGCGTCGAATATCCCAAGAGAATTGCTGTAAACGAACCTCCTTAGATTCACCGGCTAATAATAATGACCACATATGGAGATAACCCGATACGACTAACTTGAAAAGAAAGGAGACATCCCAACTTAGTGACTTACTGCTTGTTCTATATTTTTGAACAATCCACAACGCCGTGTGACACTAAGTACTACAACTTCCTTAAGGTGATAGTTATACACTGTGAGCACGACGACGTAACTCCTTACATAGTTATAACCAGATTGTCAAATCATAATCACTTAAAGTGATAGTTATGTCCCAACAAGTTATCTTGAGACATGCATCCAACCAACCAACGTCTCAAAGATAAAGAAGTTCACCCGTGAAACGTCACTTCAATTTCTCGTTAATAATACTGTACAAAAAAACCCCGTCGTCATTTTTCAGATCTTCGCTCAAGCCGTGAATTATGAATCCTCCCGTGAAATTTATACCATAAATACCACTCATTAGACCAAATACCAAAAATTTATCCAAAAATTTTAAAAAATTCGGATGAAATTTTTTGTAGATATGGCGTGACATTATAGCTGTCCAATCGAAATAATAAGGTCCAACACCAATAATTCAAGTCATATTATACTCGGCCCAAAATCCATATATGGTAATTAAGGCCTACGATCCAGTACTAAATAATTACCCGGTTTGCAGAAGTATCCCAGACATAAATTGTGCAAGACCTAAACCTAAACACACTTCACTTATAAACACGCCTACCACATAACGTTTTTCTCCCAAAGTCCTTCGAATATCTGGGATAAAGAAAATAACGCCTCACACAAATTCTCTCCCCAACTCATCCTGTATATTATCCATCATCCTTCATCTCAGTCAGCATCAACTCAGAATCATCAACTCCCACGAATCACATCCCGTCAACATCAAAACACAGATCCCTTCGATTATAAAGAACGGCTGAAGAACTCAAGATTTGTACTTCAAGGTCTTTGATGATCTCAGGTAGGTGTTGTTTGAGTTGTATTAATTAGAACGAACAAAGGAAATAAATGTAACATACTTGTTATATGTTATTTCTTTATGAGTCGAAAATAATTAAAGTTTCGTCTTCGAACAAATTGATAGATCCATGATGATGAAGGTTCAAAGAAAAAATCTTTTGCAAGATTAGAAATGAACCCGTTTCAGAGATCAACTTTTATTCCATTTGCTTGTTTGTCGAGTCTTTGATATGAGATTGAAGTTGTAAAATGAGGATGAGTAATTATAGATTAGGATTTGTTGTAGAAGATGGTTTATGTTTTGGGTCTGATGAGATAGCTTCATTGCAACTCGTATTCATTACAGTAATAACCTTGGACCGATGATGTTTGGAATACTGAGGTCGATTGGTAATTGGTATATGTTGGTCTTGTTGAGTGGTTGTTGGTCTTGTATTCTCATTCTTCATTTCTGTCCAAGTGTCAAGTCGCTAGACCATAAATTGCACCGAGTCGCTGCACCAAGTCGCCACGACAAGTCGCCACACTTCTTAATAACATATATTAGACATGAGTCAACTCGCTAACCCAACTCGCTAGGTCAACTCGCTAGGCCAAGTTGCTACGACTTGTAAATACAAGTCGCTATCATTTTTTCCAATAACACAAGTCGCTACACGGTAAGTACATTGAATATGGACACCTGGGACAACTCGCTAACATGAGCAACAGCAAGATTTGACCTTTTTAATTATTTCCGGTGATGTTTCCGACCATTATCATACATAACCCAGAATAATGTATATGAAAAAGCTTTGAATGACCCATATGACCACGTATTGACCAAGCAGAAAAAACCATTAGACCACATGATATGTCAGGGATATGATACCATAAAATGTCTACAGAATGAGATGAATATATTTAGACCAAGATATTGTTTGACACAAGACAATGTGAAAAAACCGTTTGTACCAATAGAAGAAAATGAAATAAATGTTTAAAAAAAACAGTTTACCAAATGATAAAACATTTCCGACCAAAATAAAACCAGTTTAAAAACATGTATCACAACCACACATAATCATCAACACACAAAAACCTTGGCTCTTGTACCATTTGTAGGATCGAAATATTATTGTGTTTGATGATTCGGGTGGTCTTGGATGATCAAAATACATGATAGCCATTTTAGAGAGAGAAAGTAGAGAGATGGGTGTTCAAGCTAGAGACTTGCTTTGGAAATTATGGAATGTTAGATTGAAAGCACCACCCCTTCCATGGATGGAAGGGGTATTTATAGTTACAATGAAACCTTCCTCCTATCGGACTGTGGATCAGGGATACAGTGGGTAAAGACCCGTCCTTCCTCCACGGTGTTACTCTAAACTATTCTACACTACTGACTAACTAATTAACAACCAAATAACGTAACAAACTACAAGTCTACAAGCTATCTTATGCTAGACAATAATTGGGGTGACTGACACTTTAATATGGAATTTCCAATTCCTAACAAGATCCCTTTAGAAGCTCAATACCATCTAATTCTCTAACGAAGCATTAGTGTTTTCTGAAGGCTACTTTGAGATCAGAATCACAAAATTGACCAACAGAGAACAGATTGTACCCAAGTCCTTCTACATAGTATACCCGGGAGATAACACTGTCACCGAAAACATAATCTACATTACCCATAATTGCCCCAAAATGATCATTCCCAAATCTAACAGTCTCGATGAACTTATTCACGAAGTTCTTGAGCCTTGAGCGATCCCCAGTCATATGTTTTGAGCAGCCTGAATCCAAATACCAAAGGACGATTTGTACGACCTACATTCGAAAATAGAAAAGAATGGATAACTGGAAGTATTGGATCCCCATGAGAATGAGGGATTCGATTGGTTATCACACATAATTTGTAAGCCTACAGCATCCCTAGACATAATGTATTATTAGTGAGAGCTGCACTAGTAGAAGCAATGGACCTAGTCACAGTGTGCTGAGTTCCTAAAGGTATAATTTTACCAGTGGGCTTCCATTTCTTAAGGGGCACTGATCTAGAAAATGAAGGGCAAAGTTCACCAATTTTGAATTTATGACCTGTAGGTTTCCACTGAAAACCCACATTAATAAACCTTTTCTCTGTAGGCTTCTAAGATTTCTTAACTTGTTTTTCATTCCAAACTTTATCTACAGGGGTTTTATCGAAATGCTTCAAATAAGACATAATACATTCATCATGATTACCAGGAATTAAACATTCATTACATGTTTTGCAAGCAGTAGTAGAATTCGAATTAATTACAGTACGCTTATAGCTAATACTAGAATCAACACGATTCGTTTTATTAAACTTAAACTTATTATTCCTAGTGGTCTTCTACTCTCTTCTTTTAATCACTTTTAGCTCGCGGGATCTTATCTTTCTTTGTATTACGTGAAGGCTTTGACCCGCTAGCCTTAGTGTCACTGCTTACTCTTATAGAAGGAACGACGGGAATATTATTTTGTTTCACTACTTCTTGCATTTCTGGCCTAGAAGTGCTAGGCTCTGAGATTTTAGGAAGTACATCAAAGGTAACATGCTTGACTTTAGGCATTGAAGTGGGTGCAACTATTCTATCTTGCCTAGTACCAGATTTAGGACATGTGGCAATAACATATTCTAAGAGTTTCTGAGATCGTTTGGCATCCATCCAGGCATAGGCAACTGCGCAATCACGTGGTTTTTCTATTCTATCATCTTCTACGATCTCACGGAGACTCTCTAAACTATCCTTAAGGTACGAGAGATATTCTTGATATGCAAGTTCATTATTCCTAAGAGGAGGGGGAATATACAACACATCAATAACATAATTATTACAAGCAGAAACCTTTGGAGCAACGTATTTGCATGTGGGAATCGGCAATTTCCCTTTTACCTGACGCTTTAGATTCTCAATCTCGTTAAGCAAAGAAGTTACTTTTTCAATGTGTTTATCATGATTGACCTTAACTAAATCATATAACTCTTTGTATTGCAGTTTAACCTTTGAATTTTCAGCTTGAAAACATTCATTTTCTTGTTACAATTTATTAATGATGTTTTGAAATTTGAAATTCTGAGAATCTAAAGGCGGAGGTATCTGAGTGCCAACCACTTCACTCCTATTTCCCTTCAATTGGGAAATTTGAGCTTTCAACTTACGGATCGTGTTGCAATGAGCTTGAATCTGTTCATCACATGAGCTTATTTCAAAATATGCATCAAACTCAGGAGCATCCGAAGATGTCTTGGTATTTGAGGTTTTGATTATTTCTTCAAGATGTTGATATTTTAATTGCAAATCAAGATAGTCAACTTCTAATTTAAAAAAATG
The DNA here is from genome assembly GCA_019973895.1 of Chrysanthemum seticuspe. NCBI lineage: Eukaryota > Viridiplantae > Streptophyta > Magnoliopsida > Asterales > Asteraceae > Chrysanthemum > Chrysanthemum seticuspe. Next base: position 111,202,177 of record BPTQ01000002.1, on the reverse strand, counting down.
CCTGATCATGTTATCATGATCATCCTTTTGGATTTTTTTCATGTAATTTTGAATTATCGGATTCTAGCTCATTGACTCGATCTTGGGAAACTTTAAATGCAATTGACATATCATGAAATTAAGAAGCAGTTATGGCATTATTCGTGACAGTATAAAACACATAAGGGATTTGTAAACTTATATTTTCCAGGTACTGTGAGATATCTTTTTAGGAATCTATCTAATAAGGTCTACTTGAGGGCAAGTAGAGTTCAAGTTGGGGGATATTTGATAACATCAATTTATCCTGAATATTAAGTGTCAATTTCCCCCGATAATGCTTGTAATTTATATCATTTATATGGATTGACGCTTGTTTTCCATTATATTTCACTTTCTGGTAAATTACAAGCATTGGAGCTTAAGAGACGCGGAATTGGAGAGTTTATTGAAGATTTATCATAGTATGCTCACTTGGAAGAAGTTACGATGTAACTCCTCTCTCACATTACGCCGTAACTAAAGCGTGGCTCAGAAAACCAACTTATCAAAAGATTACTGCGTAACTCTCCTAAAGATTACGACGTAACCATATTAGGTCAAATGAGGTTCCACGCCGCTGATAATTACGCCGTAACTCATGCATCAACTACGGCGTAACCAAGATTTATTGAAGATACGGCGTAACTCCTTCCTGAGGTTACGCCGTAACCAGCATTACTAGTGCAATTTACGAAGAATTATATGTTAAGTGTAACTATTTTGTTAGTTACTCCGTAACCAAGATCTGGCCTATAAATACCCCACGATTTCCAGCATTTCAAAGCATCCCATTTCACAAACAACAATCAGAGAACGTGAGAAGAAGCCAAATGCAGATCTAGAGGAGCATACGGAGCTATCTCCAAGGGAGAAATCACTCTCCTACGATAAGCATTAGCTTTTTATCTTTTTTTTAACTTTCGATTCGTGTATTTCGTAACAATAAACATTGAATTGATTTGTATGGTTAATATGAGCAGCTAAGCACCTCTTGGTGCTGGCCTAGTTATGATTTCTTAATTGTTTTATTTGCGTTTACATTGCTTCTGTATAATTATTTCTAAGTGTATGCATGCATAGTTTATTGGTAGCTACCCTTGTTTCGGTAGTTTTGAATGGCGGTAGAGGCTAGTTGCTTAGGAGATATGACCAACTGAGATGGGAAGGGTAAGATATGACCAACTGACGACCCTTTCTACTTGTGCGATTTGACCAACTGATCACCTACCATTTGGATGAACTTAATAATTAGGGGGTGGGTGTTTAAGTTGCTAGCGCCCGGGCACTCACTATTATAAATCTAGCATGTAGCAGAACTTAATGACTTGGCTTAGGGGACCAGGAACAATTGGACTTATGCAGGGACACCTGACTTCTCCAGTGGTGGCTCTTTGCTGATAGGTTAAGACGAACTGACCAAATGCTGTCCTCTCGACTTTGACCCCACCTGAAGTAATTGGAAGTAATTAGACGTAAACATTACTAGCTAGAATGAGCAACTAGGTTAGCACCATCTCCTCTATTGATCACATCCCTTTGCCTTTATTTGCTTTAGTAGTTAATTAGTTAATTCAATATCAAAACCGTATTAAAATCTGTGACACCTAGACTTAGTATAAATCCACAGACATAGCTCTTGGGACGACCTCGGTTTTACCGAATACTACACTACACACGACCGGGTACACTGCCCGTTAGTGCATTTGGGTAGACCATAGGTATAACGAGTAATTATAAATATTAAAACCTGATCAGTAAAACCTGCATTAGAGAACTTGAGTAGTTGGGAAGTTTAGTGCAGTGCGTCACTGGGTCCATGAAGTCTTGTCTTTAAAACCAGCGTTACCTTAGTAACCACCAGTAGCATATGTATTGAACCCGATTTCTGCTCTAAGGTTAAATTATTGGAGGGCTATTTGTTTTCACCTTTTCACTTTACATTTCTTTTTCATTCTTCAACACCTTCAATGATTACTGTTAATACAAATAAGCCGTAAAAACGTTTATTTATATTTTACGATCTTCTAATGTTTTGTAGATAGCAAACGTAAAATCATTTTAACGAAACAAATAAAATACGTAAATGGTTTGAGCCAATAGTTTACTAACACACTTACATTTTCATATAAATCACTAAACAAGTAATAGTGTTTTTTATGCGATAGTAATACATATGTATAACAACTAGTGTTTACATATTGGGTAAATATATACATACTTAGTATGTATTATAATGGGTAATATATTGGTTAAAAGTTTTAAGTATTTGACTCATTGACTAAATACATTGAATGTAGTTGGGTAAAACCCAAAGTCCATGACCCATACCCATGGAGCATAATCCATAACCCATGACCCATTGCATGTCATCATGCATGAGTCATAATGGGTATTATCCATGACCCATGGAGCTAACCCATAACCCATTGACTAGATGCATTGCATCTTCTAGATACATTGTATCTACTTGGATACCCATGGTTCAAAGCCTAGGACCCATGACCTATGACCCATAACCCATGACCCATGACCCATAACCCATGACCCATGACCCATAACCCATGACCCATGACCCAAATGTAACGTGAATAGTTTTCATAATATCTCGGGTTCTTTTGTTGTAGATTCGATAACCCTTCCGATCAAGTGCATAACCAACAAAAAATCCAATATCAACCTTAGCTTTCAACGTTCCCAGATCTTGACCATCATTGGTTGGATAGCATAAAGCCCCACCTACACGTAGAAATGAGAGACCCATTTTTCTGTTGTGCACTAATTCATATGGAGTTTTTCCATGAAGGGTATGTATTAGGGATCGGTTTTGAGTGTAACAAGCAGTGGCGATGGCTTCCGCCCAGAGAAACATTGGAGCCTTTGAGAATATTAGCATAGTCCTAGTAGCTTCCAGAAGAGTACGATTACGCCTTTCAACTACACTCTTCTACTAAGGAGTGCGTGGAACACTTTTCTGATGACTAATTCCAATGCTTTCATAAAATTGAATGAGCTGTTTGTTCAGAAATTCAGTTCCATTGTCTCTATGGATGATTTTGACAGTTTTGTTAAGCCTAACCTGCAATTGTTTGATAAGCTCAATGATAACCTCAGGAGTTTCATCCTTAGTTCTCAAAAACTTTACTTAAGTGAACCGGGAGTAATAGTCAACAATAACTAGCACATACTTCTTCCCATTGATACTTTATACTCTCATGGGTCTGTATAGATCCATGTGAAGGGTATGAAGAACTTCCATGATGGTATTGGCAGGTTTGGGTTTATAGGCATACTTTTTGCTTTTGCTAGTTGGCAAGCAGAACAAAGATGATCTTTTTCATATTTTAACCGGGGTAAACCTCTCACAAGGTCCTTCTAGTAAGATCATTGATGGTGTCGAAGTTCAAGTGATTGAGTCGACGGTGCCATAACCATGATTTGTTCATGGATGCCTTTGATAACAAGCAAATAGGAGAAGACTTCATCATGTCTTTGATAGAGATGGTGTACAAGTTGCTGCCACGAGATCCCTTTAGAAGCTCAACACCATCTAATTCTCTAACGAAGCATGTGTGTTTTGTGAAGGCTACTTTGAGATCAGAATCACAAAATTGACCAACAGAGAACAGATTGTACCCAAGTCCTTCTACATAGTATACCCGGGAGATAACACTGTCACCAAAAACATAATCTACATTACCCATAATTGCCCCAAAATTATCATTCCCAAATCTAACAGTCCCGATGAACATATTCACGAAGTTCTTGAGCCTTGAGCGATCCCCAGTCATATGTTTTGAGCAGCCTGAATCCAAATACCAAAGGACGATTTGTATGACCTACATTTGAAAATAGAAAAGAATGGATAACTGGAAGCATTGGATCCCCATGAGAATGAGGGATTCGATTGGTTAGCACACATAATTTGTAAGCCTACAGCATCCCTAGACACAATGAATTATTAGTGAGAGCTGCACTAGTAGAAGCAATGGACCTAGTCACAGTGTGCTGAGTTGCTAAAGGTATAATTTTACCAGTGGGCTTCCATTTCTAAAGGGGCACTGATCTAGAAAATGAAGGGCAAAGTTCACCAATTTTGAATTTATGACCTGTAGGTTTCCACTGAAAACCCACATTAATAAACCTTTTCTCTGTAGGCTTCTAAGATTGCTTAACCTGTTTTGCATTCCAAACTTTATCTACAGGGGTTTTATCGAAATGCTTCAAATAAGACATAATACATTCATCATGATTACCAGGAATTAAACATTCATTACATGTTTTGCAAGCAGTAGTAGAATTCGAATTAATTACAGTACGCTTATAGCTAATACTAGAATCAACACGATTCTTTTATTAAACTTAAACTTATTATTCCTATAGTGGTCTTCTACTCTCTTCTTTTAATCACTTTTAGCTCGCAGGATCTTATCTTTCTTTGTATTGCGTGAAGGCTTTGACTCGCTAGCCTTAGTGTCACTGCTTACTCTTATAGAAGGAACGACGGGAATATTATTTTGTTTCACTACTTTTTGCATTTCTGGCCTAGAAGTGCTAGGCTCTGAGATTTTAGGAAGTACATCAAAGGTAACATGCTTGACTTTAGGCATTGAAGTGGGTGCAACTATTCTATCTTGCCTAGTACCAGATTTCGGACATGTGGCAATAACATATTCTAAGAGTTTCTGAGATCGTTTGGCATCCATCCAGGCATAGGCAACTGCGCAATCACGTGGTTTTTCTATTCTATCATCTTCTACGATCTCACGGAGACTCTCTAAACTATCCTTAAGGTACGAGAGATATTCTTGATATGCAAGTTCATTATTCCTAAGAGGAGGGGGAATATACAACACATCAATAACATAATTATTACAAGCAGAAACCTTTGGACCAACGTATTTGCATGTGGGAATCGGCAATTTCCCTTTTACCTGACGCTTTAGATTCTCAATCTCGTTAAGCAAAGAAGTTACTTTTTCAATGTGTTTATCATGATTGACCTTAATTAAATCATATAACTCTTTGTATTGCAGTTTAACCTTTGAATTTTCAGCTTGAAAACATTCATTTTCTTGTTACAATTTATTAATGATGTTTTGAAATTTGAAATTCTGATAATCTAAAGGCGGGGGTATCTGAGTGCCAACCACTTCACTCCTATTTCCCTTCAATTGGGAAATTTGAGCTTTCAACTTACGAATCGTGTTGCAATGAGCTTGAATTTGTTCATCACATGAGCTTATTTCAAAATATGCATCAAACTCAGGAGCATCCGAAGATGTCTTGGTATTTGAGGTTTTGATTCTTTCTTCAAGATGTTGATATTTTAATTGCAAATCAAGATAGTCAACTTCTAATTTAAAAAAATGCCTGATCATGTTATCATGATCATCCTTTTGGATTTTTTTCATGTAATTTTGAATTCTCGGATTCTAGCTCATTGACTCGATCTTGGGAAACTTTAAATGCAATTGACATATCATGAAATTGAGAAGCAGTTATGGCATTATTCGTGACAATATAAAACACATAAGGGATTTGTAAACTTATATTTTCCAGGTACTGTGAGATATCTTTTTAGGAATCTATCTAATAAGGTCTACTTGAGGGCAAGTAGAGTTCAAGTTGGGGGATATTTGATAACATCAATTTATCCTGAATATTAAGTGTCAATTTCCCCCGATAATGCTTGTAATTTATATCATTTATATGGATTGACGCTTGTTTTCCATTATATTTCACTTTCTGGTAAATTACAAGCATTGGAGCTTAAGAGACGCGGAATTGGAGAGTTTATTGAAGATTTATCATAGTATGCTCACTTGGAAGAAGTTACGATGTAACTCCTCTCTCACATTACGCCGTAACTAAAGCGTGGCTCAGAAAACCAACTTATCAAAAGATTACTGCGTAACTCTCCTAAAGATTACGACGTAACCATATTAGGTCAAATGAGGTTCCACGCCGCTGATAATTACGCCGTAACTCATGCATCAACTACGGCGTAACCAAGATTTATTGAAGATACGGCGTAACTCCTTCCTGAGGTTACGCCGTAACCAGCATTACTAGTGCAATTTACGAAGAATTATATGTTAAGTGTAACTATTTTGTTAGTTACTCCGTAACCAAGATCTGGCCTATAAATACCCCACGATTTCCAGCATTTCAAAGCATCCCATTTCACAAACAACAATCAGAGAACGTGAGAAGAAGCCAAATGCAGATCTAGAGGAGCATACGGAGCTATCTCCAAGGGAGAAATCACTCTCCTACGATAAGCATTAGCTTTTTATCTTTTTTTAACTTTCGATTCGTGTATTTCGTAACAATAAACATTGAATTGATTTGTATGGTTAATATGAGCAGCTAAGCACCTCTTGGTGCTGGCCTAGTTATGATTTCTTAATTGTTTTATTTGCGTTTACATTGCTTCTGTATAATTATTTCTAAGTGTATGCATGCATAGTTTATTGGTAGCTACCCTTGTTTCGGTAGTTTTGAATGGCGGTAGAGGCTAGTTGCTTAGGAGATATGACCAACTGAGATGGGAAGGGTAAGATATGACCAACTGACGACCCTTTCTACTTGTGCGATTTGACCAACTGATCACCTACCATTTGGATGAACTTAATAATTAGGGGGTGGGTGTTTAAGTTGCTAGCGCCCGGGCACTCACTATTATAAATCTAGCATGTAGCAGAACTTAATGACTTGGCTTAGGGGACCAGGAACAATTGGACTTATGCAGGGACACCTGACTTCTCCAGTGGTGGCTCTTTGCTGATAGGTTAAGACGAACTGACCAAATGCTGTCCTCTCGACTTTGACCCCACCTGAAGTAATTGGAAGTAATTAGACGTAAACATTACTAGCTAGAATGAGCAACTAGGTTAGCACCATCTCCTCTATTGATCACATCCCTTTGCCTTTATTTGCTTTAGTAGTTAATTAGTTAATTCAATATCAAAACCGTATTAAAATCTGTGACACCTAGACTTAGTATAAATCCACAGACATAGCTCTTGGGACGACCTCGGTTTTACCGAATACTACACTACACACGACCGGGTACACTGCCCGTTAGTGCATTTGGGTAGACCATAGGTATAACGAGTAATTATAAATATTAAAACCTGATCAGTAAAACCTGCATTAGAGAACTTGAGTAGTTGGGAAGTTTAGTGCAGTGCGTCACTGGGTCCATGAAGTCTTGTCTTTAAAACCAGCGTTACCTTAGTAACCACCAGTAGCATATGTATTGAACCCGATTTCTGCTCTAAGGTTAAATTATTGGAGGGCTATTTGTTTTCACCTTTTCACTTTACATTTCTTTTTCATTCTTCAACACCTTCAATGATTACTGTTAATACAAATAAGCCGTAAAAACGTTTATTTATATTTTACGATCTTCTAATGTTTTGTAGATAGCAAACGTAAAATCATTTTAACGAAACAAATAAAATACGTAAATGGTTTGAGCCAATAGTTTACTAACACACTTACATTTTCATATAAATCACTAAACAAGTAATAGTGTTTTTTATGCGATAGTAATACATATGTATAACAACTAGTGTTTACATATTGGGTAAATATATACATACTTAGTATGTATTATAATGGGTAATATATTGGTTAAAAGTTTTAAGTATTTGACTCATTGACTAAATACATTGAATGTAGTTGGGTAAAACCCAAAGTCCATGACCCATACCCATGGAGCATAATCCATAACCCATGACCCATTGCATGTCATCATGCATGAGTCATAATGGGTATTATCCATGACCCATGGAGCTAACCCATAACCCATTGACTAGATGCATTGCATCTTCTAGATACATTGTATCTACTTGGATACCCATGGTTCAAAGCCTAGGACCCATGACCTATGACCCATAACCCATGACCCATGACCCATAACCCATGACCCATGACCCATAACCCATGACCCATGACCCAAATGTAACGTGAATAGTTTTCATAATATCTCGGGTTCTTTTGTTGTAGATTCGATAACCCTTCCGATCAAGTGCATAACCAACAAAAAATCCAATATCAACCTTAGCTTTCAACGTTCCCAGATCTTGACCATCATTGGTTGGATAGCATAAAGCCCCACCTACACGTAGAAATGAGAGACCCATTTTTCTGTTGTGCACTAATTCATATGGAGTTTTTCCATGAAGGGTATGTATTAGGGATCGGTTTTGAGTGTAACAAGCAGTGGCGATGGCTTCCGCCCAGAGAAACATTGGAGCCTTTGAGAATATTAGCATAGTCCTAGTAGCTTCCAGAAGAGTACGATTACGCCTTTCAACTACACTCTTCTACTAAGGAGTGCGTGGAACACTTTTCTGATGACTAATTCCAATGCTTTCATAAAATTGAATGAGCTGTTTGTTCAGAAATTCAGTTCCATTGTCTCTATGGATGATTTTGACAGTTTTGTTAAGCCTAACCTGCAATTGTTTGATAAGCTCAATGATAACCTCAGGAGTTTCATCCTTAGTTCTCAAAAACTTTACTTAAGTGAACCGGGAGTAATAGTCAACAATAACTAGCACATACTTCTTCCCATTGATACTTTATACTCTCATGGGTCTGTATAGATCCATGTGAAGGGTATGAAGAACTTCCATGATGGTATTGGCAGGTTTGGGTTTATAGGCATACTTTTTGCTTTTGCTAGTTGGCAAGCAGAACAAAGATGATCTTTTCATATTTTAACCGGGGTAAACCTCTCACAAGGTCCTTCTAGTAAGATCATTGATGGTGTCGAAGTTCAAGTGATTGAGTCGACGGTGCCATAACCATGATTTGTTCATGGATGCCTTTGATAACAAGCAAATAGGAGAAGACTTCATCATGTCTTTGATAGAGATGGTGTACAAGTTGCTGCCACGAGATCCCTTTAGAAGCTCAACACCATCTAATTCTCTAACGAAGCATGTGTGTTTTGTGAAGGCTACTTTGAGATCAGAATCACAAAATTGACCAACAGAGAACAGATTGTACCCAAGTCCTTCTACATAGTATACCCGGGAGATAACACTGTCACCAAAAACATAATCTACATTACCCATAATTGCCCCAAAATTATCATTCCCAAATCTAACAGTCCCGATGAACATATTCACGAAGTTCTTGAGCCTTGAGCGATCCCCAGTCATATGTTTTGAGCAGCCTGAATCCAAATACCAAAGGACGATTTGTATGACCTACATTTGAAAATAGAAAAGAATGGATAACTGGAAGCATTGGATCCCCATGAGAATGAGGGATTCGATTGGTTAGCACACATAATTTGTAAGCCTACAGCATCCCTAGACACAATGAATTATTAGTGAGAGCTGCACTAGTAGAAGCAATGGACCTAGTCACAGTGTGCTGAGTTGCTAAAGGTATAATTTTACCAGTGGGCTTCCATTTCTAAAGGGGCACTGATCTAGAAAATGAAGGGCAAAGTTCACCAATTTTGAATTTATGACCTGTAGGTTTCCACTGAAAACCCACATTAATAAACCTTTTCTCTGTAGGCTTCTAAGATTGCTTAACCTGTTTTGCATTCCAAACTTTATCTACAGGGGTTTTATCGAAATGCTTCAAATAAGACATAATACATTCATCATGATTACCAGGAATTAAACATTCATTACATGTTTTGCAAGCAGTAGTAGAATTCGAATTAATTACAGTACGCTTATAGCTAATACTAGAATCAACACGATTCTTTTATTAAACTTAAACTTATTATTCCTATAGTGGTCTTCTACTCTCTTCTTTTAATCACTTTTAGCTCGCAGGATCTTATCTTTCTTTGTATTGCGTGAAGGCTTTGACTCGCTAGCCTTAGTGTCACTGCTTACTCTTATAGAAGGAACGACGGGAATATTATTTTGTTTCACTACTTTTTGCATTTCTGGCCTAGAAGTGCTAGGCTCTGAGATTTTAGGAAGTACATCAAAGGTAACATGCTTGACTTTAGGCATTGAAGTGGGTGCAACTATTCTATCTTGCCTAGTACCAGATTTCGGACATGTGGCAATAACATATTCTAAGAGTTTCTGAGATCGTTTGGCATCCATCCAGGCATAGGCAACTGCGCAATCACGTGGTTTTTCTATTCTATCATCTTCTACGATCTCACGGAGACTCTCTAAACTATCCTTAAGGTACGAGAGATATTCTTGATATGCAAGTTCATTATTCCTAAGAGGAGGGGGAATATACAACACATCAATAACATAATTATTACAAGCAGAAACCTTTGGACCAACGTATTTGCATGTGGGAATCGGCAATTTCCCTTTTACCTGACGCTTTAGATTCTCAATCTCGTTAAGCAAAGAAGTTACTTTTTCAATGTGTTTATCATGATTGACCTTAATTAAATCATATAACTCTTTGTATTGCAGTTTAACCTTTGAATTTTCAGCTTGAAAACATTCATTTTCTTGTTACAATTTATTAATGATGTTTTGAAATTTGAAATTCTGATAATCTAAAGGCGGGGGTATCTGAGTGCCAACCACTTCACTCCTATTTCCCTTCAATTGGGAAATTTGAGCTTTCAACTTACGAATCGTGTTGCAATGAGCTTGAATTTGTTCATCACATGAGCTTATTTCAAAATATGCATCAAACTCAGGAGCATCCGAAGATGTCTTGGTATTTGAGGTTTTGATTCTTTCTTCAAGATGTTGATATTTTAATTGCAAATCAAGATAGTCAACTTCTAATTTAAAAAAATGCCTGATCATGTTATCATGATCATCCTTTTGGATTTTTTTCATGTAATTTTGAATTCTCGGATTCTAGCTCATTGACTCGATCTTGGGAAACTTTAAATGCAATTGACATATCATGAAATTGAGAAGCAGTTATGGCATTATTCGTGACAATATAAAACATATCCTGGGCAATGCATCTGGCAATCAAATTCTTATTAAGGATGTGAATATTCTTTCTCTCAATCTCATTGCTTTTAAGCTCATATACATTATTTCTTGCCTCGTTTTCCATTTCATTAAACATCTTTTTCATTTCTTTAACGTTTGTATCTAAGGCCTTTTGAACACCCTCGAATTATTCTTTCAATTGTTTAAAGAATGGAATAACCTCAGTAAGATAACACACTTTTGTTAGTCTCTTTGTAGAATCTTCAGCGTGAGAAGAAGACCTTTACTCACTCACACTGAACTTAGAAACACTTAGGCTATGTTTATATCCAAATAGGGGGAGACTGTTGGGTCAGTGAATTCCCAAACCTCCTGAAACAAGGATTTGAAGATAAAATAACCTAAGTGTTTAATAACCTTAAACATATGCAAGTCACTGAATGAACAGTTGTTCAGTGAGTCATCTTTAAGAAGCTCAGGACAAGCCTAAGAAGAACGGTTTTCCATTCAGTAAGGCGAGACTCAGTGAATGATACATGATCCAAAGAAGAAGATGATGGATTCAGTAAGTAATGACAATAGCTCACTGAATCCCTAGTCTCCTCACCAACTATGAAGATTGAAGACGTAAAGCCTGAAGACTTGAAGACTGAAGTAAAGGCGGGAGAAAGTGGGATAAGTTTGAAGGATAAGAGTGTTTCCTTATCTTCAAAGGTCAACTTACCTTGAATGGATAAAATACCAAGAGTGTGTCAACACTTACACTAGGAAAGTGAACCTGTCCCTTACTAGAAGTAGATTGTTGTAACAGAGACAAAATACGTAAGGTATTTTGTCATCTGAAGCTTATGTCAGTATTGTCTTTTAGAAAAACGGTTGTATTTCATACTTGTATAAATAGCAGTCAAAAGGTGGAGTAAAAGAGTTAAGCTTGTGCACTAAATGCTTAGACATTCACAAGCCCTTTTACTCCTCCAAATACAACTAAGTCCATGAGGTTAGCTCGGTTGGTTAACATAGTTGTACTTAAGTTTAGCTTAAGTTTAATGAGGAGTACACCATACACTGTCATTCAATCCCAAGTGTTGTTCCGCAAACACTTGGTTAATATATTCTTTGATTAAATATTAATAAATATATAAATGTTGAAAAACTCTTTTCTATTTTACTTTACGTTTTTAACTTTTTAAACTGTTTTTTAAAGAACATTGCTAAGTCATGGAGCTTGGGTAGATTAACTTTGTGGTTAATTCTAACCAAGTTAAAAGGAACAACAAAAACTTACTGCACTGGACCCTCTAAATGAACACTTTGAACCACTGAGACATGTTTTGAAAGTTTTATCAATGTATTCTTTTATCTACACCAAATATTGAAGAGGATGATGAGGTGTACCGAACATGAAAAAAAAATCATTTTTTTTTTCTCTCTCTCCTCTTAAAGGTTAAATTATTAAGAAAAGGCCAATAAAAGGCAAATTACAAGTGAATAAACAAAAACCGAAAGACTAGGACATTCTTTAGCTCAATCATAAAAAACAAATGGCATTGGACAAATTTCAAGCTCAAGAATATATACAAACATATGAGAGATGACAAAGAGAATAACCAGGCTCAAGAGTAGAGTATACTCTGAATCATTGACATATACTGGGACCAACCAGCATATATCAAACCATCACCATACACAGAGCCCTTAAAGCATAACTGAATCATAGCAGCAATAGCAAGCCTGGCAGAATTGTCTCTTTAAAAAACCTTCTCCGAGTAAAACCCATTGGGCAAAACCTTGGATCATGAGTCTTATTACTCATTGCATGTTAAATTAATTGTCTTCATTTTTGTATTGGATGTCCGATATTTTAATTGAGCATTATTAATATGTGGAAAGGTATGTTATTATATGTTTGGCGAACTTAGTTAAAGTCGAAGCTTGCGGTTGGAGTTTATAATCATAAAATGACAAAAAATGTCAATCTATAATTTGAACAAAACCTTAAATAATCAATAAAGAGTGAAACTATTTGTTAACAAAATTATCTAATAACTACATTTTTCTTACACTACGTCTTTCATGTCTGAGATATCATATATAGCGCGAGTGAAAAATCTTATAAAAGGCTTATAATAAATCAAACTTATACAATAAGGTTTGAATTTAAAAAAAGCCCATTACATACCAAATATTGAACCAAGCCCATTAAGAAGACAAACGACACGTGCCCGCCTACATGGCGTCGGCATATCCTTAACGAAGAAGGAAACGAGTGAGGGACAAAACCGTCATTTAATAAATTAAAATAAGTCAGTTAAAATCAAAACCGTTGCGTTACTTCTGAAAAAAACAGAATAAACTTAAAGGGGGTTGTATCTTGATCATCAACAGAAGAAAATTAATCAATGGGGTTGCTCTCAAACAGGTAAGTTTTAATCTTTTTTATAAATTTAAAAGTCTGTTGGATAAATTTGTAATTTTGATTGTATTTTTTTTTTTTTTTTTTGGAATTATAGACTGGATAGAGGGAGTTTGAAACCAGGGGATCATATATATTCATGGCGTACTGCTTATATTTACGCCCATCACGGTAATTACTATTTTTTTTCCTATTTTTTTAACTAATAATAGTTGTTTGGGTTATTGAATTTATTTGATATCTTTGAAATTAGGGTTTATTTCTATGGATTATGAGGTTAGTTTGTTGCTGATGTTACTATAAGATTTCAAAATTTTAAATGACTAGTCTTATGACCATAAAGTTACGATTTTTAGTAAACAAATTAAGAAGACGAGTATTCCTTTTGAAATATTAGTGGATTAACACAAGTGACGCATAATTTCGGTACCAGGTTCATTTATGAAATTTAGGGATTTTAATGAAAATTTACACTAGGCGATAAACATCCATCCCGTGAACCCCCCTAGGTCGTGTTTAACATTTATGCTAGAGATTTAAATAGTGTCATGCATTTAAAGATTTGAGCTCTTTTGGATCAGTGAATCTATATATCTATCAATATCCGTAATTTTTATAGACTTTCTAGTAATTAGGGGTGTTGTTTAGACCAACTGGATCGAGAAAGTTAAAAGTACTCGAACCCTTGTAGATTTCTTGCATCCCTTTTGTTTGTGATCTACATTTGGTAAGGTTATCACGAGCCGTCACTGCCTTATAAGGCAAAGATGGTATAGCAGTAAATGTACTAACATGTTTGTCGTTAACCAAGGGAAAGACATAATGGTGAGCCAATTAAGTTGTAGTCATAACTATATCTACGTGGGTAGCAGCTGATGGAAAATATACGGAGAACTGCATAGTAAAGAGTTTTATTGCACGTAACTTATAAGTAGTCTTTCCATTTTGTGTTGCTAACCAATGGGAAGTCTCTCCATTTAGGGCACGTAACTTAATACAGGCTTCCCAGTTGAGTAAGTATCTGGGTAATTTAAGGTAACATCATCTGCAGATTTTCTTTTTGTGTTGCTATGTATTGATTACTAATGTGACTTAACAGGCTAGATTGTTACTATTATATTTATATTCTTCAATTGAAGTGGTCAACATTTGGGCTCAAAAATTCAAGTAGGTTTTTCTAACGCTTACGATAGATTGAGGCTCTTTTGGGTCAATGCATCTGTGTGGATATCTGTATATTTAATAGACTTTGGAGTGATTAGGAGTGTTGTTTATCACTTTACCTATTTGGATCGAGAATGACAACAGCGAATATATTGTACGACAGTTGAAAGAAATAGAACCCTAGTAGATTGTGCATGCTTCTTTTTAAGATTGTGATCCACACGTGCTAAAATATATGTTTATCACATTGCAAAATGGAACATGAGTCACTGTCTCACATCGAATGTTCAAATATATTATGGTTAACCAAGTACTAGACAAAACTGTCGCTCATAAGTTCACTTACTTATATGAGCAACAGTTTTATGAAAATATATGTTATAGAGTAGAGACTTTAATTGCTTTAACGAGAGCTTTGCTCCTTACGCAAGCTATTCATTTTGGGCATGTTACTTGGTACAGGCTTTCTATTTGAGAAAGAATTCAAGCATTTCAATGAAAGAGCCTAAACATCTGTTCATTCTGATTGCTACTTACTTATTTCTATAGTTAGTGTGCTAATGTAACATTTACTTTGACATCATTGTCAAATACTCATTTTTTATCTACTTGATTTATTGCATACTTGAAGTATGTGCATGAATTGTCCAGTACTTCAGTTTATATTCAAACTTGTTCTTAGGGACTGCAGAAATGCTCATTTTGCATAAAAAATATGTTAGTGGGGGAACTTTCACGACCAAGGTGGCTGGTTAACTGGTTAAGACGTTAAGTACATGCTTGTTTGGTTATGCTGCATAGAAAATTTTCGTCTGTGTTCATAACTGTGTACTGTTATCAGAAATTTGTGAATTTTTTTGGTTAACTGGTTAAGACGTTAAGTAAGGACTACTCATGCTATGGACTGTTATCTGAAATTTGTGTGAATTACTGAATGTGATTCACAAGTTGTTGATCAGTTTTATATGTTGGTCAGTTAATCAGTTATGGATAATGGTTTCATATCTTTCTCTAGATTCTAACGTAGTTGATAATTTAAGAAAAGAAGTCAATAAATTCACCCTCAAGCACTCAAAACACCTGATTGCTACACTTCCAAGAATTAAAGCAAATTTTAACATCATTTTCTGAAGCACGTAACTTAAGCCAGTTATATGATTTAATTTTATTACCGAATACCACTTGCTCGGTTTAAACCATGTACCAATCAATCCCTATGTGGTGAATATATCATAGTAACATTACGCAAGCTAGTATGTAGACATGTCGGTGTTATTTAATATCTAACCATGTCTGTATTGTTTGTATGCTGTGAACAGGCATCTATGTCGGTGATAACAAAGTTGTCCATTTTACTAGACGTGGTCAAGAGGTAGGAACTGGAACCTTTCTAGACGTCCTCTTGGTTAGCTCAGGGCCTCGCCGGTCTCAAATACCCTGCCTCACCTGCACCCATACCGATGA
Organism: Chrysanthemum seticuspe; assembly: GCA_019973895.1. Taxonomy (NCBI): domain Eukaryota; kingdom Viridiplantae; phylum Streptophyta; class Magnoliopsida; order Asterales; family Asteraceae; genus Chrysanthemum; species Chrysanthemum seticuspe. Next base: position 111,186,211 of record BPTQ01000002.1, on the reverse strand, counting down.
CACCAATGGAGTCGTATCCTCATGTCTAAACTGTTTCCTTGCTGGTGGGGTCCTCTATCGGTTCGAGTACTCAGCCAGCCCAGCTGTGTTTCTAGCAAAGGCACGTGGTGGGACCTGCACTCTTGCAGTCTCCGACCCACCTGAAGCCGTTGTCCACCGAGCAAATTACCTTCTAAACAATGGGTTTGGTTGCTATAACGTATTCAAAAATAACTGTGAAGATTTTGCAATCTACTGCAAGACAGGTCTTCTTGTTGTTGATCAAAGGACAATGGGTCAAAGTGGACAGGCAGTGTCAATCATTGGCGGTCCTCTTGCAGCCGTCTTGTCAACGCCACTTAGGCTTGTGACAACAAACGTGTATGGGATGGCGGCGACTGCCGTCACTGTGTATTGCGCTAGTCGTTATGCTGCTGATATTGGTATGAGGAGGGATGTGATGAGGGTTGGTGCAGAGGATCTAACTCGGAGGATAGCAACCGGGGCCCTTACGGTTGCGGAACCTAGTCTTCCAGCTTTGATGGCTAACAATAATGTTACCTAGTATTGGCTTGTTTTAAGGATTGTTACTTTCAACTTATAAAACATGAATATTGTGTTGCTATGTTGTGATTTTTTTTTTTTTTTTCTTTACAGAAAGATTATGCATTATGTTATTGTATTGGCACTTCTTTTGGTGCATATAGTTGCACTTGGTCAAAAGCAATTGGTTGGTGTGCTTTTCATACAGAAAATAAATGTTAAAGGAGATTTGGCACCATTCTTTTTGTGAACACCGCATTTCAATGCATCAAGGTACTTTTTACCGCAAGGGAAATTCAGATAAGAAAAAGGACAATCAAATCAATTTATTAGAATCCGAAGGTAGAAATGATAAACCACTAACAATTGGTTATGGAGAAGTGAATGAATTGTACCTTTAACGATAAACTTTAACTTAGATGTATGGGTCAATATTAATGCCGAATTACCGATGTTGTCAAGCTTTACAGCATCTAGACCTTGTTCGCATAAACATAGCTCTAATGAGCATCTATGAACCATCTGAACTTAAGCTTATTTTTTCTGAAGTTTGTACACAGGGGACTAGTAAAACTATGAAAGCGCGTTTAGGCCTCGTCTGATGTCATTAACTTGGCTCGGCTTGTTTACGGATCATGAAGAGATCATCTAGAGTCCTAGTTTGAATATCTGAAAGTTTTCATGTCACAAAGAAATCACGCTCGCGCTTGTTTCTACTTCCAAAAATTTAAAGATATAGAATGATGTTATTTTACGATTTTGAATAGAACTAAGATTTCACACATTCAACAGAAATGAAATAAATGAAGACATACAGTTTGTAGCATAGGAGAATGATAATTTAACGTATTTTTTGAATGAACAACTTCTTGTGTGGCACTTTATTAGCCATATTCGTAAAACATTTATTATGACTTGTCGATGTCTATGAAATGGTGAATGTTCAACCATTAAAATTTAGAAATTTAGCCCTTGTACGGGTCCAGTCCATTTACATCCAAGGAAAGCATAAGAAGCCAAACAGTCATAATAGACCTCATTAAATAACATATATATTTTCGTATTGGATGACAATTTTTGACGCAATAAAAATTAACATGACCAAAGTGACGCAAAACTAAATTGTACTGTCAGCCCTACTTTATAACATCAAAGAAGTACCATTCAAAGTAAAAGTAGTGTCAATGACCACGGTCTATTATATGATATTCAACTTTTTCACTTTTTAGCGTTTATAAGGTTTTAGGTTATAAAATTACAAAGTCCCGTCTTCATGCGTAAATTATAAAAATTATCTGTAATGAATTTTTATAAAATGTTCTAATATATATATTTTGATGTGTCGTCATACATGTTCGTGTCACTATATTTATCGTAATTGTTGGAATTATATATCAAGACATTCAAATAAATAATCACAAAAACATCAAAGTAATATTGCGGAAGCGTATAGGATGTATTAACGAATAATTAATTAACATAAAGAATATGCGTACCTTTGTTGATTCTAGCCGAACAAGAATCAAATCCACAAACTAGCAACGAATGAACCCTAATTTGATTTAGTTAGGATTATATGAATTACCCCTTACAGTTTTGTAATTCAATCCAAGATAATAACAATAGTGTGTTATTACTATGTTCTTGTACACACGTACTAAACCGAATTAAAGTAATGCTAGTTTTTAGTAAACGAATAACTTGATTTTGTGGAAAAGCTTTGGATCGACCCTATAGGGTGTCGACCGGTTTTGGAGAGCAAAAACACACACAAACAATTTAGGGTTTAGCTTGTGAATACAAGAGGTGCAAAAACAAGACCCCAAGCCTTGTTTATATACCCAAGCAAACTTGGTGAACAAGTTTTGGCTTGTTTCCTTTTACCCCTAGCCGATCGGTTCTAAGCCTCCACAAGGGGTTCCGGAATCTTCCAAACTTTGCAATTAAGTCCTTTTCCAAATACCTTTAACGACCGTTAGTCCATTACATTAATTACTTAACGCCCGTTAGTTATTTCGTTTAATAAATAAATAAATATAACGTTTATATTTAATTATTAACTTTAAATTCTCAGTATATTAGGATTGATTTAGTTTAATCCCAAGTAAGCAACGATCAAACACCTAAACTAAGAACAAGCCGATCTTAGTTGTTTCCATGCGTATAAGAAATACAATTAATTAATAAGCAATTATGTAGGATATGCGAAGGCGTTATAATGAAACTACAAAAACACTAATAAATAAACTTACAGAACTATATATTAAGGTTGTTAATGCTATTTA
>BPTQ01000002.1:111160022-111180940 GCA_019973895.1 Chrysanthemum seticuspe | reverse complement strand
AGTGTTTTCAGAAGGTAATGCATCTTCATGATCATCTTCCAGATCATAAACTCTCCCACTGAATTCTTGAGATACGAGATCTTTTTCAAGAAAATCTCCATACCTAGCAACAATTACTTTATTATCAGTTGGATAGTAAAAGTAGTAACCCATAGTTTCCTTAGGGTATCCTACGAAGATACACTTTACAGATCTTTGTTGGAGTTTATCTGCTGAGTCACGTTTAACATACGCCTCGCAACCCCAGACCTTTAAATAAGACAGGTTAGGAGCTTTACCATGCCATATTTCATATGGTGTCTTATCAACCTTCTTTGTGGGAACCATATTTAGAATACGAACAGCAGATTCTAAAGCATAATCCCAAAAGGATAAAGGTAGAGTGGTAAGATTAAACATAGATCGTATCATGTCCAACAATGTACGATTTCTTCTCTCAGATACACCATTTTGTTGTGGAGTATATGGAGAAGTGAGATTCTGGACAATTCCATTCTCAGCTAAGTAATCTTTAAACTCTTGGCTTAGATACTCGCCTCCTCTATCGGATCGAAGAGCTTTAATCTTCTTTCCCAATTGCAGTTCTACTTCAGCTTTGAAAACCTTAAATGTTTCAAACACCTCATGTTTATGCTTAAGTAAATAAACATAACCATAACGGCTGAAATCATCAGTAAAGGTTAAGAAGTAGCTAGCACCTCTCTTTGACACATGTCTAAGTGGTCCACACACATCAGTATGAATAAGACCAAGTAGATCAGAAGCCCTCTCCATATTGCTATGAAAAGGTTTCTTAGTCATCTTCCCAGATATGCATGACTCACATTTATCAAATGATTCATCATTGATATTTTGCAAAAGCCCTTCTTGTTGCAGCTTATGCATGCGAGCCTTGCCTATATGAGCAAGTCTACAATGCCAAAGATAAGAAGAATTCAAGTCTAACTTTATCTTCTTGTTAATGCTAAACGTTGAATTAATATTATTGTTAGATACATTTCCAATCATATCAATTTCAAACACACCATTCACAGTAATTGCTTTAAAATAAAATACACCATTTAAAGAAACATCAATTCCATTATGTGAAATAGTATGAGTAAAACCATCATCCAACAAAACTGAAAAGGAAACAACACCTCTAATTATAGAAGGTGCGTAATGACAATTGTTCAATAACAGTACTAAGCCCGAAGGCAATACTAAACTAAACGTTCCTATGGCTTCAACAGCTGCATGTGCGCCATTTCCCACGTGCAGATATTGCTCCCCATAGGCAAGCTTCCTTTCCACTCTAAACCCCTGCAGTGTATTACAAATGTGAATACCACAGCCCGTATCATATACCCAGGAATTATTATGATTTAGAGTAAATAATTCAATGACAAATAAATTACCTGAAGTACCGGCGCCCGAGGACCCGGCGTTCATCTTATTTGTCCGCAATTCATCAAGATAGAGAGCACAGTTTCTCTTCCAATGCCCAACTGTCTTGCAATGGTGGCATGCTTGATCCTTTTTAGGATTATCCTTCCTAGGAGTAGGGTTCTTCTTGGGTTGAGGTTGATAGGCCATCACCTGTTTGCCTTTGTCAACCTTTCCCTTACCCTTCCCCTTCTTGTTGTTCGCACGCTGCGGTTTTGGCTTATAAATTCTTCCACCCTGAATAGCAAGTACCTGGGCGGTAGGAACCTTTTGAGGCAACCCTTTCTCATAATCAATGAGCAATGCGTGTAGGTCAGTAACTGTCTTCCCCACGCAGTGCATATTGAAATTTCTGACAAAACCATTAAAATCCTTGTTAAGGGATCGATTAATCAGATTCACAGCCATGTCATCTTCATAAGTTTTGCCAAGTGCTTTTAGCTGGTCCATGTAACCTTTCATTTCCAGCACATGAGCACTTACGGGTTTACCCTCTCCCTGCCTACAGCTGTGTAACGCGTCGGTCAAGTCATAAATCTCGACGGCAGCTGGTTTCTCAAACATAGTTCGAAGTTCATTGAGCATATTATATGGGAAATAATGTTCGAACTGCTTTTGAAGAGCAGATTCCATTGTTCCCAACATAAGACAAGCCACATCATTATGACGCTTATACTCCAGTTTCCACTCGTCCTTTTGAGTTTGAGTAGCTTCAGGACCAGTTGGTTCAGCAGGGCAAGGTTCATAAAGATATTTCATACGGTTCCGAACTGCTTTGAAGCAATTCCTTGTTCCCACATAAGACAGCCACATCATATGACGCTATATACTCCAGTTTCCACTCGTCCTTTTGAGTTTGAGTAGCTTCAGGACCAGTTGGTTCAGCAGGCAAGGTTCATAAAGATATTTCATACGGTCAGCAACTCTACAGACATTCTCAAAGAGCGGTGCCAATCATTGAAATTCTTAGAGCCAGTCAACTTTTCTCGATCAAAAAGCTTTTGAAAGCAGAATTTAGAGCAGTGTAGTGTTATCGGTGTTTTGAGCCATTTCTACAGAAAAAAGTTCAAGTATTAGTATTTTCGATAATTCACTTTTCAAGAAAATAAATATGCCCAACGGTAATATAAACATACAACCATATAATTTTCTCGAAAACTAGGATCCAAATTATCATAGGTTCATTACATCAGTTGATCTGCTAGCAACGAACGCATATAATAAGGTAATCTGTCGAACATTAATTGGCAAACGATTTCCAACTCCTAGATCATTATGGGATTTATATTTTCCAACGCTATTGCAAATATAAACATGTTTCATCCCATCTTATGCCATTGAGTCCAAGTCTCACTTCCTACTCAACTTAAGTGTCTAACTTAAAGAACTGCAAATATGTCCATGTAAGGTCTCACTTTACATAGAGATTTACCTCTCCATCACAATCTAGCCAAGTACTCTCATGACTTAAATTGCAACTTCAAGTGTTCCTTTTAATTAGATGGCATATTCTTAATTTAAAAGGGTACTAGTTTTGATTTTATGTGGTCAAATCAAATATGTACAAAGATGTCATGCATTCATCTTGTAGCATAATTTTAATAAAAAACTTTTTATTACCAATTCATAAAGATCAAATTATCAAAGTTTTGATTGAGGTATTGGGTTCACCAATCAAGGAATTTAGTATTAATTATCATCCATTATACCGTACTTTTGCATAAGTGTAAACACTTAGTGTTTCGGATAATTACCACTGAAGTGGCGCATGGAATTAAAACTAATTCGCCCTTAAGATGAGCTTGCACATTTATATGGCTTACTAAGTAGCTCCACTCGAACTTACAGGGGGCAGAGGACCAGGTACGCGCTAAAGCACAACCTAAGACATCCATTCAGTATGACTATGCGCACTTCTTTAAACCCCTTTTATTAGTTCATTCGAATGGGTGAGCCGTTCAGTCATTGTACCAAAGTCACCAATCAATTAAACTATTTTGACAACTTAACTCTTCCAAAACAATAAAATTTCGCCATTGTTTAGTCCGTATTATTTTTCTATTCAAAATTACCCTTTGCTTAAAACTGTCTAACATAATAAACAAACAAGTAACAAATAAAAAATAAACTACTAAAAAACAATGCGCACATAATAAACAATTTATACGTGTAAACAAGTAGCCACATGCAACTTATTCGATAAAATCATATTAATAATCAATATCTAGGTTAAATTAATGTATATATTAATTTAGGGTTTTCACTCCAGCAATAGAAAGTGAGCCACATACATCGATGAATCGATTGCGTAAACCCTTAATTAATTTATACCAAATTGCACATAATTGATTCATTAATATATTAATTGGAGTCTTCCCCAATTCAAGATTTATCATAAATAAATATGTCTTAACAATTAAACAATATATCAAAGCAACTTATCCATGACTAACATGCATGTATAATCATGGATATCATAACAATTATACAAGTAAGTCACAAGATCGCATATAAAAAATTCCATGACACATAACAAATTATTCATGAATTAATCACGTAATCAATATTAATTCTAGGTTTTAATAAGGTTAGCAAACAATTTTTAAAACCCTAAAAAAAATTTATGTATATGTCGATTTTTAAAAAAATGGTACGCCCCAATTTATAAAAAAAATTCGACCAAAACATAAATTAAACATAAACCCTAGATTAACATAGCAAACAACATACAAGTATTTGTTTTATTACGCGTTTATGTAATTAATTATTTACTTAAGCTCTGAAACCACTGTTGGAATTATATATCAAGACATTCAAATAAATAATCACAAAAACATCAAAGTAATATTGCGGAAGCGTATAGGATGTATTAACGAATAATTAATTAACATAAAGAATATGCGTACCTTTGTTGATTCTAGCCGAACAAGAATCAAATCCACAAACTAGCAACGAATGAACCCTAATTTGATTTAGTTAGGATTATATGAATTACCCCTTACAGTTTTGTAATTCAATCCAAGATAATAACAATAGTGTGTTATTACTATGTTCTTGTACACACGTACTAAACCGAATTAAAGTAATGCTAGTTTTTAGTAAACGAATAACTTGATTTTGTGGAAAAGCTTTGGATCGACCCTATAGGGTGTCGACCGGTTTTGGAGAGCAAAAACACACACAAACAATTTAGGGTTTAGCTTGTGAATACAAGAGGTGCAAAAACAAGACCCCAAGCCTTGTTTATATACCCAAGCAAACTTGGTGAACAAGTTTTGGCTTGTTTCCTTTTACCCCTAGCCGATCGGTTCTAAGCCTCCACAAGGGGTTCCGGAATCTTCCAAACTTTGCAATTAAGTCCTTTTCCAAATACCTTTAACGACCGTTAGTCCATTACATTAATTACTTAACGTCCGTTAGTTATTTCGTTTAATAAATAAATAAATATAACGTTTATATTTAATTATTAACTTTAAATTCTCATACGTAAAGTGTGCAATCCCATAGTCTCGAGTTTGATCCTAACTCACGTCTACTAATTTATATCCATAAAACCAACAGTAATAACAAATTAAATTGTGTATATTGAAACATTTTATGAAAGTTCATTGCATTTAATGATACTTTTTATAGTTCACGTATTAACACGGAAATTTGAAAAAATAAAACTGTTAATATTTTGTGACATAAACCCTATTTATAATAACAGGCAACTTTTAATTATAAGAAAAGAAAATATAAGTCTAAAACTTTTATTCCCGATGGAAATATGAACTTTAAACACAATTCCAGCTAACACGGATTTGGGGTAAAACAACAAAAATCATATAGCAGAAACCAGAAATGGTAGCAAGGATTAAGAATAAGATTAGCATGTCCAATGTCGGTGGTCCAAAAGAAAAAAGTTGGTTGTTAAAAAAATGGGATATATATAATACAAACGTAACGATTAAAGTTGGTAGGATGTGGTCTACATTTGACAAAACCGTATCATAATTGGGTCAACAAAATTCCACACCGACAGTTTCAACTAAATCCATGCATCGAATGATGTTTAGAAAAAGATGTTCGGGCCGAATCTAACGAATATTGTTATTATATGAATTTATGGTATTGTTTATGCTTAGTCCGTAGAGAGATTGTGTGCAAGATAGAATGGTTAGAGGAGAGGTGACAAAACGGGTGGGTCGGGCGGGTACGGGCTACGGGTTATGGGTTAAACGGGCACAGATCAAACGGGCTCATGTTGTATGAATCGCTTTTAAAAAGACCCAAAACGAAGAAATAAATTCCTCGAACGTAACATCTCATTTATATTTGAAAAATTAAATATAAGTTTTTCTTTAAAAACAATCTAATGTTCGAGAAAAACATGTGCCCATAATAAAACATAGACATTACAATACTTATTAAAAACTGAAACTAATAATCTAAGTTGTAACTTTCTTTGACTGTTGTCTTAAGTTGTTGAAGTTCTTGTAGTTGTCGTGCGGGCATACTTGGGTCGAGGGGTGTGTTGTAGAAAATTAAGTCTTGTGTCCGGTTTGATTGTGCTGTCAATGCAAGTTGCTGACGTTGGATCTCAAGTTTCTCCCTTTTGAACTCCTCGACTCGCCTTGCCGTTGCCTCTGCAAGCTCCAACTCTTTTTGCTTCAACTTTAAGTATTCCTCTTCCATATTCTTATTTTTTTCCTTACTTGAATGCTTGAACTTGAAAAAGTTCTTGGCCATCGTAGTAACAAATGATTTAGGTGGCTCGGGTGCTTTCTTCTTAGCTGCGTCACGACCTTTTGGTCGTGATTCTCAAGTCTCGTCCTCTTCAGAATCATCCACGTCTTGAGTATTAAAAGGACCTCTTGTTGACCCCGAGGAGGTTTCCGAAGTCATGGATTTCTTCCGACTATTCGGGGTGAAAGAAGGCATCTCAATAGTTTTCCAAGCATAATGCTTCATCAAAATTTTCCAACACTCCTTCAACGTAAACTCATGCTTGTGAATCACACGATATTCGTTACAAGCCTTTTCATAGTCGTCTTCGTCATTCTCACCGCATCCGTGATTCTTCTTGACATTATCCTGATGCGCGTACGAAAGGAATTTCCTTTTCATCGAGCAAGTTTTTCAACAACCTAGGCAATGAACCTAATCGTTGTAGTGTAGTATTGGGTAAGCCTCGGGTATTGATATCGTTCTCTAGGGGAATAGAAATGCTAGCAAGAAATGTACTACGCTAAGGTTGGAGTTGAGGATGATTCTTTTTTATCTTTTATATGTTTTTTAGAAAGCTAAGGGTAAAATCTCGAGGCAATGGATTTGGGGGTGGTACTTCTACCGATTACTCTACTATTCTAATTATCTAATACTACGGGTAGCCTATGTCTTTTTTATGTGTGCTCGTATGATGATTAAAAATGTGTTTACCTAGATCTTATTACTCCCTAGTTATCTTTTATTGGGGGTTGAATCGTCACGTACTTATTCTTAACGCGTTGTGTTTTCTAAGGTCGTAGGGAATGCTTATGCCCTAACTCTTTGAGAATACCTTTAGGTTATTGTCTACGAAGTCCTCTAGATGATTCATAAACTAACTTTAAGGTTATCTTTGGATGTTTAGACTACGAAATCCGCTAAGTATTTCATAAACTAATGTTCACAAATATTACTCAAGGATTTAAACACAACGATAGCCTAGTGCACTCATAAGCCATTTACAATTAAGATAAGAGACAACCAATCAATAATTAACAACTAGGTTTCATAGATCTAAGCAAACACACAAGAAATTTAGCCGGACATGTTAAACAAGCAAGCATACACACATTCAATAGAAGACATAATGAAATTAATGGAATAAAACACTTATCTTGATGTGTAAAATAGGGTTTGGGACCCTAAGATACTGTCCAAGTCGGACTACAAACGTTTAGGGATTTTACTCCACAAGTCTACCTCCTAAAATATTGAAAATTTGAATTCTATATATAGATTTACACTTGCGACGGCATCGCCTTATAGGTGGTACGCCATCAGATCGTCGTCATTAGGGTTTTCGTCTTGGCTAAGTTATCGATGGGACGGCGTCACGTTGTAGTTGTGATGCCGTCGGGCTTCAGCAGGGACGTCGTCTGATTCTGGATCTGGGCCGTCTAAGATGAAAATTCTTGGTGGCGCCCTTCCTCTTCAAAGCCCGACGTCAGGTGTATTTTAGCAAAAAGTCTACTGAGTCGTCAGGTCTATTTTAATTAAATTCGTAGAGAGGGACGACGTCGCCCTTTAGTTGGGACGCCGTCAGCTTCAATTTCAGCAGCTTGAGTGGCTTCGATCTTGACTTTGCCATTTTCTTCATGTTTTCACTCCTTTTCGTCCAAATATGCATCATTCCAGCATTTTGCTTCCAATAGACCTAAAAAGTGAAAAGGAACGAAATTAAGCAGTAACGGATATAAAAGTGGGCGATTAAGGGCTTAAATGACCCCTTAAAAGTGTACGGTTTAAATCCTAATCAAATATCCCTACACTTGGTATTTGCTTGTCCTCAAGCAAATGTGCTTTTGGCCAATCAATTTATAAGTTAGGGAGCATTAAGCATTGGTTTAACATAATTCACATCAAGTAAAAGCACCGCAATAGTCATAACAAGCACGAAAATTATATACTAGCACCTCACAAGGGGTGTTTGGATGCTCTCATCTCTCGGGTGTATATGAAATATAGTAAATGGAAATGGAAGATAAACACTCATTACCTGGTCATAGTACATATATTACCATAGGCTTGAGACTAGATCAAACCTCCACCGCTTTGGCGTAAGCACCTAGGAACAACTATCTAAGAGGTCTTTTAAAGGGTTGTAGCGTTAGGCTTACGGTAGGGAAACTAAGGGTTTGGTTGGATAGGCGATTTAGTGGTGGCAAGTCAAAAATCTTATGTTACAAGCATGAAAAGCGTGGCGTTGCTAAGCCAAGACTCGACTCACTAAACTCTAGATAACTTGAAACACACATACATAAATTGAAAAACATAAACATAAAGATAGATGTAGGATGGTAGCCCGTATGTTTTTCTTCATTTTTTTTATTTTATTTTTCATACACTTTTACTCTACCATCCTCTAAGATAACATCAAAATATAAGAGATTTATAGGAGCATCCCTACACTTGAGTTTTTATTACTCTAACACTAATTTGACCCGATTTGAAAAGATCAAAACACTTGGAGTATTTAATTACGTAAATAAAGGGAATTTGAAGTTAACGTTCCTTCCCGTCACTCCAAAAAATATTACTTTACCCATGAGTCCCAATCATCCCAAAACTGTGTACAAAAGATATGACTCGACTTAGCAACCATGAAAGTAACTAGATAATTGAACTAAGGGTTTAGTATGATAACAATAATGCACTAAAAGTGAGTGCATCCAAGGTAGGCTAAGGCGATTTGGGTGTACATTTGGGGGTGGATTGTAAACAATGCTCTTCATTGATATTCCGGAAAACCGAAACATCACGAGAACCGCGAAAAGGATAGGCTCTGAGGGGTTAACTAGGGGTATCGTGTACTAAAGATGAGTACATCGCAAGGGTGTGGGGTAATTACTCGACCAATGTGGAAGAAGTAATTATATTACGGGTTTCAAACAAGGGTTATCCTAATGCCTCTTATCATTTAGTTATTCCTAACTACACAAGTGTAGTCTCACTAGCGATCTCGGAATGCATCACAAAACAAGTTCTAGAATCTATTATACTACCCGTACACTCTCTAATCATTAAAGGTGAATTCTTTTATTCCTAAATATCTAGGGGCGAACCTCACAATTTTGGGGTGGAATTTGAGTGGTAAACCGTTTTTGTGCTTGTCATATAACTCATATCCATGAGACGCTTTATTAAAACTAAAGTTTTTACTCGTACATGTCATAAAAAAATTTAAATTTGGTGCTAAAATTTCCCTAACAAATATTTCTCATAGCTTATTACACAAATGAACTAGAACAAGACAAATATTCAAAGATAAGCATAGTTTCAAAGTTCCCGTTTTATTCTCCCTCCCTACACTTAAACTGAACATTGTCCCCAATGTTCACCGAAAGTATCAAAGTTATGATAAAGGAAGGTAAGTAAAAGAGAAAGAAACTAGTACTCCCCTAATTAGCTCGGTAGGATCCGTGTGAAGTAGTGGTTAAGGGCCCGTTTGGCTTGTAGAAGGGTTTAAGATTTTGATTTAGATTTGGATTTGGATTTGTGCTTAGATTTGAATTTTGTATTAAATGGAGAGAGAAAAATGTAATCATTTAAAATATATTATTTGTTTTATAAATTAATATAAGAGTAAAAAGAAAAAAAAATTATATTATAAAATATAATAGGGGCTCACTTGTTTGTACTAAAAGACAAGCTAAGTATAAAAATAAAGATTATTTATCGCAATCTTGGCATCCCACTCAGGATTTTTACACCGCAAATTTTTATCATTCAACCCCAATAAAGGGACCCACAAACACTTACCAAACATCAACTTTTTACCATAACTTTAAAGCTTTGTCACAATACGTCAACCAAACGGGCCCTAAATTCTTTCCAAGAAGAATGTATACGTGATAAGCTCCATCCAATGTTGAGTTTCTTCTTCTTGCCAAATATAACCTGCACACTTTAAGAAAATAGACGAAATGTTATGACCGTTTTTATGGATGATATGGTGAATCAGGAGGTCTTGGAAGATGGAAGAACATCTTCATCATGTTAAAGAGAGAAAGTATAGAGAGAAGGGAAACTAGTAGGTGTTTTATTAAAGATGAAAGGTAAATTACACTAAGAGTCTCACCCTCCTAGGAAAGTCTAGGAGGGTATTTATAGCTAAACACATACAACTATGACTATATGACATAACAAGCCCATGTATTTTAGCTAACAAAGATAGAAAATATAATTCCGACAATGTCGTTCCATTTACGAGTTAGGAGCGATTTCAACAATCTTCCCCCAACGGGACGACATAATGGATTACTTACAACATTTCCTACAAGTATAAAAAAACAAATAAAGAAAGGCCTTCATAAGCTCTTCAAATGCTGAGGATGATGAAAGTTTACGCTCTTTGCCTTCTTCTTGTACCTCGACTTGAGAACTGTTTTCTTCACTTGTAGGCAAATGATGTAATATGCATGAATTGGATTAATTTCCCCCCAAACCATGCTGCATGTCTTTAGCAGCTTCTCCGTACACTCCTTTTTGGCGAAGTTTCTGAATCAGCTTCCCCCCAAACTGACAACCGTCTTCAGCAGATTCGAACCTTTGATGTAGTAAACATTTCCTCTAACTTTTGAAATTTTTAGTCCGCAACGGAATTTGTAGATGAGCAGTAAACCCCACAAGGTAAATCTGACTTATTGCGGAAAATCCGTTCGGGGGTAACATGCAAGAAATCAACAAGATCTTCTCACGTATGTTGATGCTTCATACCAAACAAACCACGAAAGACGAAATGAAACGACTTCCCCTTGAATGTTGCGGTCTATCGGAATAATAATTACCAGTGAGTATGCAATTCTTCGATAAAATGACCGTGTGTGAGGCATCACATCATCCTATTTAGGTAACTTCACACACGATAACTCTGTGAAAGTGAGACGATAACACCATCTTGAGAAATTTGAACCACAAATCGTCTCATTTCTTCCCCCTGATTGAAGAAATTCATGAAGGGAGAGGGTTTTCGCAAATAAATACAAAAAACATCAAGGAAGCAAACACCACCTACACTCTCTTCCCCCCGATGTTTTTAATGAATCATAATCATACACCACGTATGTTGATGATGAATTTGAGACAGCGAAACCATGTATGTTCAATTAATCGAACAAGTGTGAAGTACCATAAATATCTCGTGAGAATCAACTACTGTTAAAACTTCTCTACTCGTGTATACTCTTCTCAGCTAACTCTTTACTGTATTATCATTCTGACGGCTATTTGTAGTGATTACTGATGGAGAAAACCCAATATGACGAACTTGAGACTGAAGTAAAATAACCCGAACTTGTGACTTAAACTTGCACTATTTTCAGACGAAGAACCCTTTTCCTTACCGGGTTGATTAACCGAATCGAAAAGGGGTAAACTTAAAGTTTCTCGAATTATCCACAGCTTTTTGTGACACTTGGGCACAACAACGTAACTCCTTAAAATTGATAGATATACGCTGTGATCACAACAAAGTTAACTCCTTACATCAGGTATAACTAGACAACTCAATTCTTTGTCATTCGTAACGGTTAAAGCTCGAACAAGGATCTCGAAGAATCATGCATCCAACCAACCCCGATATCTTCAGATACTAAGTACACGCATCTGTGATATCCCACTTCAACCTCAAATAAATAATAGTGAATTCACGCCGTAATCACATCTTACGGTTACATGATCAAAACTAGCCTTCATTAACGGTTTAAATGAACTTGATAATGGTTTTCCCTAATCTTGTCAAAATTGTATCCCCGTGAAAATTTTAATACCAAGATACCACTCAACTTGCCAAAAGTTATATCAAAATATTAACACTTTGTATTTATAAAAAATACATTTGAGTAAGAAAAGTTTTTGCACCATGTGTTAAAATTAGGATAAACAATTTAAGCTCATTCTCGGATCCAATTCAGCCCAGTCATTGTCCAATATGTTAATACAAATAAGCCGTAAAAACGTTTATTTATATTTTACGATCTTCTAATGTTTTGTCGATAACAAACGTAAAATCATATTAACGAAACAAATAAAATACGTAAATGGTTTGAACTAATAGTTTTTAACATATTCACATAAAACACTAAAACAAGTATAAATGATTTTATGATTTAGATACATATATGTACAACAACTAGTTTTTACATATTGGGTTAGCATATACTTAAACTAAGTATACTAAAATGGGTAAAAACAAGTATATACTAAAATGGGTAAAAACAAGTATATACTAAGGTAAAAACTAGCAAATGGTATTGACCCATAACCCATGGTTTTATATATACCACTTAACCAAGTTCATTGTATCCTTAAGGTACATTGTATCTAGAAAGAAAACCATGGATCAACCCATAACCCATGACCCATACCCAATGTCTAGATACATTAAACCCTTGGTGAGCACTCAAGAGAATGTCTAGATACATTGAACCCTTGGTGAGCACTCAAGAGATACATTGTATCTAGCTAAAGACCCATGACCCATAACCAAAATACCCATGGGTAAAAGGGAGCGTTCCACGGATCCCTGGCTTTGTGCTAGCCGGATCCCTTGTGGGAGGGATCCGTGGGATCCGGGGAACAGTAGAGAATTTCCTCTATAAATAGAGAGCCATTTCTTCCTTTCTACTCACCACTTTTCACACATACTTCCTTCAAGTATTGTATCTCTCTAACCTTAGATCCAAGAGATCTATGTAGTTTGTCTTTTGTTTTTGTGTGATCTTCTAGGTTCCTCTTAAAGGCGAGATCACCACTTCTTGAAGTCGAGCAAGCTCAAGTCCATGAGTTGCCATGCTTCGTCATCATCAAGATTACTGAAGTTCTCTTGTTGATAGTTCTTTCTTCCTCCATAGATGTTGAAGGCATTAGTGAAAGATGCTGAAAGTGTCAAGACGAAAGCATTAGTGAAGGATGCTAAACGTCCGTGTCAAAAGCATTAGTGAAGAATGCTAAAGGTGTCAAGACGAAGGCATTAGTGAATGGTGTCAAGCGTTGTGTCAAAGGCATTAGTAAAGGATGCCTAAGAATCAAATCAAGTGGCATTAGGGAAGAATGCCTAGGTCGTATAATCGATGAGGTGCATCGTTATACATATAGTATTTGTTTAGATCCAAGGATGGTGATATCCTTGATGGTGTTGTAACAAGGAGTAGATCTCCTTGAGAATAGGTGTTTTGTTGTGATGGATAGTAGTTCCTCCATGGTAATGGAACTAGGTGCTTAGCCTAGTACCTAATTGTGACAACTCGCAATTTCAGGTCATTTTTAAAATTTACTATTCATCTCGGGAATTTACTATTCACCTGTTACTATTCAAAATTTTACTATTCATTGTTTTCGAAGTCGATTTGATATTTTGAAAGGGTATTTCAAAATTTTACTATTCACGAAACACTATTCATTCCCGGGGAAAATCTCTATTCATGAGTCACTATTCATTATTTTACGTAAACTAGGTTTACGAGTATCAAATACGCGTAACCTGGAGGGTTAAGCTGCGTATTCATGAACATATCATCAAGGACATATCATATAGACTAGATTTAGTCTACATATCATCAATAACATCATTTCATATTGGTTCATGCATGGATTTGCATTTTTCATTAAACGTTTATTTTCCTATTAAATAAACGCTATCGCGTAAACATTTATTTTGAATATTGATCCGACACTTCCAAAAATATTTCTAATATATTTTTATACTCCTTTTAAGACTATAAAAATTATATTATTGATTTACCCGATGTTTTCAATTTATTTTGTATATAAATTGTTATGTATAAATATTTACGACGGTTTTCGTAAATTCAACACGATAAATATTTATTCACTCAGTACTTGTGAGAAATGCATTTTTATAATTTTTATGACTTCAATACATTTTATTTTGTTCCGTTAAAATTTATTTTTAGCTAACGCTACCCAAAATGCTTAAATAATACACAAGTTACTAATAATTCCTAATTAACTACACATTACTCAACATTTAAAACACTTGATTATGATTAAATGCATCTACTCTTTTTTTTTTTATGTATGTCGACCACCAAAGGGGTGAGTCATTTAGTTTACTAAATATCTCTTACAAGTATATTGTATTATACTCATTATCAACACATATAACAATTATTCACTAAGTGTAAAAAGATCAAAACCATTTCTCTTCCTCTCTTGCTCCTAGAACCGGCCAACCATAAGGAAGAAGAAGGAGTTCATAAATTTTTATCTAATCAAGTTATTTACACTCTAGTATCACTTTTGATTAAGGTTGTGAAATAAAAACCTTGGGTGATTAGGATAAAACCTTTGATCATAAACCTCATCAAGTTATCTAGTAAGCATCTCATGTCCATTTTTCATCTTTCATATTTATTTCATATTCATTACATCATATTTGAGTAAAACATGCAAGACTTATGGATGTTTATACCACTTTTACATTGTTTTTAATAGTTATATATAAATATGTCATCCTATAATTATTCCTTGAAACATATCATCTTTGGTGATGTCTAGGAACCCATGACACCCTAAGAAGGTGTATGGTAGGATTTGAATAGCTTCGGAGTTGTTTTGAATTGGTTAGAATAGGTTTTGCGCGAGAAAAACTCATTTCGACAAGTTTTCTAAAGGGTCTGTCAATATTTTTGAAATCTGGAAATCTAGACAGTGAATAAAAAATTTTGGCCTAGATATTTAGAAAATACCCTCTAAAACGAAAACGTGGCCGCTTGAACGGATTAAAACGGAGCTATAACGAAGAAGTTATGAATTTTTCAAGTTAAGCGACGAAAACTATAAATTCTGAAAATTTCAGCATGTTACGTCTATTTTGTACGAGTCAAAAATGAGGCTTAGGCGTTATAAATTATTTCGACTTATCAAAAATATATTAGTATACCTTGATACGAAGCCAAGGACATATAAAACGTAGAAAACGGACTTGTAACGATTAAATTATGCACGTTTACACAAAGTTGCCGTAATTTTATTATATAAGAAAAACTATATTATTTTTCTAATAGACAAGTATTACGGTAAACAAGTTACCATGTTGAAGGTCTTTTTTAACATTGATGTAGAACTTTTATAAAGTGATGTCTTCTAGTAAAAGTAAGTTCGCCAAGCATATTTTCCAAAATGTCCGACCGTTTGTTTAGCGGAGTTGTAATGAATTAAATACGGTTACTCAAACTTGGCCGAAAACCACCCTTAAACGATATTTTGGACTAAAGTACCATACTTAACCTATATTTTTCTTTGTGATCGAGACCTCTAGGATGAAAACTTAAACACTAAAACTTTGAGATAATGATACAAGCTTCCCAAAACCGTTGAGTTCGTTTCCTAACACTCGACGTGCACCATTTTACGACTAGCTTTTCAAGGCAGTTTAGTCACTTTCATGAAAATTCCAATGACATTATTTTACGACGAAAAGTTATAATTTCATAATAAATCACAAAATGACTATCGTAGGATATCATTTCAATGTAAATACTTGTAAAGTATTTTATAACATGACGAGATGTCATAAACATATAATTCGACGATAAATTCTATTTTCAAAAACGTACTAGTGGTATAGATTACATATGGATTTGCATGCACGACATTGTTTCATGATTTACATTAGAACATATCATTCATAATAGGTCACGGTCAGAGGTTGCGCCTCATTTCAGTATTGCCATTATATCATCATTATCATTGCAACAGGTGAGTTTTCATAGCCCCGTTGTATACATTTATACTTATTTTCAAACCTACGGGGGAGAATACATTGCACATCATTTTTATTACGATACCAAGTATATCAAATTCATTTACATTGCTTAAGTTACCTCATGCCAATTGAATGTCCCCATTATATAACATGAACCGTTAATTTCATAGAAGCGAGGGTGAGTGGATAGATCTATCGAGGGTGACTCCTCCATCCGGGTTGGTGGATTCCAACTGGTTAAACGGATGCATTTCATTTAATATCATTATTTGAGTTGTTTGGCAAACACTCTGTTGGGGTGAACATCATGATCAGTCTAGTTTCGGTGTCATGGACTTATAGCAATTGTATCATTTTTGTGACATCATTATCATACATAATTTATACTTGTGGTAGTCGTATTAAACATTTCACATGAACTCTATGAACTCACTCAACCATTGTGTTGACACTTTTAGCAATGTATTTTCAGGTAACTAAGGCATTCACTTCATGGCATGCATGTGGACATATCATAGAGTCGCGGTGACGACGCGTCTCACATGAGATTTATACACTTTAAAAACATCGTTTGACTTGTACCAAACTTATTTTCCGCACATAGTAACTTTCATTTGGGACCTATCTTTGTAACTCTGAATGTTTTTAATATATCAAACGATGTTCTTTTCAAACGACACTTTAGGTCGTTCAATATAACTGTGATTGTGATGCTATGACAGTCAATCCCCAGGAATTCCATTCCGCTGCAAAACAGGTAATTTGGGGGTGTGACAGATTGGCATCAGAGCTTCGGTTATAGAGAACTAGGTTGCATCATTGACCCTAGACTATAACTACATCATCAAAGCATCTCATCATTTCATCATAAGGGCATAGTCACTATACATGCGGTTTCATACGCACATTTTACGAGTTATTTACTTTCATTTCAAAATCGATTGTCACATTAATGCCTTCAAATACCCATCCCATCATACTTACATCACTTTGACATGGAGAATGCCCTGTCATTCCCTATCACAATTTTAACATCAGTTGACTTTATACCAGCCTTACCACACATATTATCCGATGTGGACACTGAACCCTTTGAGAAGGGAGAAGTTGCACCTACACCATCACGATCACCATTGATTCACTGTAGGATCAGGACAATTTTTATCATTCAGTTGGGACAGATCATACCATTTGGTAGAACTTATAGGCTTAGTCCTAATGAACCTATTTTCTTAACTCACCACAAGGATTTCCATTATCATCATTGTTATCATTTTCATCATTATCATTTTGAGCACCATCCGTACCATCACATCTCATACACGATACTCATACATCTGACTTGCAGCTTGGGAAGCGTGCATGATTTAACACACCATTACCGTCTACCACTAAGACTACAGAAACTACACTATCTCATAGGTTTGAGGATTGTGAGAGTTCTAGGGCTATTGCTGCTAGACCGTCTACTATTCCTACACTTGAAACACGATTTGACCATCAATAGGAACATATAATAAGTACCTTTCTAGCTAATGTAATCCTTATCATATATTATCTCCACGATAATCACAACCTTTGTTTATTTCATTCCGTATTCCAATTGCCCAATTTTCAATCATTTCGCGATGATACCTCACTATCTTACTAGGGGTTAGGCCAACTTTATTCTTGACCAATTAGGAGACTATTACTACTCGATGAGGTTCTCCCATGTATCCTACAAACCATTCAACAAATTTTATTCCAAGTTATTCTGCTACTATTACATGAAATTATTTCACTTGATTTTATTTCGAGCTATTTTATCACCATCTTAGAAACGTTGTTTCATAAAGTTTTAAAGCAAGTTGTTTAATTACCAACTTATCAATTGGTTTCAGTCATTTTATCAACTATTTAATACCATCATGCGAAACGATTTTCATGTTACTCTGAAAAATCATTGAGCCATTATCTTACAAAACAAAACGTTGAATACCATCTAAAACTTCGGAGAAACATAATACCATTTTAACAAAAACAAGCATCACATCATTTGTCCTTGATTATACATGGCCTGATCACCTATGTATAATTCAGGAAGAATTATGTCATGAAAGTAACAAGCATCTTTTCAAACTTCCTAAAACAATCTTCACTCAAAAGCAAAGCTTTGTAATCAGATACATTATTATCGGGTTCAGTAAATACCCAAACCCCTTAATCTAGGATTTGAATAGAAAATAGCCCAAGTATTTATTCCGTTAACACAAACAGGTCACTGAGTGCATAGTCTCTCAGTGAGTCGTCTTCAGGATACTCAGTAAGAGGCAAAGAAGAAGTCTCTCCACTCAGTAAGGCGGAACTTAAAGGGTGAAGACTGAGTCAAGAAGAAGATGATGGATTCAGTGAGTGATGACAATAACTCACTGAATCCCTAAGATTCCTCTCCAACTTCTTACACTGAAGACAAACTGAAGTAGAAGACTGAAGGATGTAAAGACTGAAGAAAGAGCGGGACAAGGCGGGAAAGGTTGAATTAGATAAGACGAAGTCCTTATCAACCAAAGTCAACTTTCCCTGAATGGCAAAAGATTAGGCTCAGTGTCATCACTGAACTTAGGAAAGTAGTCTTGTCTCTTACCTAGAATAGTCTTTGTAAACAGAGACAAAATACATCAGTGTTTTGTCTTCTGTATGATGTCAGTTTGTCACTTAGGAAAGAGTCAAATATCATACATGTATAAATAGCATAAGAGATGGAGTGAAAAGGTTAAGCTTGTGAATTGTAAAAACACATACACGCAAGCCATCTTTTCACTCCTCCAAATACAACTTAGTTCCTGAGATAGCTCAGTGAGCTCTAAGAGTTGTGCTCAGACTTAGCCTAAGCTTAGAGAGGAATCACCCAACTTTGTCATTTCAATCCCAAGTACTATTCCGCAAGTACTTGGGTAACGTATTCTTTGTTGATTTATTTCTAATAAGAATATGATGTTGAAAATTACTTAGTGTGTTTTCTTTATGTTAATTTCAGTCATAGTTCACTTTTAACTTGTTTTATAAACTTAAACTTATCAATTGGTTTCAGTCATTTTATCAACTATTTAATACCATCATGCGAAACGATTTTCATGTTACTCTGAAAAATCATTGAGCCATTATCTTACAAAACAAAACGTTGAATACCATCTAAAACTTCGGAGAAACATAATACCATTTTAACAAAAACAAGCATCACATCATTTGTCCTTGATTATACATGGCCTGATCACCTATGTATAATTCAGGAAGAATTATGTCATGAAAGTAACAAGCATCTTTTCAAACTTCCTAAAACAATCTTCACTCAAAAGCAAAGCTTTGTAATCAGATACATTATTCATAAACATTTCTTTTTGTTAACACTCTATAAAAGCCTACGCCATTCATCCCTCACTCAACCAATAAGTTAGAATTTGACGAGTTACTTTTTTTTAGGAAAGGCTTCCTATACCATCTGTGAGGAGGATTCCTCGATACAAGAAAACAATGAAAGGATTTCAGAATTACCAACAAGGACTAGAAGTAGGTAGCGAGATCTTTCAAAACCTAACAAAAATCTCAAGACATCACGAGACATTTCAAACCACTATCTTTGGATTAAAAGCCAAATTATATCATTTCAAAAGTACTAGC
This sequence comes from Chrysanthemum seticuspe, assembly GCA_019973895.1. NCBI lineage: Eukaryota > Viridiplantae > Streptophyta > Magnoliopsida > Asterales > Asteraceae > Chrysanthemum > Chrysanthemum seticuspe. Next base: position 111,161,379 of record BPTQ01000002.1, on the reverse strand, counting down.
TAGACCGAGTTACAAGATTTAGTACGAAGCGAATACACACTAAGCAACACTATAGGGAGAAACCAAGTCTTTTAATTGAGACAACAGAATATTTCATTAAACATGGCCTTAACAATATGTGAACTTTCCTACAATGAGTTACCCTTAAAGGTAAATCTGGTTAAATTAAGGTTATCGATATAAACTTTCCCTAAGGCATGGTGTTCCCTAGAAATTCCAAGTAACCTCACTTCTATATCAAGAGATGCAACAGGTTTGAACATATCGGACAATCTATGACTCTCCACCTACAAATGAAATTAGAACAAACATTCTTCGACATGGTATGAACTGATATCTATTTTCTGGCTAGCATGATAATAATCTAAGTGATAAAATATTTTAGAAACACTCAATATCGGGACAAATCTTGGAAATCAATCACTACACCACGTCACTTAAATATTTAAGTGTTGGAATCACTCCTAAACAGTATTTCAAGTATTTATATTTCATATGTAATAGGTAGCTTTATTATGGCCTTTATGTTTGTTTAAGGTCAAGCTTATGTAGAAGGCCCATAAGCTTAGGCCCAAGCCCAATAAGGAATAGGGAAGGAGAGGGAGTGTTGCCCTAGCTCCTTGCCTATATAAACATTGTAATAACCCTCTCTTGAGGGTTGGTTGTTCAAGTTTTCTCTTTCACATATGCCTTACGCATAACCGGTCATAATATTGTTTGTGTGTGTGTTAGATCTTGTTCATCCGCCTTCATCTCTTCTCTTATAACTTGTGTTTGTAAAACTAGTGACCTAACAGTGGTATCAATCGCCAAATAGTTAGGTGTACTCGTTTGTTTTTGAAGTTTTTGGTTTTGGGTCTTACGCGTAAGGTTAACGCATTCTTTAGCTCTTTTAAAAACTTGTTTTTTGCATTTTTTAATCCAAGATTCTTGTACTTTCAACGTTTTAAGGTGTTAAAATACTTGTTTTTGGCAAAAAGTTTCAAACTTTATGCGTGGATCATTGTTTTTGAACTAGTTTTTATTCGTGTGTGTATTTCTACGCATAACTGTTTTGAGTGCTTTGGATCATCAAGTTTCACACTTTTGTGTTATTTTGGTGTTATTGAAGTTATTTCATCACACAAAAACTGGTTTAGAAACAACTTTGGGAAAAATCAAAATTACGAGTAATCCTACGCGTATCAAAACCCTAAAATTACGCGTAAGATTTTTCCTTGGTTTGATCTTCATTTTCCTGGTTTATTCCGTGTTTTCTTACTTGGATAAGTCTGAAAATACGTCGACTTTGGATATCTTTTGCACTGTGAAGTGTAAAAGATCATTTGGGCAAAAACCCTAAAATTACGCATAAGCA
>BPTQ01000002.1:111013719-111159922 GCA_019973895.1 Chrysanthemum seticuspe | reverse complement strand
ATTACACATATCTATACTACTTATAATGGAGGGATGACCCTCTCTCCTAAATTTTTTTAAGATGTCATTAATGTGTTTTTTAAGCATTACAAATTTTAATGCATAATGTACACAATAAATAGCTTTTACTAATTTATCTTCTACAACATTTTAATGCTTCATTTATTATTTCTTTTTGAATTAGTTTAGTTTTAATGCAAAAATGCACATATAAATGAATATGATTTCAAAATGCATGCAAAACTACAAAGTTCCAAAACTATTATTATATCGTCAGAGTGTTTCGAGAACCAATCTATATAAATTTTCAATTATTTTAAATAAAATACTACAAAAGTATAAAACGGTTTTTTGTAAAAGTCGGGACAATTTTTTTAAGACAAATGATGCAAAGATGTAAATTCACAAGTGATAATTTATTTGATTTTATACATATTACACATATCTATATCTATACTATTTATAATGGAGGGATGACCCTCTCTCCTAAATTTTTTTAAGATGTCATTAATGTGTTTTTTAAACATTACAAATTTTAAGGCATAATGTACACAATAAATAGCTTTTACTAATTTATCTTCCACAACATTTTAATGCTTCATTTATTATTTCTTTTTGAATTAGTTTAGTTTTAATGCAAAAATGCACATATAAATGAATATGATTTCAAAATGCATGCAAAACTACAAAGTTCCAAAACTATTATTATATCGTAAGAGTGTTTCGAGAACTAATCTAAATAAATTTTGAATTACTTTAAATAAAATTAACCACAAAAGTATAAAACAGTTTTTTGTAAAAGTCGGGACAATTTTTTTAAGACAAATGATGCAAAGATGTAAATTCACAAGTGATAATTTATTTGATTTTATACATATTACACATATCTATACTACTTATAATGGAGGGATGACCCTCTCTCCTAAATTTTTTTAAGATGTCATTAATGTGTTTTTTAAGCATTACAAATTTTAATGCATAATGTACACAATAAATAGCTTTTACTAATTTATCTTCCACAACATTTTAATGCTTCATTTATTATTTCTTTTTGAATTAGTTTAGTTTTAATGCAAAAATGCACATATAAATGAATATGATTTCAAAATGCATGCAAAACTACAAAGTTCCAAAACTATTATTATATCGTCAGAGTGTTTCGAGAACCAATCTATATAAATTTTGAATTATTTTAAATAAAATTAACTACAAAAGTATAAAACGGTTTTTTGTAAAAGTCGGGACAATTTTTTTAAGACAAATGATGCAAAGATGTAAATTCACAAGTGATAATTTATTTGATTTTATACATATTACACATATCTATATCTATACTATTTATAATGGAGGGATGACCCTTTCTCCTAAATTTTTTTAAGATGTCATTAATGTGTTCTTTAAGCATTACAAATTTTAATGCATAATGTACACAATAAATAGCTTTTACTAATTTATCTTCCACAACATTTTAATGCTTCATTTATTATTTCTTTTTGAATTAGTTTAGTTTTAATGCAAAAATGCACATATAAATGAATATGATTTTAAAATGCATGCAAAACTATAAAGTTACAAAACTATTATTATATCGTAAGAGTGTTTTGAGGACAAATCTAAATAAATTTTGAATTATTTTAAATAAAATTAACCACAAAAGTATAAAAAGGTTTTTTGTAAAAGTCAGGACAATTTTTTTAAGACAAATGATGCAAAGATGTAAATTCACAAGTGATAATTTATTTGATTTTATACATATTACACATATCTATATCTATACTACTTATAATGGAGGGATGGCCCTCTCTCCTAAAAATTTTTAAGATGTCATTAATGTGTTTTTTAAGCATTACAAATTTTAATGCATAATGTACACAATAAATAGTTTTTACTAATTTATCTTCCAAAAAATTTAAAGCTTTATTTATTATTTCTTTTTGAATTATTTAATTTTAATGGAAAAATGATATTACTTATAATGGAGGGATGACCCTCTCTCCTAAATTTTTTTAAGATGTCATTAATGTGTTTTTTAAGCATTACAAATTTTAATGCATAATGTACACAATATATAGCTTTTACTAATTTATCTTCCAAAACATTTTAATGCTTTATTTATTTTTTCTTTTTGAATTAGTTTAGTTTCAATGCAAAAATGCACATATAAATGAATATGATTTCAAAATGCATGCAAAACTACAAAGTTCCAAAACTATTATTATATCGTAAGAGTGTTTCGAGAACCAATCTATATAAATTTTGAATTATTTTAAATAAAATTTACCCCAAAAGTATAAAACGGTTTTTTGTAAAAGTCGGGACAATTTTTTTAAGACAAATGATGCAAAGATGTAAATTCACATGTGATAATTTATTTGATTTTATACATATTACACATATTTATACTACTTATAATGGAGGGATTACCATCTCTCCTAAATTTTTTTAAGATGTCATTAATGTGTTTTTTAAGCATTACAAATTTTTATGCATAATGTACACAATAAATAGCTTTTACTAATTTATCTTCCACAACATTTTAATGCTTCATTTATTATTTATTTTTGAATTAGTTTAGTTTTAATGCAAAAATGCACATATAAATGAATATGATTTCAAAATGCATGCAAAACTACAAAGTTCCAAAACTATTATTATATCGTAAGAGTGTTTCGAGAACCAATCTATATCCATTTTGGTTTCTTGAATAGCAACCGAATTGACTTTATGCTTCCTATTTATCTCCTGAATCCAGCTTTTCTTAGCCGATTGGCCAAGACCTTGTATGTTTAAGGACAGTAAATTTATTTTAACACCTGCAATTCTCCTTGGACCCCAATGATGGCCTCAATATTTTTTGCACATCCATCCATATTATATCCCATAGTTTGGCCAATTTCCACCAAACTTTCCATGACTTCCAAAATAGATCCTCCTGGTTTAATTTTTAGAGTGCGATTACTCCCACTTTTAGTACTTGAAACACCTTCCTTGTTAGTTTGCAAGTCCTGATTTGGCTGGTTTATACTATCACCATTGGTCTCCCCAATAGTTTCCTTTACATCAACGGGAGTAAATCCAGGGGGAAGCTTGGATCATCAGAAATATTCTTCTTGTCATGACATGTACTATTATTTTCAAATGCATCACCATTCTCACTTTTATAGTCTTTCTTATCATTTTTCCTATTTAGAATTTTGTAGATTCCAAAAGGATCTTGAGAAGTATACTTCTTGTCATGACTTGTACTATCATTTTCAAATGCATCACCATTCTCATTCATGTAACTGGATTCGGATACGTGATCAACTTCTGTTTCTTTATCCACTTCAAACGTATTTCCATTTATCCCATTAACCTTTTCCCCTTCTTCATCTTCTGATATGTCACCTGCTGAGGAATTGTCACTCCTGTAGTTGCTGAATTCAGAAGACCATGCTTCAAGTTCCTTGACACGGATCCAATATACATGCCCTTTAACAATAACTTTGATCTTATTATCAATTATGGTATGAGGTTTTGTGATCACACACAACTTCTTGTATGGCAAGGACGGATCCTCTTCATCTTCCACTTCTGATAAGGAACCCCATTGGGTAACAATTTTAGCAAACGTATTACGAGTCCACGCTCTCCTAGGCAAGCCTTCAACTGAGATCCAAACGAGTCTATTTTCACTAACAAAAAAATCACTAGCAGGAAGAAGTTCTTTAAACCAAGATGCCACTCCCATATGCTTACTCATTTTCTCCATAGATGAGATTGACCCGGTGTCTATCAGAACCCAAAATCCACCTAAGTACGTGAGGTTAACCTGCTCGAAGCCTTCGTTGGCTAGAATTACATAAAGATTTGATAACGCGTTGATATCCTTTAATTTCCCCATAAGGAGACAAGACATATCTTTTTCCAGAATACATGAGTCATCAAGGACTATAGCTGGGGAAGGATCAAAAGCCATCTTGGTGTTTTGAACACTAGTTTTCAGGATCGAAGCAAAAGAGTTATTGGCAGCACCCTCATTCCCCTTTGTTTGTTGAGCCATATAAGACCTAGGTTCCCTTTGGAATCTAACTAGGTTAGCATGTAAACGTAACCGACCAATCCAAATAGTGCAAAGATTACCAATGAGACGATCTAAATTATCCACCTTTATAAAACGAACAAAAGAAAATTTTTTTCCAGCTTTGGATTTCTTTAAAGGGATGTAAACATCAATTACCTTACCATATGCGTTACAAACGTTCCAAAGATCTCGGGCAGAAAGATGGTCAGGAAAATTCGTAACAAAAACCGAATTGGAAATCTTCATGGTAAGATCCTCCTTGGAATTAAGCGATCTCTGATGTTGTTTGTCCATTATTTAGAAATGATTAGATTGATTTTGCAATTGATTTGGGGAAAAAAGTTAGGGTTAGATTTGGGGAAAAAGGGTTTACTTGGAACTCAGTCTAAATTGATTGCTAATTCTGTTCCCATGATTAGATTTAGGATTGAGTTTGGGTAATAGATTCAAAATCGTTTTGCTATTGGTAAAGTTATTGTAAGAGAAAAAATATAAAATTGAAAACATATTATGCCGAAAATTTTATTATTTGATACCCGCCATCGCAACGCGCGGTTACCCTACTTTAATATTCTAAAGAGTTGAAATATGCGACATGAAACTTTTGGCATCCGCAAGTTTATCGTCACATAAAACGTTTTAGATTATAAAGCATGGTTTATTGAAATTTTTTATTTCAGGGTATCCGCCGTCGCATTGCGCGGCTACCCTGCTAGTTATCTCATAATATTTACATTACAAATTTATTTTACATATTTTAAGTAGTACTTGAATCAATAACCATTTTATTAGGGAGCTTCTTACACAATATGAGATACTATTAAGACACGAGCCGTTTGGTGTTATAGTTTATCAATTTTCGCAATCACACTTTTTTTTTTTTTTTTTTTTTTTTTTTTTTTTTGAACGGCAGATGATATATAACTAACTAGCAAAAGCTAAGAAACAAGATTACATGGAAGTTACAGGATCTTTTAACCAACCTATCCAACTAATCTTCCTAGAGGGATTTCTAGACGAAATCCATAGAAAAGATTGAGAAACTATAGAGTCCCAGAGCGTGTCCTTCCTAGGATGACAACTGGAAAAAATCAAACTATTACGGAAATTCCAAATAGACCACATGAGAGTCCCTCCCACCCCTTCAAGAACAAGCCGCACCTTAGTGGGAACATGGAGAGAATCTAACCATTCAAACCAATCCGTAAAGGTGCCACAAACCGGAATGTCCATCTCCCACCACTTAGCCAAAAGATACCACAAATCTTTCGCCAAGCCACAATTGAAAAAGGAATGATTAACCGTTTCGAGATCTCCAAGGCATATTGGGCAATCACACTTTGCTATTCGGTAGTTTTATTTCTCACGTTTAATTAAACATTGAAAATTACGTTACGTGTTTATTTGCTTTACTACTCTTATTGTTTACTTTTGGCTATACGTATGTATGTCAATATTTTAGGTTTTGGGTTTCGAATCAAGCGACATATAAGCTTTACAATATTACTAAGTTGAACGTATGTGTGTCAATAACATATGCATGGACGCCAAGTTGTTGCTAAGTATGCATCTCAATCCCAAATACGGGAAATGTAACAAACTATGTATGTCTATTCTAGATACGAGAAATTTCATTTCCAAGGAATGATAATGACACCGTTATTTACAGAAAACTAAAACTCTAAAATGTGTTGTCACGAAAATAAAAGAACCTCAACCGACTATTAAAGAGTAACGAACTTAACTACAACTCTAAGATGTGTGGTCACGAAAATAAAAGAACCTCAACCGACTATTAAAGAGTAACGAACTTTATATGGTAAATAGATATAAAACTTGATAGAAGATACATGACGGATGAAAAAAAGGTTACTTTTGTTTTCTAACATATTTTATTTAAATTTAAAACCCTCTTAATCATAATCTGACTCATTCAGATATAATCAAATATTTTAATCTTTAAAATCGTTTTTTCTTTCTTGTTCAGAGACTCAAATCTCTTACCAAACAAGAGACAAAAGACATGCCTTGCTAACTCTCAAAGAACCGTTGAGTGTTTATACGTTTTTAATGCATAAAAACAATATTTTAATGCACAAAAATGGTTTTGATGCACAAAATTTTCAGCTTGTTTATATTTTTATGCACAGTAAAAGTTTAATACATATACAAAAAAGAACTTGGTTGCAAAAACAAATTTTTTATGCACAAAATGTCGATTTACAAAATTTTCATGCGAAAACATTTTTTCCACAATTTTTTCGCATCAAAACTCTACACATTTAGAAAAACTTCATTCACAATTTTTTTATGTACCAACTTCTCGTATCTCCTGGAATTTTTTTAGCTAAATATGTTTACATACTTGCAAATAATTTCTTGTAATTGACAAACAATTGTCATATTATTAATACAAAATTATTGACATAAAAACTTTCTATATTTACCATCTTAAAACACTTTTCATTTGATCCAAAGCTTACATGTATATAAAAGACCTATACGGTGTATGAGGTGGTTTTCAGAAGGTATCCTATTCCTGTCCGATTATAAATATTTTTAACATTATAATCAGTTTGTACTTCTAGTATTAAAAGATATCGATCATGTCTTGTACTCGTAACATGAAGAAGAGAAGGTTGCCATGCCACATGGTTGTGAGCCTACCTTTTTGTCTTTGTTTTCATTCAATTTCATCATCAATCCAACACCCATCAACCTTCAAACCATGCCATCGACATCATGCTTCCCTTGGGATACCATAAATAAATGTATGAAAGTAAAGTTTTCTCCCCAATTTAGCTTTTTCATAATATGAAGAAAACATAAAAAGTGCCAGAACAAAAACGAATATCGTGAAAATAAATTAAACATGATTTATGCATTACGTATTTGATCTTTAAATGTCTTTTTATAAATATATAGTTTTACACGTCTTATTTATTTGCCATTTCTGCATTACATGAAAACTAATTAAATATAAGAAATCATAAGAGGCACGATGGAGATAGGTTGTTAGGTCTCAGCACCATTTATTGAATCAATTGGGTTGGCATGATCACTCAAATTTATTAAGTTAATATTAATCCCAACCATATGATGGGATCGTATTAAGATTTCCACTTAATCAATCTATCTCTATATATAGCAATAACATTTAATATGACACAATTGTCGTCATGATGTAAAATTTGTCCATTTACTAAAAAAAAAGAAATATATCTTGTTTAGAGGCATTTTATTTTGCATACTCAAAAATTCTTGCATACTAAGAGATAAATTCACACCTTCCATCTAGTTTGATCTAATGGTGGTAATTAACCTAAGATTTTTATGTCTAAACCTAAGTCCATGTTTATTTTTCTTATCTTTTTCTTTTCTTTTTATCTTTCTTATTTATTTCTCATTATTTGTAATTTTTATCACTTTTTTTAATTACACGTTTTTTTTTGTTTTTCGTTTTCGTCAGTTTTTATATGTTTTTGTCAGTTTTTCCGCTTTTTATACGTTTTCGTTTGTTTTCATACGTTTTCGTCCGTTTTCATACGTTTTCGTCCGTTCTCTTACGTTTTCGTCAGTTTTTTTACGTTTTCGTCCGTTTTCATACGTTTTCGTCCGTTTTCTTATGTTTTCGTCTGTTTTCTTACGTTTTTGTCCGTTTTCATACGTTTTCGTCCGTTTTCGTCAGTCTTGTTACGTTTTCGTCTATTTTCTTACGTTTTCGTTCGTTTTTATCCGTTTTCATACGTTTTCGTCCGTTTACATACGTTTTCGTCCGTTTTCTTACGTTTTCGTCCGTTTTCAAACGTTTTCGTCAGTTTTCTTACATTTTCATACGTTTTTGTCTGTTTTCTTATGTTTTTGTTCGTTTTCGTATGTTTTCTTACCTTTTCTTATGTTTTCTTACGTTTTCGTCTGTTTTCTTATGTTTTTGTCCGTTTTCATACGTTTTCGTCATTTTTCTTATGTTTTCGCCTGTTTTCTTACATTTTCGTCCATTTTCCTATGTTTTCGTTCGTTTTCTTACGTTTTCATACCTTTTCGTCTGTTTTCTTACGTTTTCGTCCGTTTTAATACGTTTTCATGTGTTTTCTTACGATTTTGTCCGTTTTCTTACGTTTTCATCAGTTTTCATAGGTTATATACGCTTTCGTCTGTTTTTTTACGTTTTCGTCCATTTTTAGACGCTTTCATCTGTTTTCAGACGATTTCGTCCGTTTTCATACGTTTTCGTCCATTTTCATCCGTTTTAATATTTTCGTCCGTTTTCATACTCTTTTTTCTGTTTTCATACGTTTTTATACGCTTTTCATTCGTTTTTATACGTTTTTGTCCGTTTTCATACGTTTTCGTCCGTTTTTTGCATTTTTTATACGTTTTCGTCTATTTTCATGTGTTTTCATGCTTATTATTAAACTTTACTATATTACATGTCTAATATCAATCGTGATATTTTATTATAAAAAAGTTAATGTCTAATATCACTTGTGATATTTCATAAACAAACAAGTGTGTTTTTTAACCTTTAATATCACCTGATATATTTCATTGCTCTGTATATTTTATATATTATCACCTATGTGTTTTCTAATATTTTTATAATTTTCAGTTACAAGATAGTTTTTATATCTTTCATCTCAATTGAGAAGCGCATATTTTTTAATGCAACCAATGTTATCTATCACTTGTGATATTATACTCTTAGTAGAAATAAAATGGTTAAAGTCTCTTTAGGTGAATTCTTATTTTGTTAAAAAAATGCTAATTTAATGCAACACTTGTTTGGTTTTGAGAATATGTCAAGTCTCTATTTTCATAGTTTGCTTCCTTTTTATTCATTTTGATATTTTTAAGTGACACTTATTTATCTCTTGTGATATAACACTGTAAGAAAGATGAAGAGTATTACACTCTTCATCATATATGTGTTATCAGTTGTGATACTCAACTAAGAATGTGAAATATTAAATTCATACCAAATGTGATAAGAATTTAGTATTTTACCAAGTATATATGAAAGAAATGAAAATAAACATCACTTATTATATTACTGTGATGATTCTGTTCATTTTTCTTATTTGTGTTTTTGAAAATATTTAGGAAGATTTTTGTGTTTTATGATACTATGAAATATTAGAAAAGGTGTTTAACTGAAAACAAGAGATGTTATGAAACTTTTGTTAAACTTGTGGTGAATTTTTCTATTTAATGGATACATTGTGCATGTTTCGATAGGTTTTATAGCGGAATTTAAAGATATCTATGGTTGAATCAGCAAACTAAAAAAGTTATGGTTGAAGAAATCACACATCTTTATAAACAAACTGAGTAAGCTCAAAGACTTGTGATATCACCTCACTTTTGATATCACATGATATCACAGGTGATATAAACTATGATATCACACATGTTATCACCGGTAATATCACACATGATATCGCAGGTGATATCAACGGTGTTATCACACATGATATCACGTGTGATATCACAAGTGAGGTGATATCACCTGTGATATCACAAGTGTTTGAGCTTCCTCAGTTTGTTTATAAAGATGTGTGCTATCTTAAACCATAGCTTATTTAGTTTGCTGATTCAACCATAGATATTTTCAAATCCCGCTATAAAACCTATCGAAACATGCACAATGTATCCATTAAATAGAAAAATCCACCAAGTCTAACAAAAGTATAACATCTCTTTTTTTTAGTCGAACAACTTTTCTAATATTTCATAATATCATAAAACACAAAAATATTCCTAACCATCACAATTTTAAACTGATAACACATACATGATGAAGAATGTAATACTTTTCATCTTCCTTACAGTGTTATATCACAAGAGATAAATAAGTGTCACTTACAAATATCAAAATGAAAACGTCTGAAAACGGACAAAAACGTATTAAATCGAATAAAAAACGTATAAAAGCGTATGAAAACGGACAAAAACGTATAAAAATAGACAAAAACGTATAAAACAAACAAAAACGTATAAAACAGATGAAAATGTATGAAAACAGATGAAAATGTATGAAAACGTATAAAAACGGATGTAAACGTCTAAAAACAGACGAAAACATCTAAAAATGGATGAAAACGTAAAAAAACGGATGACAACGTATGAAAACGTCTGAAAACGTATAAAAACGGACGAAAATACATGAAAACGTAAAAATACAAACGAAAACGTCTAAAAACGGACGAAAATACATGAAAAGCTAAAAAACAAAAAAACGTATGAAAATGGCCAAAAACGTAAGAAAACGGACGAAAATGTAAGAAAACAGACGAAAACGTATGAAAGCATAAAAACACGTCTGAAAACATATGTAAAATGGACGAAAACGAAAGAAAACGGACGAAAATGTATGAAAACGAACGAAAATGGACAAAAACGTATGAAAACAAACGAAAACGTAAGAAAATTGACGAAAACATATGAAAACGGACGTAGACGGGCGAAAACGTAAGAAAACAGATGAAAACGTATGAAAACAAACGAAAACGTATAAAAACGGACGAAAACGTTTGAAAACAGACGAAAATGTCTAAAAAAGGACGAAAACGTAAAAACGGACGAAAACGGACAAAAACGTCTTAAAACAGACGAAAATGTATATAAACGTACAAAAACGTACGAAAACGGATGTAAACGTACAAAAACGGATGAAAACAGACGAAAACGTAAAAAAAATGACGAAAACATATGAACACGGACGAAAACGTATTGTTGGAATCACTCCTAAACCTTAATTCAAGTGTTAGTTACTCATATGTAATAGGTAGTTTATTATGGCCTTTATGTTTGTTTAAGGTCAAACTTATGTAGAAGGCCCATAAGCTTAGGCCCATGTCCAATAAGGAAAAGGGAAGGAGTAGGAGTGTTGCCCTAGCTCCTTACCTATAAATACTATGTAATAACCCTCACTTGAGGGTTGGTTGTTCAAGTTTTTCTTTCATTCACATCTTACGCGTAACCGTCCTTATCATAACGTGTGTGTGTGTTTGATTCTTGCTCAATCGCCTTTGTCTCTTTCTATTAAACTTGTGTTGTAAATCTAGTGACCTAACACGTATAAAAACAAACGAAAACGTATGAATACAGATGAAAACATATGAAAGCGAAAAAAAACTTGAATAAAAAAAACGTGAATTAAAAAAAAAAATCATTTTAAATAAAAACGTGAATTCCAAAAAAAAAAAATGTTAATAAATAAGAAAGACAAAAAGACAAAGAAAAATGAGAAAAAATAAACATAGACTTAGGTTTCTATATTAGATCTTAGGTTTATCCCCACCATTAGATTAAACTAGATGAATGGTGGAGATTTGTCCTTTGGTAAGCAGCATAATAAGAGTAATCATTTGAAAATTTTTCGTCTTGTTTAATTGGACTACAGTACTGTTAGTTTTCTCCAAATAAACAAATGAATGTTTGTAAATGTAACCAACAAATGATAACCAATCAAAGATTGTTGTTTTCTAGATAAAACGAGAAGTAACAGTTCTGAAAGTCGTTATTAGAATAATATTATTTTTAATTATTGTAGTTATACAAATAAGAGACGACTAATTAGAAAAGGAAAATGATAAATATATCTAACTAAATAGGCCTAAAATGAGACCTAACGCATAAATGTATTGTACAGTAACAGTACTGCACAATACATTTATGCATTAGATCTTCTTTTAGGCCTATTTAGTTAGGCCCATGTATCATCACGAAAAATTAAAAAAATATAATAAGATTTGAGATCCAAACAGAATTATGACATGAGGTACTTAACATAGACAATTCCCATCAGTCACGGAAAACAAAAAGTGGACCATGCGGACGCTAGTGACACATTTCTGTATCACGCACCGCTAATAAACTATACCAACTTATTTAATATATTATAGAAACTTTTTGCTTTATAGAAATCAGGTTTTTAATCTTTCATATTTGTGATAAGATGATGAATAGTTTATGTTAAAATGGTTGTCCAATCCTAAACTAATTCACAAGTTTACCATTATACTGTATAACATTAATTGAACTGGTTTAGAGAGCCAGCACTGTTCCGAAGCCAAGGCTTGAGGAATTGGCTTGAGAAATAGAATGGTTTGGGTGCACTATGAATCCATGGCTTGAGCCGACACGGTTTACACATTGATCCGAGCTGAGCCGACAACTTAGAAGGAATTAAATAATGGTTACTGGGTTTTCACTTAATTGGCGCCTAATTAAGAGGGTTTGCTGCATGTTGTACACCTATTTTGTATTGGAATTAGGTGTTTTTTTTTATAGCAAAATCAGGCCAGATTTTTCATTTTTTGGTTTTTTATACACAATGGGTGTCGGTAAAATAAATAAATCTGAAATTTATTTTATGCTAATTTTGCATGTCGAATTTAATCCGCTCATCTATGATAATGTGTGCTTTTTCAAGTTCTTGAAAATAATGTTGGGGTTTTGTGTAAGAACGTTGTTTATGTTGAGTTGTGCGAGTTTGATTCTGTTGATGGTGATATTAAGGTATGTTTTCTTTTTGCTGGTTATAGGTTTATGGTGATTTGAGTTATTTGTATTAATGTGTTTTGGCTAGTTAGTTCTGAGGTAAAATAAAGTGTGTAAATTTATGTTTTTCTAATGTTTGGGGTTAAAATGAGAGCAAGGTTGTTTAATTTATGCAAAAGTTGCTAACTTAATTGTAGTGGTTTTGTTAATAATTAAAGAACAGAGGTTTGTTTTTGTGTGAACTTTGTATTAAAGAACTGTGGTTTTGATTATTGTTAGTTTCTTTTTTGAATGACAAAAGAGAATTTATAGAAAAGCTAGCAAGGTGATAGAAGAAAGATTATATTGGGGTGTTTAACCAATCTTGCCAATTTGACAAGTGATTTCCTCTATGCTTTAACCATGAAAATGAAACTAAGCGAATATTATCAAAAATATCATATTTTCTCATTTGATGAGAGGAAAATATGATTGCATTTTGATACTTCCATAACGTCCAACATGTAGCAGCTATGATCACCAGGAGACGATCACGTTTAAACTTGGACCCTAAAATCAAACCAAGCCACGAACGACAATCTGAGAACGAGTGCATTTGTTGAGCTGAGAAGCAACCCATCTGAAGATAATCCTCCAAACATCCGACGCAAGTGAGCATGTAACGAAAATATGATCAGTTGACTCAATACCAGTATGACAGGAAGGACAGTGAAGAGATTCTATTTCCAATCCACATAGAGATAAATTCAAGTGATCCGGTAGACGATGCAAGCATAGTCTCCAAAAAAAAATATGTTCACCTTTATAGGAAGAATATTGGACCAAAGAGAATCATAGCTATTAAACGGGAGAGTGATCGCATCGATGTGTTTTCGAGTATCACTAATAGAGAACATACCTTCTACCATGTATCCGGACTGAAGGTTAGCTTAAAAGAATGAAGTTCATTGAGCAACTCAGTAAATGAAGTGCCGATCCTACCATTTTCTACCGGCCGACGCCATTGCCAAGAAAATGTGTTACCCGTTATACGATCCGATATCAGATAGTTTTCATTAGTATCTAAATGAAATAATCTATTGTAACGAGTGTATAACGAAGATTCCCCGATCCAAATGTCCTTCCAAAATCGAATTGACGTTTATTACCCATTTTAAATCGTAGGGTATTGATAACATAAAATAATATTGATTTTGTTAGCATCAATTCCCCTTTTATATTGACAAATTATGATAATAATATTATAAGTTATGCCTTATTTATTCATATTTCATTTTAGGATTATCAATGGAGTATGGAACGACGTTTGGACAATTAAGGCTTAATCATTCCTCTACCATGAAGACTATGACGCAACTAGGTGATGATGGTACACCGTAATATATTGAAGACTTGTTTACCACAAAATGAAGATTACGCCGTAACCAACTACTAAGGTTACGACATAGAAGTTACTCAGAAGATGTTGTGAATATTACGTCGTAACTAGCATGGAGATTGCGACGTAGCATTCCGTCGTTGAAGATTATGGCGTAACCACATTCTAGGTTACGCCGTAAGTGTGGATAAACTCTAAATGTTATCCTTTGTTGAAATGATTACGACGTAAACAGTGCATAGGGTTACGCTGTAGCTTTGTCGAGTTTTCTAGGCCTATAAATACCACACCAATTTTACATTCCAAATCATCTTCCCTTTCCCAAACCTTAACTAGGGTTTGGGGAGAGCAACCACAGAAGAAGAACGAAGGCTTAGGAGGTCAGAATAATGAAATTCTCGTCTACAACTATCATTGTATTCGAGTTTGGATTCTTTAATGTTTTTCTAGTAATCATACAATGAATTCATTTTGTTAATTCAAGTTTTAGTTGCATTGTTTATTCTCTTTTCTTCCTTTATATAGACATCTTCTTTTCCTATTCGTAGATCGCTAGTTTCGGTAGTGTTCAAAGCTTGTTAGTATCTAGTGTGATAGGGAAATTGACTGTGGAAAACTAGAAAGGGGGGGGGGGTTGAATAGTTTTACCAACTAAAACTTGGTTTTAAACTATTTAGATCGACTTATGTCAATCTTTTTAAACATGTGTGTTGGATGTTGATAGATAAGCATATATAAATATGTAATGAAAAGATAAGGAGTAAGAAGCACAAAACCACAATGCGAGTATTTATAGTGGTTCGACTACAAGGACACCTTCCTTGCCTTACTCCACTCCCCGTGTCACCTACTCGAGAGTTCGTAAACACTACACGACACCAACTCCTTATGGCGGAGAAGCCTTCACAACGTTGCCTACTCTTTATCCGGTACAAGGCTAGATACCGGGTTCTTTCACAAGGTAGAACCAAACCTATCACAACGTTGCCTACCCTTTATCCGGTACTAGGCTAGATACCGAGTTCCATTACAATGGAGGAACTACTACCCAACACTACACAAATCATATCCCTAAGATGATCCACTCCTTATGACAACATCAACAAGGATATCAATATCCTTTGACCCAGTACAAATCTATCTTGTACATCGAACACACCATATCGAATGTACACCTTAGGAACCTTTCACTAATGCCTTTGACTCGACCTCTAGGAACCCTTCACTAATGCCTTGTGACTTGACTTCTAGGCACCCTTTACTAATGCCTTTAGCCTTGACTTCTAAGCACCTTTCACTAGTGCTTTCAATACCGATGTTCGACACCTTTCACTAATGTCTTCGTCTTGACCCTCTAGACATCTTTCACTTATGTCTTCAACACTACACTTCTAATGAGAAAGAAGAGAACTATCAACAAGAGAACCTCAGTAATCTTGATGATGACGAAGCATGGCAACTCATGGACTTGAGCTTGCTCGACTTCAAGAGGTGGTGATCTCGCCTTTAAGAGGAACCTAGAGAATCACACAAACACAAAACTACATACAAAGATCACTTGGATCTGTGGTTAGAGAGCTTACAACTCAAAGCGAAAATATATATGAAAGGGGTGAGTTACAATGAAGAAATAGCTCACTATTATAGAGGAAAAAGTGCTACTGTTCCACGGATCCCACGGATCCCTCACTTGAGGGATCCGTCCAGTGTAGTCCTGGGGATCTGTGGGACGCTCCTCTTTCCCCATGGGTTTTGGGTCATGGGTCCTAGACTTTGGACCATGGGTATCCAAGTAGATACAATATATTTACAAGATGCAATGCATCTAGTGCATGGGTCATGGGTTAAAACCATGGGTCATGGATAATATCCATATATGACTTATGCATGATGTCATGCAATGGGTTATGGGTTATGCTCCATGGGTCATGAACTTTGGGTTTTACCCAACAACATTCAATGTATTTGGTCAATGGGTCAAATACTTAAACTTCTACCCATTATAATACATACTAATTATGTATATATCTACCCAATATGTAAACACTAGTTGTTGTACATATGTATTACTAAATCATAAAAACACTATTACTTGTTTAGTGTTTTATGTGAAATCGTAAGTGTGTTGGTAAACTATTGACTCAAACTATTTACATGTTTTATTTGTTTCGTTAAAATGATTTTACGTTTGTTATCGACAAAACATTAGAAGATAGTAAAATATAAATAAACATTTTTACGGCTTATTTGTTGTTGGAATCACTCCTAAACTAGAATTCAAGTGTTAGTAATTAATATGTAATAGTTAGCTTAATTATGGCTTTTAGGTTAGTTATCATGCCAAGGCTTATGTAGAAAGCCCATGAGCCTTGGCCCAAGCCCATAAGAAGGGAAGGATGCTAGTAGTGTTGCCCTAGCTCCTTGCCCTATAAATAATCTTGTAAACCCTCACTTGAGGGTGGGTTGTTCAATTCATTCACTTGCACTCTACGCATAACTCTTCTAATACTCATACGTGTGTGTGTGTGTGTGTTTGTTCATCCGATCACTTCTTTTCTATTTCTTCTATTGATGCTTGTGTTACAATATGGGAACCTAACAGTGGTATCATTCGCCATCTAGTTGGGTGAAACGGTTTGTTTTTGAAGTTATCTTGTCTACTCGTAAGTTTCATGTTTTTCACCTTTATCACGCAAAAAGCTTTCATTTTTTCACTTAAAAACTCAAGATTCTTGTACTTTTAAGGTTATTTGGTGTTCAAGTTTAAGTTTTTGGCAAAATTTTTGAAACTTTACGCGTGTAGATTCGTTTTTGAGCTTGATTTAATTCGTGTACTTCTTTCTACGTGTAAGGTGAAAAAGAGTTTTGGATCATCAAGTTTTAAACTTTCTTGTTATTTTGGTGATATTGAAGCTATTTCATCATAAAAATCAAGTTTCTAAACACTTTTGGGCATAAAATCAGTTTTTGGTGATTTTTGGTACTTTCTACTCGTAAGCGAAAACCCTAAACTTACGCATAAGCTTCTCAAAGTTTGATCTTCAGTGCTATTGGTTTACTCAGTGTTTTCTTGCTTGGATAAGCCTGAAAACACTTCGACTTTGGATATCTTTTACACTGGAAAAGTGTAAAGGGCTTTTTGGGTTAAAACCCTAGTTTTACGCATAAGCATAAAAGCTTACGAGTAAACATCTTACGCCTAAGCATTTTCTACGCATAAGCAAGTCTTACGCCTAAGAAAATATTACGCATAAGGTTCTTACTTCTAAGTCTTTGGTTTACGCATAAGCTAAGGTTTCACCAAGTCTACGCGTAAGCAGTTCTTACGCGTAAGCTCTTGTATACGCGTAAGTTGGGTATTATGCGTAAGGTCCTTTTCTACGCATAAGCTTCTTGTCTACGCGTAAGCTACTTGTCTACGCATAAGCTGGTTTTCTACGCCTAAGCACTTTTTGGCGGGAAAATTTGAGTAAAATTTAAATTTTAGGGGAGACTAAACATTTAATTTTTACGCGAGATTCAAATTTTGGTTTAACTGTGAAAATTTTGGTCAAAAATTCAAATTTTTGGGCCTAAATTCAAATTTTTTCGGTCAAATTTGGCGTCAAAATTGTCACAACTCAAATTTTTTCTTCAACCTTAGAATTGCTTTTTATAGTGAATTTCAAATTTTGGGAGCGAAAATTTTTCAAAATTATTTTTGGAGGGAAAAATAGAAATTTACTATATCGGCCTTCTGTATGCTATATCGACTTCGCACCTTTTTTCTTTGATTCTTCCGACTTCATCACAATAATCAAGGGGGAGATAAAATGTATCAATCAAGGTCGCTGATGAATGAGATATAGACACATTTGATGAATCGGTGCATGGAACAATTTCGATCTCTTCATTCACACCTTAAGGTCCTCTCAAACAAAGAATTAGCAGGAACTTGTTCTGAGTATAGATTCAAACGAGCCTTTCCATCACTCTTTGGAATAGACTTGGATATCTTCACTGATACAATGTTTCACAACGTAAATCAACTTGAATTCCAACTCAACAAAGATGAAATCAACGAAAATGAATCCACAACCGCTTTGAGAGTCCTCAAGGAACAGTTTCAGCAGTACATCGATTCGCGATTCTATGACACTAAAATGACAAATAAGTATTTCTTAGCGTTCACTCAAATGCAGACACAAAATTTCAAAGATATATTGCTCCAACATATGGAAGCTATTGAGAAAACAATCGCTGAAAGAGTACTTCACAGAAAAGTGCATGCCAATAAAGTTAATGAACAGAAGTTGCAAATTCAAGAAGAGGAAGTTAATATGCTTAAAGTATTGGATGCTAATTTGGTTGTCACGATAAGCAGTGGGACAGAATCAGAAAAGCAGGATGACAGCAGCAGATCAGGGGACGAAATTGATGATAACTGTGCAGATATCATACCCAACTATGACACAGAGTCCAACTTTGACAATGAAAAAATGTTTGAGGAAGATATCGTCCCCACCTATGACACAGAGCCCAACTGTTACAAAGAACATATGGTTGAGGTACAATCTACTGTTGATCATACCATGCCTGCAAATACGATACAACAAACTGAGCAACCTGAATTCAGAAATGAAGGAGAGGTTGACCAGCGTATTGTACAAAGTCCTGAAAACTGTCTTATGTCTGAGCCCTTACTTGTTAACAACACAACTGAAACATCAAACCAAACTCTTGAATCTGAAAACATTCTTCTCAAAAAGACCATTGCTTAGTTTCAAAAAGATTTATCAAAACTTGAGGCTCATTGCATCTCTCTTGAACTTAAAATGCGAAACAAAATTTTAAACTCAGAGCCAAATAGTAAAGCTTTGAATGAACAAAGTAATCGTGTGGATACATTAGTGAAAGAAAATGAGCATTTAAAGGCTCAAATTCAAGCAAAGGGGCTTGCACATGTTGCTTTACAAAACAAATTGAGAAGATTAACTGTCAAGAGGGTGGATACTAAGTTTACAAAACCAACAATCTTGGGGAAATCATCTCTTCAACCAATCAAAAACCATTCAATAGTTAGACAACCAACTGCTTTTAAATCTGAACGTTCAAAATCTTCAAAACCACGGTTTGCCTCCCAAGTTGTTGAGAATAATCATTTGACAAATCCAGTCACTCCACATTCTTGGCCCAAGAAAAATGATTCTATTTCTGTTAAACCTGTTTCTATTAAATCTGTTTCTGTTAAACCTCCACAAGTAGTTGCACCTGGCCCGTCTAGGATTAGTTCGAACATAGTGTCTAAACCGAGCATTAAAATTAAAAATCCATATGATTCAAATGACGCGTACAACAACTATGATCTAGAAAAGGCTAGGAAAAGGGGAATACTCCAAAAAGATGGAATCTTAGGTTCATGACCTAGTGTGATGCCTTCTAGTGTGTTGCATAACACTTCTTGTAGTAGCAAACCAAAACCTAAGTTTAATCAACAAACTGTTAGAAATAAACCCGTTGATCTAAATGTAAAATTTCAGAAACCTAATAGGTGGATCAATATAGGACGCAAACTCTTCCCAAAAGAAGTTTCAACATCCCCTAGATCTAACCATAGATGGATTCCAACGGGTAGAGTTTTCAACACTGTTGGTCTTAGGTGGATTCCTACAGGCAAGATACTAAGTAGTTGCATCATAACAAGTGTGAAACCCACAACATCCATCCCTGAGGTAGGAAAGGAAATCATCAAAATGGCATGTTCAGGTGTCAAGAAGATTATTGACACTACATCTTTATGCTTCTAACATCTGGAACCCAGTTACACTTGGGGATCCATGTTTTTTCTTTCTTGCCCCCTTCTATTTTTATATACAGGTACATCAGCTATGGCTCCTACTGCAACACAACTTAGGACCCGTTTCTCAACGTCTAAAATATAATGATCCATCAGCTGCACCATCATTGTACTTAATCGTCAAGAATTGGAAAGTTTGTTTGCTCCAATGTTCGAAGATTCTTTAGAAAGTTGTGCCTCAGATGTATCAAATGTTTCCGCTGCACAACCTGATCATATTATAATTCTTGATACATCATGAATCTACAACAACAACCGTTGCTGCAGCTGCACCTCCAATCGAATCTCCGATAATAGAAGATCAAATTGTTTCCAACAACAATGTCACAACTGATGATCAACAACAATGGCTTCTGAGCATAACAGCTTGGAACCCGGTCACAACCATTTAAACTTCCCTCAAACCCCATCATCAGCTGAACCAAGCCCCCAGCTTACTCGTCAACAAATGGAAAAGCTATTTGCTCCTCTATTTAGTGATGATATTGATGAACGTGCTCCAGGTGTATCCAATGTTTCCGCTCCTCAACCTGATCATATTCAAATACCTGATACACCTGCTACAACAACTACTGTTGAAGAAGCACCACCAGTTGACTCTACAACAACAGTTGAACAAACTGCATCCAACGACGCTGAACCAGCTGATGATGTTCTGAACAATGAAGTACCCCCACCTGCAGATTTTGATCCAAATGCGTTCTTCAACCCGTTTGGTAATGAAACTGCCACATCTGATGTCGCGGAATCATCCACAAGCCATTTGAATCCTCCAAATCTGCACAATGTATACCAACATCAACCCTCTACACATCGTTGGACAAAAGACCATCCTCTTGAGAACATCATTGGTAACCCGAATCAACCAGTCGTAACTAGACAACGTCTTCACACAGACGGTGAACATTGCATTTATGCACTCACTGTCTGCCAATCTGAGCCTAAAAACATTAAAGACGCAATGACCAAAGACAACTGGATTGAATCCATGCAAGAAGAACTCAATTAGTTCAAACGTCTTGAAGTATGGGAACTGGTTGAAAGACCAACAGGGGTCTACATCATTGGTCTCAAATGGATTTGGAAAAACAAATTGGATGCTGCAGGGAACGTAATAAGAAATAAGTCACGTCTGGTGGCTAAAGGTTATCGACAGGAAGAGGGTATTGACTTTGAAGAATCATTTGTTCCGTTTGCTCGTCTTGAGGCTGTTCGGATCTTCCTCGCATTCGCGACTCATATGAACATAACGGTCTTTCAGATGGACGTCAAAACTGCTTTTCTGAATGGGAAACTGAAAGAAACGGTTTATGTCAGCCAACTAGAAGGATTCGTTGATCCCGAGTTCCCAAACCATGTTTACAAACTGAACAAAGCTTTGTACGGACTCAAACAAGCTCCTCGGGCGTGGTACGATAAGTTATCATCCTTCTTCATTGCCAATAATTTCACCAAAGGTTCGGTCGACCCAACTCTTTTCATACAATATCACGAGCACACATTTTAATCGTTCAAATTTACGTGGCTGGCATCATTTTTGGGTCAACATATAAAAAGTACTCAATCGCTTTTGCAAAACTAATGAAAAAACATTTTGAAATGTCCATGATGGGTGAACTTACGTTCTTTCTAGGACTGGAAGTTCATCAATCACCCCGTGGTATTTTCTTGAGTCAGTCCAAATATGCCCTTGAACTTTTAAACAAATTTGGAATGCAAAACTGTGACACCTATGCCACACCAATGGCACATACCAAGAAACTACACGCTGATTTACATGGGAAATTAGTGGACCATACCAAATACCGAAGTATCATTGGGTCTCTCATGTATCTAACAGCTAGCAGACCTGATATTGTTTTTGCCGTATATCTTTGCTCCCGTTATCAGTCGAGACCAACTGAAACCCACCTCTCCTAGGCTAAAAGAATCCTCTGATACATCAAGGGAACCATTAACTTGGGGATCTGGTATCCGAAGGATTCTGGTTTTGAACTAACAGCTTTTTCAGACGCTGATCATGCAGGATGCTTAGATTCACGAAAAAGTACTTCAGGAGCATTACAATTTCTTGGTGATAAACTGGTGTCATGGCAATCGAAGAAGCAGAATTGTACATCGATGTCCTTAACCGAAGCAGAATATGTAGCCATGTCGGCGTGTTGTGCTCAAGTCATTTGGATGAGAACACAACTAAAAGACTATGGTTACGTATTTGACAGAATCCCGATGTACTGCGACAATCGGAGTGCTATTGCGATCTCGTGAAACTCTGTTCAACATTCGAAATCAAAGCACATCGATCTTCGAAATCATTTCATCAAGGAGCACGTGGAAAAGGGTACCGTTGAACTATACTTTGTGGGTACTGAATACCAACTGGCAGATCTTCTCACCAAAGCCTTAGCTCCTACTAGGTTTAATGAGTTGGTCCACCAGATTGGTATGCGGTGTTTGACTCCAGAGAAACTGGCATAACTTTTAAAACATTCTTAAAAATCAGTCAAACACCAAAACCTCTTTTGTAAATATTTTCAAAAACAAAATACAAAATTAAAAAATCTGATAAAACAACAAAAATATTCTTCTATCTATATTTCTTTTATCATGGCAAGTACAAATCTTCCGTAAACACTTTACTCTTTCAAAATTCAGTATTTTCTCGGTCAAGTGTTGAGGGGGAGAAAGTAAATATTTTCCAGCTTCATAAAACCTTGTACTTGCATGTGGAAAACTAGAAGGGGGGGTTGAATAGTTTTACCAATTTAAAACTTCCTTTTAAATATTTAGATCGACTTATGTCAATCTATTTGGTTGTTTATGTTGGACGTTGATAGATAGAAATATAAGCGTGTAATGAAAGATAAAGAGTAAGAAGCACATCACCACGACACAAGTTATTTATAGTGGTTCGGCTACAAGGACACCTTCCTTGCCCTACTCCACTCCCCGAGTCACCTACTC
This sequence comes from Chrysanthemum seticuspe, assembly GCA_019973895.1. Classification (NCBI taxonomy): domain Eukaryota; kingdom Viridiplantae; phylum Streptophyta; class Magnoliopsida; order Asterales; family Asteraceae; genus Chrysanthemum; species Chrysanthemum seticuspe. Next base: position 111,137,179 of record BPTQ01000002.1, on the reverse strand, counting down.
GAGAGTTTGTAAACACTACACCAACTCCTTATGGCGGAGAAGCCTTCACAACGTTGCTTAACCTTTTTCCGGTACAAAGCTAAATACCGAGTTCCTTCACACCAAGGCGAACCACACCTAACACAACGTCGCCTACCCTTTATACGGTGCTAGGCTAACCACCGAGTTCTTTCACACCTTAGGAGAACTAATCCTATCACAACGTCGCCTACCCTTTATTAGGTACTAGGCTAAGTACCTAGTTCCATTACTATGGAGGAACTACTACCCTTCACGACACAACACCTAATCTCAAGGAGATCTACTCCTTGTTACAATACCATCAAGGATATCACCATCCTTGTAAATAAACAAATACTTATGTGTGTAACGATGTACCTCATCGATTATACGACCTAGGCATTCTTCCCAAATGCCACTTGATTTAATTCTTCGGCATCCTTCACTAATGCCTTTGACACAACGCTTGGCACTCTTCACTAAAGCCTTCGTCTTGACACCTATAGCATTCTTCACTAATGCTCTTGACACGAACGATAAGCACCTTTCACTAATGTTTTCGTCTTGACACTTTCGGCATCCTTCACTAATGCCTTTAACCCAACATCTATGGAGAAAGGAAGAACTATCAACAAGAGAACCTTCATTGTCTTGATGATGACGAAGCATGGCAACTCATGGACTTGAGCTTGCACGTCTTTAAGAAGTGGTGATCTTTCCTTTAAGAGGAACCTAGAAGATCACACAAAAACAAAAGACAAACTACATAGATCACTTGGATCTGAGGTTAGAGGGTTAGAATACTTGGGGAAAGTATGTGTGTAAAGTGATGATTAGAAAGGAAGAAATGGCTCTCTATTTATAGAGAAAATTCTCTCCTGTTTCACCGGATCCCACGGATCCCTTCCACTTGGGATCCGGCTAGCACAAAGCCAGGGATCCGTGGAACGCTCCTCTTTGCCCATGGGTATTTTTGGTTATGGGTCATGGGTCATGGGTTATGGGTTGATCCATAGTTTTCTTTCTAGATACAATGTATCTTAAGGATACAATGAACTTGGTTAAGTGGTATAAATAAAACCATGGGTTATGGATCAAAACCATTAGCTAGTTTATTACCCATTTTAGTATTTACATGTTTTTACCCATTATAGTATTTACATGTTTTCACCCATTTTAGTATACTTAGTTTAAGTATATGTTAACCCAATATGTAAACACTAGTTGTTGTACATATGTATCTAAATCATAAAATCACTTAGGCTTGTTCTTAGTGTTTTATGTGATAACGTAAGTGTGTTAGGAAACTATTAACTCAAACTATTTACGTACTCTATTTGTTTCGTTAAAATGATTTTACGTTTGTTATCGACAAAACATTAGAAGATCGTAAAATATAAATAAACGTTTTTACGGCTTATTTGTATTAACAATCTCCCCCTTTTTGTTGATGACAAAATATAAAATTATTTTAAGGAAAAGCTAAAATTCGTAAAAGTTTGAATTTGTAGTTTTTACTTTCTTCTCCCCCTTTTTGTCGAAACAAAAAGTGTTAAAAGAAAACTAACATAATTTAAAAAAAAATGTAAAAATGTAAAGAGAGCAAGTGACGGGAGTGGTACTCGTCTTAACTCCCCCTTGACGAGTCCATCCTTTTGAAAAAGGCGTCAAGGACATAACTTAACATAAACTAATTGTGTTTGCAATTAAGTTTGCAAATGGTTCGTCTAAGTGACGAAAGCGTGCTCCCCCTTGAATATTGCAATGTTGCAATGGGGTGTCATGAAATGTAATCCAAAATCGGATTAAGTTGCAAATGATTTTGCAATGTTATTTGACACAAAGCTCCCCCTAGCTTTATGGTGTCAATATCTTCATGTGTATTTTGAATAACTACAAAACAAAGGTTAGAAAACAAGAGTATAGTGCATAATTTCCTGCAAATAAGACTCAAGTTAGTAGAAATTTGTGCTTCTGTACCACGGATCCCACGGTTACCTTCTTGGAGGGATCCGTCTAGACATTATGGAGGGATCCGGCTATCTGATGATAGTTTTTTCAGCAGTGAAGAGATGTCAAGCAATGCTAATAAGGAAAAGAGATATATGTACAATATAACAAGCACAATACATAAAATAATCATAACATATAAGTATTCATTCAATAAAACAAGAGATACACAACCAAATCTCTAAAAACTAAGAGAATGAACTTTAGCCACACAAGTACTACTAATGCTAATCTCATTACGAGACTTAGAATGTGATAATGTGCTTAAGTCTAGGGATGAGTGGACTTGTTGAATTGATCCAACTTTGCAAGAAGATGATTGAACATGAAATGTATCTCATTTCGTACTTCTTGAACAAGTCGTTGAGTTTTTAGACAATTTGGGCAAATATTGTCTTGGTTTGGCCCCGGAGGAAAAAGGATGTTTTGAGGGGGCTCAATGTGTGTTTGGGGGTCTTCATTTTGAGAAGTAGGGAGAGGTTCTAAAAATGAGGGTGGTAATGGAACTTCTTCCATATGATCAAGGTTGTTCCTTGTCTCCCATGATGGGCTAGTTGGTGTTGTAGGGGGTTCCCGATTCAATGAAAAGGTTGGTGAATGGGAGGTTTTTGGTGGTGAATGGAACAATGAATATATGTTTGGATGAGGAAGAGGCTCATTCAAGGAGTGTAGTCCATTCTCAATGAATGAAGGTTTTGATGGCTTGCTAGAACTAGCCATGTTTGGTTGAGAACTAGATGATCCTTTTTCTAGTTGGAAAGGTTTGATGCTAATCCTTGCGGTTCTCTTAGGTTTTGTTGGATTGGTTTGATGAGGTGGGATTCTAGAGTCATTATTTCTAATGGGAGATGTTTCGGTGGATGAAATTTCATGAATCATTTTACCCTTTCGTTTGGATGATCCTATGTTTGAGGAGTTGTTGCTAAGAGCCTTTGTCATGGTGATGAAAATGTTAATGTGAGCTTCTAATTTCTGATTTTTGAAAGGTAATTGAGGATGGTGCCATAAACCTAAGATTGTTTGGTTTATAAAGAATAATTTGAATTAGTGAATTAAATTCTTGACCACTTAGAAGACTAAGCATGCTTTTGAGGTTTTGATCAGCTCTAGGAGGATAATTAATGTATGCTAAAAAGGTGTCTTGAATTTGAATATGGAAGCTGATTTATGCATTCTGTATCTACGGATCCCGCGGATCCCTCTCAGTAGGGATCCACCTGGTTAAAGACCAGGGATCCGGCTATCAGACAAGGTCTAGGTGAAATCATTATGCATTTGTAAGGTTTGTTATTAATGGATTTCGAGGGTTTGACTTAATTTTGAAGTCTTTAGCTGTTGGATATCTCAAATCCTTAACCATAACAAGTAATGGTGCTTAATGATGGTTTTGGCCAAGAAAATTTGACCTTGGGTAGTCTAACTATATGGTTGACAATGATTCCATTTAATTTGATGTGGAGAAATGGTGATAGCAAGTCTTAGAAGTCAGATGATGTCCTAATAGGATTTTACTAAAATCCTTAAAAATAAGAAGAAATGAAAAGCTAATTTTTTACCCTAATTTTGATTAAAAGATGATTGAGATCAATTTGCTAAAATTGAAAGATATACCTAACTAAGTGCTATTAATCGTGATAGATAATGTGTGAGTGTTGGAGCGGAATTATGGTGAGTTTTGACCAGTTGAAAAATCAAAGATATTTCAAAGATGTATCTTAGATAAGCCATGGATGAGAGTGAAGTTTACAACTATAAGAGAAAGACTTAGTTGGCTCTAGTATCTTGTTTTTGACTTGTTTGAGGTGATCTAGTAGACTATTTTGATATACCTAAATCTGTATTGTATATCAGATACCACGGATCCCACGGTTCCCTTCTGGGAGGGATCCGTCTAGAACAAATGCTGGGATCTGCCTACTGCAGATCAGAGAGCTTTCAGCAAATGTGCAATTTTGCACTTCTTAGTAAATGCTTCTCCTTTTATGGGGACTAAATGCAAGAACACAACTAATATAATTAATATTAAAGTAGGAAGAACTAAAATTCCTAAAATGAGTGACGACGACCACTCCAAGAGGTCGTAAAATCTCATTTACCAAACACCCAAGTTAGGATGTTTAGTGCTAAGGTACGGCAATACCTACATACTAAAAGTATAGTTTAAAGTGTTTACAAACCATTGTTTGAGATTGTTTATCATACACTAGATTCCTAAGGTCTTTACCTTTCTTTTCCTCCTTCACTTCTTCACCCGTCCTCCACTCTTTATCGAACTATCTTCACTTCTTCTTCTTCAAGAAATTGGCAAAGCATTTGAAGATTCCCTTGGTTTGTTGCCATTCGGGTGATTCATTAGGGATGTTTGGCAACTGGTTAATGTAGTCCAAGGGGTCAAGATCGATATTTTCAAGTGGGTTGCTACTACTCCCTTCACCTCCACCTTCTCCTTGCCTTTCCCTTTCATCCGAGGAATCCGTGGGTGGGTGTGGCCTCTTGCCTTCCACCATAAACCTTGTTGTTCTACCCTCGGTTAATGGTACCATAACCTTATTGCAAAAGCTATGATCCAAGGATTGTGGAGAGGGGTCTAATGCAAAGATGAATTTTGCAAGACGGGTTAGAAGCATTGCATACGGAAGCACCATCTTGCCCTTGCTTTTTACACTTGCCATTCTCTTGATCATGTAGTAGGCAATGTTGAAGCGGGTCTCGGTCACAAGACAATAGATCATGAAACTTAGACATGCGTTGGGGTGATCCTTGTTTCCTACTAGACACACCACATTCTCCCTTATCACAACTTCCCATTTTCTATATAATGCAAACATCTCCGAAAGCTCCATTTGAAAAGGATCCCTATAGATCACTTTCGACTTTCTAGTTACTCTTGAAGGGGATGCTCTTGGCATAAACACGGTGTCCCTTACCGTGGTTGCTTACGGGATTATTGTGTGATAAATGTCGTGATGATCAACCATAGAGTGTAATTCCTGCAACGACCATTCATTAGAATACATGCAAGCACCATCGGATGGAACCCCTATTATTCTTCCAAACTCCTCAAGTGAAAGAGTGTAATCATGTCCATTAATCGTGAATTCAATTGAGATGGACCCATCATCATTTCTAATTATACCCATAGTCTTGTAGAACTCAAGCACAAAGACCGGGCAAATTTGCTCGTTTATATCCAATAAACAATCAAACCCAATAGTTTCAAATACTTCCCTTATGTCGGTATTTTCAAGGAATGATGAATCAACAACTCTACCTTCATGAAATAGTCTCCTTTCAAGTAACTTAAAGGCTTTTCTATCGTCCGGACTTAATCCATTTTTCCTATGGTACATGGGTATGTAGTGAGCGGTGTCTTGGTAATCTTGTTGCTTGTTGCTTGGCATGATGTTCCTAAACAATACAACCACAATGTGGTGTTAATTGTGAATAGTAACCTAGAGGGTTTGATCACAATTTTTCTCTCATCATCTTTGTTGAGTTCAAGAAATGTGTTTAATTTGTATTAACAATGTTAATTCTTTGATTTAGATTACCTTAGAAAACAATGTGGTGACAAATTATGGTAAACCCATTTGAACCCAACTCTTAAAGATGAAGAAATTGTAATCTTAGAAATCAAGGAATTAAATTAACAATGTAGTGAAGAATGTGCTTACACAAGTGATTGTTAAACTTGAGAGGAATGATCAAATTGCTCCTATGAACAGTACCTGAGTTTTTTGTTCGTGAGTCTTTGAGATGAGTATAATTGTGGAACATCCACAGTGATCATTCTTGAGCATATACTGTCTTCTGTTGCACGGATCCCGCGGATCCCTCTCATTTGGGATCCGTCTAGTATAAACAAAGGGATCCTGCATGACAGAAGAAATCAGCTCAAAAATTCCTTGATAACTTTGGTTTGGGAGTTCTAAAAAGCCTAGTGTTTTGGTGTTAAGGTTATAAAAATTTGTGGTTTGAGGTTTTGACGATTTAATACTATTCTTATTTGACGAGGTTCCCTTTTTAAGAATTAGTCATAATTCTTTGAAAGCTTTTCAAACATTATAATAAAATCCCATTTTATCATAATATAAGAATTTTCACATAGATATTTATTGACATAGATGAAGTGTCAATAAATCTTTTGTGATGAATAATGATTGAGGTTATCGAATAACCATGATATCATTACTACAAGTTGATAATGAAGTCAATACAAATAAGTCAGAGAAAACTAATTTGATGAAGACTATAATATGAATAACTATTAGAACAATTACTAATAAATCATGCAACTAAGATTTTAATAATAATAATAAAGTATGTAATTAAAGATCATACATTTGCCAACTATTCTTTTAAAGAAAAGAAGTATTTAGATGTTTTGTGATCTTCTTGGAATCTCCAGATTTAAGTTGTAAGAATACTTAAACATTCTTTTTGCGAAAAAGAAATATTTAGATAAATTCTTTATGATTTTCTTGGTAACTCCAAATCCAATTATGGATAATGCTTTAAGAGAGAAAAGAATATTAGAGCATTCTATCATTGTCCAACAATAAACAATATACTGCTTTTTAAAATATGACAAAAATAATCATTCTTTGTAGTTTTCAAACATACATGGATCGTATCAAGTTTTTAAAGTACAGCATACTTTAAGAAACTTGGTAACGAAGCTCTGATGCCAATTGTGGAAAACTAGAAGGGGGGGGGGGTTGAATAGTTTTACCAATTTAAAACTTCCTTTTAAATATTTAGATCGACTTATGTCAATCTATTTGGTTGTTTATGTTGGACGTTGATAGATAGAAATATAAGCGTGTAATGAAAGATAAAGAGTAAGAAGCACATCACCACGACACAAGTTATTTATAGTGGTTCGGCTACAAGGACACCTTCCTTACCCTACTCCACTCCCCTAGTCACCTACTCGAGAGTTTGTAAACACTACACCAACTCCTTATGGCGGAGAAGCCTTCACAACGTCGCTTAACCTTTTTCCGGTACAAAGCTAAATACCGAGTTCCTTCACACCAAGGCGAACCACACCTAACACAACGTCGCCTACCCTTTATACGGTGCTAGGCTAACCACCGAGTTCTTTCACACCTTAGGAGAACTAATCCTATCACAACGTCGCCTACCCTTTATTAGGTACTAGGCTAAGTACCTAGTTCCATTACTATGGAGGAACTACTACCCTTCACGACACAACACCTAATCTCAAGGAGATCTACTCCTTGTTACAACACCATCAAGGATATCACCATCCTTGTAAATAAACAAATACTTATGTGTGTAACGATGTACCTCATCGATTATACGACCTAGGCATTCTTCCCAAATGCCACTTGATTTAATTCTTCGGCATCCTTCACTAATGCCTTTGACACAACGCTTGGCACTCTTCACTAATGCCTTCGTCTTGACACCTATAGCATTCTTCACTAATGCTCTTGACACGAACGATAAGCACCTTTCACTAATGCTTTCGTCTTGACACTTTCGACATCCTTCACTAATGCCTTTAACCCAACATCTATGGAGAAAGGAAGAACTATCAACAAGAGAACCTTCATTGTCTTGATGATGACGAAGCATGGCAACTCATGGACTTGAGCTTGCACGTCTTCAAGAAGTGGTGATCTTTCCTTTAAGAGGAACCTAGAAGATCACACAAAAACAAAAGACAAACTACATAGATCACTTGGATCTGAGGTTAGAGGGTTAGAATACTTGGGGAAAGTATGTGTGTAAAGTGATGATTAGAAAGGAAGAAATGGCTCTCTATTTATAGAGAAAATTCTCTCCTGTTTCCCCGGATCCCACGGATCCTTCCACTTGGGATCCGGCTAGCACAAAGCCAGGGATCCGTGGAACGCTCCTCTTTTCCCATGGGTATTTTTGGTTATGGGTCATGGGTCATGGGTTATGGGTTGATCCATAGTTTTCTTTCTAGATACAATGTATCTTAAGGATACAATGAACTTGGTTAAGTGGTATAAATAAAACCATGGGTTATGGATCAAAACCATTAGCTAGTTTATTATCCATTTTAGTATTTACATGTTTTTACCCATTATAGTATTTACATGTTTTCACCCATTTTAGTATACTTAGTTTAAGTATATGTTAACCGAATATGTAAACACTAGTTGTTGTACATATGTATCTAAATCATAAAATCACTTAGGCTTGTTCTTAGTGTTTTATGTGATAACGTAAGTGTGTTAGGAAACTATTAACTCAAACTATTTACGTACTCTATTTGTTTCGTTAAAATGATTTTACGTTTGTTATCGACAAAACATTAGAAGATCGTAAAATATAAATAAACGTTTTTACGGCTTATTTGTATTAACATTGCATGTTACCATTATTACGTTGTTTCTTCTACAAATGGTGGATATGTATCTTGTCATATACTCTCCTCGGACTCAAATGTTTAAAAATTTCATCATTTCAAAAGTCGAGGGGGAGTATCGTTATGTTTCTTGCCTTATAAATGTTTTGTCTAACCAAAACGGGAGTTAATGGGTCTTGGTTGAAAATGTTTGAGATTGAGGGGCTGAATGTGTAAACTTTGAAAATTAATTTTAATTAAAACTCCTCTCCAACCTCATTCCTACCAAGATCCAACGATCCTATTTAATTCTGCAAATCCGTTCATCAAACTCAATTATGTTTTGATCATGATCTTAAACTATAGTCTTTGAAAATCTCTTCAATCCAACGGTTAATCTTGCAAAATTTGATTTTAATGATACGTGTATGTGTATGAATTGGGGATTTCGCCTAAGTGTGCTTGTGTTATAATGGGTTGTGTTAAAACCTTTCTAAACATGTTTTGAACCCATTTCAAAATTGGGGTTTTTCTTATCCTTGTGTTCTGCTATGCTTAGATGTTTATAAATGTGTTAGAATATGCTGATAAACACATTAGGAGCCTTAATTTGCCTAGAAAACAACAAAAATGTTAGAATTCATGTTTTAGGGTTCTTGGGTTCGTACCATTCGAATCTTTTGATTATGTGGCTGACTTGTGTTTAAACTTGTTCGATATCATTCATATGTCATCTAAGATAGTCCAGAAACGATTCTTGATTGATTATTTTTTGGTTGAATCTGTTAAGCATAGAAATAGGGTTTAGCGCTTAAAAACGCTATACGCCTATGCTATTCTAAGTTTAATTGATTTGGTCTAAATGCCTGTTTTGTGATCCTGATAGTGCTTGGAATTACCTGTAATCAAGTTTTTTCATGTTCATGATTTTCAGTCTGCTTACTCGTAAAATTCAGACAAAGGTGTTCTAAAATTGCTTCGCATAAGGAATACTTTTATGCGTAAAGGATTACGCCTAAGAGTAATCTCACGCATAAGCCCTTTCGCATAAGAAGTCTACAGTGGATTACGCGTATCTTAGAAAGATATGCGTAAACAAGGTTTGTTACCCATAAGTTTTACTATTATGAGTAGACCTTACGAGTAACATTCAGCTTAACCCTACGCGTAAGCTTAAAGCTTTTGAACCTATTTTACGCGTAAGAAATTCTTACGCCTAAGACTTGCTCTTACGCTTTAGCTCACGCTTACGCTTAAGCACCTTCTTTACGCATAAGGCCTCATGATTACGCATAACCTACCGTTCTCCTTGTCTTTGGACTGTTACACCTAAGCATACGTGTTAATAGTTTCGAATATGTCTAATGTTACACATAAGCTTACAAATGTTAATATGTTGTGTGTTTAAGTGATAATTGGTCTTTAAATCTTCAATATTAACATGTTCACATAGCTTATCACATCAACTTCAATCAATTGGACTAAAGTAACTAAGGACTTGTAACAATCGTAAACATGATAACATCAATCAAGGAATTGGACAATAAATCAAACTAAGTCTAACACAAAGTGTTTCCATATGTTTGTTCTTTTGTCTAATAACTTTCAGATCATAAAATGGCTGTCAATCAAGAAAGTATCAATGCCCCTAATGAGCTCACAATGGCTGACATCTTTCCAGCCGGTTATGTCAAAACTATTGGGAAGAACAATGGCTCACACAGACGATGTTCAACATAGTGAACTGAGAAGTTTTATCCGCTGTTGATTCTCACGAGATATTTTTGGTACTTCACACTGGTTAGACTCATTGGACATACATGGTTTCGCTGTCTCCTTATACATGGTTTTGCTGTCTTCAACTCATCATCAACATACGTGGTGTATGATTCTGATTCATTGAAAACATCGAGGGGGAGAGAGTGTAGGTGGTGCTTGTTTCCTTGATGTGTGTTCATTTCTTCCTTGATGTGCTTTTGCTCCTTGAGTGAAAGCCCTATCCTTTCTTCAATGTCTTCAATCAGGGGGAAGAAATGAGACGATCTGTGGCTCAAACGTCTCACTTTGGTGTTATCGTCTCACTGTCACAGGGTTATCGTGTGTGAAGTTACCTAATTATGATGTTATGATGCCTCACACTGGGTCATTCCAATCGAGTAATTGCATATTCACAGTTGATTATTGTTCCGATAGACCTCAACAACCAGGGGGAAGTAGTTTCACTTCATCTTTCGTGGTTTGTCTGGTGTGAAGCATCTACATACGTGAGAAGATCTTGCTTGTTCCCTCGAACGAATTTTCCGCATTGTGTACAACTGTGATTACGTAACAAAACAGATTCTCTTGGTGTGGTTTACTGCTCATCTACAAATTTTGCTACGTACTGAAAATTTCAAAAGTTAGAGGAAATGTTCTCTATATCAAAGTTTCGAATCTGCTGAAAACGGTTGTCAGTTTGAGGGGGAGCTGATCTAGTAACGTCATCAATTGGGGAGAGGTTAATTTGTTTCATACTTATTACATCTTTTCCCTAAATGGCTTGTGCACACATAACAGTGTACAGCTTGTACTTGTAATGAAAGGACCCTGTGGTACGCTTCAGTGCCACAATCCTTATAAAAGGAGCGAAAGCTTCTTACTTTTGAGTAAAACTAATCAAAACTTTCATTTTCAAAGTTTTGCTCAAAGAACAAGTACTTCCCCTTATGATTTTTCAAAACCTCAAAAGTTAATATCACTTGTTAAGGGGGAGTATTTGCTTAAAAACTTTGTTCACCAAATTGTTCTTCGTGGTAATCTTCCCGCAAAACTCGAAATGGTCATATTCGATATCAAAATTTCATCAAAAATAACATTTATATGCCATTCTTGAGGGGGAGAAAAATTATGTGATAAGAAATATGTTGCGAATTGCTAATGAATCGTTGTGCTACAGACTTAACCAATGAATTGACGAGATCTTAAATGTTAGTAACTCGAAAAGACTTGTCCGGGACGGGTAATAATTTCAAGCTAGTTCGCTAGTGATGTAAACGTGTCTAGCAAAGGACTTGTCCGAGTAGAATGTACCATTCGAGAAACTCTTGGTAGACATGAACTTTGACAGGTTTGACAACCTTTCGAGGCTTGTCCACACTTTCAAGGTAGTTATTAGAGCTAGTTGTCACCCAAAAGCTGACAATGTAACTCTTTAACTATGCAACGTAACCGTGTCTCGAGGGGGATTGTCTATCTTGAGTTGATCAATTCAAAAGTGCGCGCTCTTCTCTCACCGTGCAGATTTCTGTTAAAATACTTAAGCACGTGTGGAGGGGGAGTATTTATGCAAAGTCTTAAACTCTCAATAGTGGTATTAAATGCTTTTACTCATAACCACTTTAAGAGATTTTCATGAAAATGGTTTTATGGCAACATAGGTTAGTCATGGAGTTATAAGGTGACTAAGGTTAGGAATAACCGTCCTATGATCTGCCAGAGCCGGAGGGATCTACCCAAGGACACCACCAATAGTTAGAATTAGAAGTCCTTAGGAATGATCATAAAAAGGAGAAGATGAGAATTGGAGAAAGAAGGAGTTGAAGAATTAAAAAGAAAAGTAAATAAAAGGGTGAAAATAAATGGCCCTCCAGATTATTCAACTTAGGGCAGACACCGGGTTCAATTCATATGCTACTGGTTGTCACTTGATGACACCGGTATTGAAGATTAAAGTCGTCATGGACCCAGTGACGCATGCACTAAACCTTCTTAGCCACTCAAGTTTCTCTCAACAGAAGCTTGTTTCATTCTCACAGGGAACCCTACGTAAACTATCGGCTTTCTCTTAGAGATTGCTGGTATTGAAGAAGGAGACCCTCTCCCTAGTCTCCGCTCAGGAAAACCAAAGCGCACTATAGAGTCTAGAGCCACGAGATTCATCAAAAGATCTCATATGTACACTTGACATTTTATCACTTGTCTTTCAAAAATAAGGACGCAAGTGATACATTATCGAGTCCTTCACAGATCTTAGCAATCTGTCGAGAACATTTATGAGAGGTTCACATATGTGATCCTCAGTGATTGAATGGAAACTCCTGCCAGGGTCAACATCAAACAGCCCTGACAGCAGGTCACTTCGGTAACTCCCCGTTGATTACGCTTAGTGTGTCTCAAACGGTCTACAGTTGTGGGGTGATACTTCGGTGTACCTCAGCGACTCATCTGAACTGTAGGTGTATTTCGGTACATCGCGTTATCTCACTTGTGGGACTCCAGTTCAGGAACAGCCTTTGTGAGAATTTGAGTTGTGTTTTTACACTATGCTGTTAACACTCTCGAAATTCAAACTTGTAAGTGCTGGATTATTTCTAACCCATGTTTTATGTTTTCTTCTTATGGATGCTTGCTGGTGGAAAAGATCGTGCAGATTCTCCTCATGCTCATACCTACAACATCATTAATGGAAGTTCTCTCAAAAGGCAATACAAAGTCAAAATGATTCTTCGTCAACATCAAAGAATCTACAAAGTTTAAAGACTAAGAGAACTACATCAGTACTGAAATCCAACGTTAAAGAGCATGTGAGCATGTTGGAGAAAGACGTGGAGACACTGGAGCAGCAAAGCGGACCTGATGCAGATAACCACAACATACTATCACTACCATCACAAAGAACAAACATCAAAGAACAAAGAAAATGATGACGTCAAAGCAGAATACTTCAAAGGAAACAATTTCTCTACACTGGTGAGATTGTTCGAATCAAGGCACTTCTTCTCACAAGAAAGAAGAATGTCAGAAGACGTCAAAGCTACTATTACATCAGCACCTACAACGTTTTCATCATCAATCACTAACACTTAGGGGGAGATTGTTGGAATCACTCCTAAACTAGAATTCAAGTGTTAGTAATTAATATGTAATAGTTAGCTTAATTATGGCTTTTAGGTTAGTTATCATGTCAAGACTTATGTAGAAAGCCCATGAGCCTTGGCCACAACCCATAAGAAGGGAAGGATGCTAGTAGTGTTGCCCTAGATCCTTGCCCTATAAATAATCTTGTAAACCCTCACTTGAGGGTGGGTTGTTCAATTCATTCACTTTCACTCTACGCATAACTCTTCTAATACTCATACGTGTGTGTGTGTGTTTGTTCATCCGATCACTTCTTTTCTATTTCTTCTATTGATGCTTGTGTTACAATATGGGAACCTAACATTTGTATTAACAATCTCCCTCATTTTGTTGATGACAAAACATAAAATTATTTTAAGGAAAAACTAAAATTCGTAAAAGTTTGAATTGTAGTTTTTACTTTCTTCTCCCCCTTTTTGTCGAAACAAAAAGAGCGTCGAAAAGAAATCAGCACAATGTTTTAAGAAAAACATGTAAAGGAAAAGGATAATGTGAAAGAGTATAGAGCAAGTGACGAGAAGTGTTCTCGTCTTAACTCCCCCTTGACGAGTCCATCCCTTTGTGAGGGCGTAAAGCAAGAAGAAATACTAAACTAGTTCATTAGCAGCTATGTTAGCAAGAGATTTCGTCTAAGTGACGAATATGCTCCCCCTTGATGATTGCAACTTTGCAAAGGGACGTCATGAAATGTAATCCTAATGAGAAATATATTGCAAATGATTTTGCAATGTATTGCTTTGACACAAAGCTCCCCCTAGCTTAGGGTGTCAAGGTCTTCATGTGTATATTGAAAATCTACAAAACAAATGTTAGAAAAACAAGTATCTAATGCATAATTTCCTGCAAATAAGACTCAAGTTATTAGTAAACAAGTCTTCTGTTGCACGGATCCCATGGTTCCCTCCTTGGAGGGATTCGTCTAGGCAAAATTGAGGGATCCGTCTTACTGTAAGCAAAATACAGAAATGGTGATGTAACAAATGATGTTACCATCAAAATGAGATATCTATCAAGAAAAACAAAGATACTCTCAGGACAATATGGCATATAACATGTAATCTCATTCAATAAAACATACGAGACATGATTTACAAATCTCTAAAACTAAGAGAATGATTTAAACATGAAATATCATTCCTAAACTATCTAGATTAAGTTTAAAACAAGGACACCGCTTGAAACCTTAAGCTCAAGGTTTTTTAGGTCTGTTGATCTCATCGAAACGTTCTGGGAGGTGATAAAACATGAAACGTTGATCTTCACATACTTCATGTATCAAGCTTTCAACATGTTGACAATGATAACAATCTTTGTCATGGCTCAGAAGTGGTGGTGGTAGAAAAGAAATGCCTTGATGTGGAGGATCAAGTGAAGAGGATTGAGGAGCCTCAAAAGAAGGAAGGATTGGCGGAGGCACATTTGATGATGGCTCAACTATGGATGATGGCAGAGGTAGAGAGGTGCCAACTTTCATGTGGTCGGGTGGTTGACTTTGATGATTCCTCATAATCCAAAAAGGACTATTTGAAGGTGACGGAGAAAAAGAAGCCGGAGCTAGAGTTGACTCAACACCTTGATTTTGTTGCGCTATTCCTCCTAAAGAGGAGAATGTTGGAGATGGTGGAAGATGGGATGGCCTAGGAGGCAAGTCCTCTATATTTTAGAGGCGTGGTGATGATAGTGGAGTGGTAAATGATATGGCTCTAGGCACTAAGGGTGATGGTTTGGTGGAAATAAGGGGTATAGTGGTGTTTGGCATTGGTAGTTTTGTGGGAATAATCCTTTTGGGGATTGGTTTGATAGGTGGAGGGGAGATCCTACCATTTGTGGATTTAACGGGATATGATTCGGTTGAGGAAATTTCGTGTACAACACGAACAATTTTCTTGGGTGGTCCTTTGGTGGATGAGTTACCACTAGGAGCTTTCCTCATGATGAGATGATTTCAAAGAGGTTTGTAAAAGTTTCTAAGTGCTGGGAATGAAGATGTAGATGATGACTTTAGGAGTCTTAACAAGGTGGTTTAAAAAGAAAGAGATTTGGCAAGTGCATTCAAGACTTAAGCCACTAAGATCCTTTGGAATGTGATGACTAGCATGCACAAGAGTCAACTTCAGAGTTGCAATGATCTAGGGACTTAATTAAGGTAAGATGGAGTGTTCAAGTTAGCAAGATGAGCTTGAGATGATTGTTTTAGCTAGAGATAAGATGAATCTGTCACCTGGATCCCACGGTTCCCTCCAATGAGGGATCCGGCTAGGCTAATCCTAGGGATCCGGCTCTCAGCAGCCAAGAAAGAAGAAAAATGATGTTTGTAAGGTCTAGTACCTATACCTTTTTGAGTGTTTCAGTCTTCCTAAGTGTCTTAAATGAAAGGGTACTTAAATGATCAAGGGCAATGAGTGATGTAGCTAATGATTGCCTTTTATGGAAGAAAATGAAATTTTTATGAGTACCAATGAATGACCAAAGATGACACTAAAAATTTAAGAGTGTCAAGTGGAGCTAAATGATCCTAGAGACCAGATAGTAACTTAAGATAATTTTTAGAGAATATCTTAAAAGTTATAGGAAATGAAAAAACTAGAATTTGACCCATTTTGAGGTAAGGATGACTAAAATCAATTTTGCTAAAATTGATAGATTTACAAGGCTAGATGTGTTGACATGTGAGAGATGATGTGTGAGTATAGGAGCGGAAGAATTATAAGTTTTTGGTGAAATGACAAATTGAAAAGTACCTTGAGGGTGATCATTAATGAGCTAGGAGTGAGTGTGAACCTTACTAAGCGGGAGAAAGATTTAAGTGATCCTAAGACACTATGTTTAGCTAGTTTGAAGTAATTTAAGGACATGGTTTGAAGTATAAAGACTGTAATTGCATTTCTGTTTGCCCAGATCCCACGGTTCCCTAAGTGGAGGGATCCGTCTAGTACAAGGTGAGGGATCCGGTTCATGCAAAACAATACCTTTACAAAAGGTATGCAAAGGTTGCACAAGGCATCGTATTTCAAGGCCAGTGTTTTCTAAGAAATTTGAGCAATAATATAATCGAAACATCAAACGTTAAATGTTTTATTTCATGAGAGAAATTAATGATAAAAGATGAAATCTAAGGATGGAGCCTATTTGGAAAGAAAACTAAGTCTCTTGAGCATTTTCGCTAGATGGATTGTCAAATGGATGATGAGTATTTGCCGATTCAGGGATGAAGAAAGACTTCATGAGAGATGTGTTAAGAGGTCCCATCATCTTATTCGGTAGTACGTACAACGGACTTTGAAATTGAGGGTGGAAGTACATGATGTGATGATAAAGGCGTGTCAAGAACATTCCATAGGGGATTAGTTTGTTCTTGTTGCCTTGAAAATTTACAATTCGCCTTGCGAAGAAATAGGCGAGATTGTATGGTTGTTGTGTTAGCAAACAATACATTATGTGAGCACAACAAGCGGGAAGGATTTCTCGATTTCCCCTAAGACTCCAAACATTTTCACGTAGGATGAGTGCGAGAGGCTTATAAGCTTCTCGGATATCCCGTGTATAGATAATGTTTGGATCAGAGTAATAGGGTCGAGGTTTGCATAACACCGAGTCAAGTCTTGAGGGGAAGGTATGTGTGAACAATATGGACTATTTTCTTCACGATGGTTGAAGAGAGAATCAAGAGACCAATCTTCAGTGAAGGCACATTGTCCATGATTTGGAATTCGGAGAATGTGAGCAAATTGCCCAAGGGTTAAAACAAACTTTTGGTTTTTGATCCAAAACCAAAGAGATAGATATCGATCCTCGTTACGAATGAGTTCAACTTGACGGAAGAATTCCAATACAAACCTTGGACAGATTTTCTCGTTGATTCTGAGAAGGCATTCTAGTCCTATGGTTCGGAAAGAGGTATTTATACCTTCTTCATATTGTAGAAGAGTGTCGACAATACGTCCTTCATGAAAGTGACGAGTTTCGAGATTATTGAACCCACGGACATGATTTCCAGGTGTGGTGGGCTCAAGAGAGATGTTAGGGATGTAGACATAAGTGAGTGAAAAGTCGAACTCATACTCATGAGACATGATGTGACCTATGGAAGTAAAAAGAATAAGATGAGACGTATTAAAACAACAAGATGATCACCTAACGTTTTTACTAGATATCTATTAACAATGACAATTAACTCACTTAGTATTTAATATTCTAGTGAAATATTTCTTTTAGGAAGAAAACGGTTTATTTTGCATGAGAAACTGTTTTCCAGAAGAACGGTTCTCACAGTTCCCTTCCAAGAGGGATCCGGCTAATAGAACTACAGGAATTCGTGGATCTGTAGTGACAGAAAAAGGGTTTTGACAAAAATATAGATTTTTGCATCTTATAGTTTTATACCAAGATATGTATTTTAGCCAACATTTACTTTTAGCATGCATTGTCGGTTTTTAACGTATCTCAAGACCAAAAATACGAAAGATACAAAGTAAAAGAAATGACAAACACATTATGAAAATAAACTAGATAAACTAGAACATTAGTAATATTTCATTTCAATACTAAGAATGATACAAAGGATTGGGTATATAACACCAATGTAGATTAACAACCCAAAGTACATGTCTCCATAAGAAAACTTAATCATGGGGAACACGAGAGCGATGAGTGTTAAGACGATGAGTATGAAGGGGATGTAAACCATGATGATGAAGATCTTTCTTGGTTTCAGTTTGAGATGAGATGAGATGAGAAGGAAGATGAAGTTTTGAATGAGAGGTAATTTTTGAAAGTGGAAGATTTGAAAAATGAGGGTTTGGTGGAGTGGACGTTGGAGGGGATATTTATGGGGAAGGAGGAATTTTTGAGATATGTGTTTTGTTTTATTATTAGAAAGATATGATTTTTGGATTAAGTGAAATAAGACACAAATTTTATAAACCTAGACTTTAGACGAAAGAGTAACACGTATGCAAGAAAAGTTTCCTAACAAAGCTACGTGTAATATATGAGTATGTGAAAAGATAATCATATAAATTCCTATGTAAGCATACTTATTATTTAAGCTAATGTTATTTAGAGATAAGTAGGAAATCATACCTCTAATGAACTTAAGAGTATCTTTACTAATGACAAAACAAATGTCAGTAGACAACTCCGGTTCCTTCGTGTTTAAGATACATTCTTAGGGAAGGTAATCTTGTTACCAAGCAATTCCTATGGCTTTATAAGTATGAGCTTTAACGAAGCAAAATGACAAGGAAGGTTAGTGCAATTTAGTAAGAAAAGAAAATGTTGTCACCTAATCAACATCCTATAAAAGTGTTTTAAAACATGGTGTTTGTTTTTGTAAAAGACCTTCTTTGTAGTTTTCAATTAAACATGGATCGTATCAAGTTTTTAAAGTACAACATACTCTAAGAAACTTGGTAACGAAGCTCTGATGCCAATTGTGGAAAACTAGAAGGGGGGTTGAATAGTTTTACCGATTAAAACTTGGTTTTAAACTATTTAGATCGACTTATGTCAATCTATTTAAATATGTGTGTTGGATGTTGATAGATAAGCATATATAAATATGTAATGAAAAGATAAGGAGTAAGAAGAACAAAACCACAACGCGAGTATTTATAGTGGTTCGGCTACAAGGACACCTTCCTTGCCCTACTCCACTCCCCGAGTCACCTACTCGAGAGTTCATAAACACTACACGACACCAAATCCTTATGGCAGAGAAGCCTTCACAACGTTGCCTACTCTTTATCCGGTACAAGGCTAGATACCGGGTTCTTCCACAAGGTAGAACCAAACCTATCACAACGTTGCCTACCCTTTATCCGGTACTAGGCTAGATACCGAGTTCCATTACAATGGAGGAACTACTACCCAACACTACACAAATCCTATCCCTAAGGAGATCCACTCCTTATGACAACATCAACAAGGATATCAATATCCTTTGACCCAATACAAATCTATCTTGTACATCGAACACACCATATCGAATGTACACCTTAGGCACCTTTTACTAATGCCTTTGACCTGACCTCTAGGCACCCTTCACTAATTCCTTGTGACTTGAGTTCTAGGCACCCTTTACTAATGCCTTTAGCCTTGACTTCTAAGCACCCTTCACTAGTGCTTTCAATACGGATGTTCGACACCTTTCACTAATGTCTTCGTCTTGACCCTTTAGACGTCTTTCACTTATGTCTTCGACACTACACTTCTAATGAGAAAGAAGAGAACTATCAACAAGAGAACCTCAGTAATCTTGATGATGACGAAGCATGGCAATTCATGGACTTGAGCTTGCTCGAATTCAAGAGGTGGTGATCTTGCCTTTAAGAGGAACCTAGAGAATCACACAAACACAAAACTACATACAAAGATCACTTGGATCTGTGGTTAGAGAGCTTACAACTCAAAGAGAAAATATATATGAAATAGTTGTGTTACAATGAATATATGGCTCACTATTTATAGAGGACAAAGTGCTACTGTTCTACGGATCCCTCACTTGAGGGATCCGTCCAGTGTAATCCTGGGGATCCGTGGGACGCTCCTCTTTCCCCATGGGTTTTGGGTCATGGGTCATGGGTTATGGGTATGGGTCCTAGACTTTGGACCAAGGGTATCCAAGTAGATACAATGTATCTACCAGATGCAATGCATCTAGTCCATGGGTCATGGGTTAAAACCATGGGTCATGGATAATATCCGTATATGACTTATGCATGATTTCATGCAATGGGTTATAGGTTATGCTCCATGGGTCATGAACTTTGGGTTTTACCCAACAACATTCAATGTATTTGGTCAATGGGTCAAATGCGTAAACTTCTACCCATTATATTACCCATTATAATACATACTAATTATGTATATATCTACCCAATATGTAAACACTAGTTATTGTACATATGTATTACTAAATCATAAAAACACTATTACTTGTTTAGTGTTTTATGTGAAATCGTAAGTGTGTTGGTAAACTATTGACTCAAACTATTTACGTGTTTTATTTGTTTCGTAAAAATGATTTTATGTTTGTTATCGACAAAACATTAGAAGATCGTAAAATATAAATAAATGTTTTTACGGCTTATTTGTATTAACATTGATCATAGGACCCTAGCCGACTAGATTACAAAGAATGGAAGGAATTGGTCATAGTATAATCATCCTTTGTGTGCTAATTGACCATAGGATCACCTATCAAGTGGAGGTACGTAAAACGTTAGGGAAAATCTAAGATGCGAGAGGCCGGATTTCTAAAGAATTAGGTATATTAGATTTGGCACTTAATGACTCAACCTAGTCTACCATAACTTCCGCTTACTAAAAAAAAAGTCTTTGGTTCCGGAGAGGATTCTAGGGAAGATAGGCTAAGACGAATTGACCATAGGAGTCTTAGTGACATTTATCCACTATATAAAACTGGAGAAATTAAAATTGAATGCATCTAATGTGTTGGTTAATACTTTATCTTCCTACTCTCTTATCATTTATTTTAATTCTCTTAAACAACAACTCTAAGGGACGACACTCGGATTTACCTAGGCTTTATGACACTCGATCGGGTTCTCTGCCCGTTAGTATGTGTTAATCCTTGTATGTCTTAGTTTATAAATTTAAAACAGGATGAAAAATACCCATCAGATTTTTGGCGCCGCTGTCGGGGAGCAGTTTATTTGAGAAGATCTAAGGTATGCATGAATTTAATAAATATTTGACCTATTATATGAGACGTTTGTATTCTACAATTCTTTAGGTACGTAATTCGTTCTCTCATATTGCAATTTTAGAATTTTGGATATATCCTATACATAATTAAACTTTACAATTTTGGAGCTAATTACGACATAACCAATATGTCAAGATACACCATAGTTAAAATCTTTAATTAATTAATAAAACTATTTGAAAATTATGGTTACGACTTAACTGGATAACGAAGTTACGCCGTAATTCTTCCCAGTATAAATATAAACCTACGGCGGAATCCCATTTTTTACCGCATATTTTGACCAAACGCCGCTACAGTAAAAATAATTTTTGAAGCAATTTTTCTTTGTGTGTTCCTAATCATCTCCAGAACTTAAAATGGCAGGTAATTGTTTCTAATCTCTTCTAATTTTCAAATTTTCAATTAGGGTTTTGTGTTCTATTGAAAATTTGGGGATCTAGGTTTTTACAATTTGTTTCATGTTCTTGACCTCGTTAATTGATGCCTATATTGAATCATTTAAGTTTCCGTTAATTAATTAGGATCCATTTAATTGATGGTATTGAATTGGTTATTTAGGGATCAAAAAATCAAATTGAATAAAATAAGTGTAAGAATTTGTGTATATTAGTATATAAGTAAACTGGTAATATTTATTAGATTTGGGTAAATTTTTATGGTTACGCCGTAACGAATCACCGGTCGTAACCATTGCCATTTTCACCTTTTGATAGGGTTTACGACATAACTGTGTGATGAGGTTACGCCATAGCTTATGTTTAGAATTAAATATGTGGTAAAAATAGAGTTACGGTGTAACTAGTTATTGAATTACGCCGTAATCTTGTCACGGAGTCATATAACTAAGTG
The DNA here is from genome assembly GCA_019973895.1 of Chrysanthemum seticuspe. Lineage (NCBI taxonomy): Eukaryota > Viridiplantae > Streptophyta > Magnoliopsida > Asterales > Asteraceae > Chrysanthemum > Chrysanthemum seticuspe. The sequence continues at coordinate 111,115,346 of BPTQ01000002.1, read as the reverse complement.
ATGAAGTTCCGTCGTAACTATTATGCAATTTTCTAATGTTGTTTCATATCTTTTCAGGAAACAAAATCAATCATGCTACCTGGTTTTTGTTTAATGGTTACAATGAGACAGGGAGGGAAGCATGCAAGAAAGACTATGCTTATCTGTCAAATAAAGAAATCGACAAACCCAAAGCGCTATATTTTGATACCTTCAAAATTGTAAACAATGGAAGGGCATTGAGAGAGTTGAGAGAGTTCTGCAAGATTAAGTTCTCAAACGACAACAGAAACTTTACATGCTCCGCTTGGTTGAGTTTGTTTCGAATTAGGGAGCCGGTGATTCCATAGTATGTGAGGGAGTTCTTAGCTAGTGTGGAATTTTCTGAGGATGTTTCAGTATCACGGAAACATCCCTGTATTTTCAGCTTGGTAGTGTGGTCAGGAATATGACCATGAGGGAGTTTATGTTGGCTATAGGTTTATATACTGAAGAGGAGTTGGACTCCGACGTGTTTGAAGATTTTTACAATGAATGTAGGAGAGGAAGGACCAACTCCTACAACCCTATTGCTTACTTTAGTAGAATCTCTTCTACTCCATGATACAATTCTAATCACTCGCCTTCCTACACTTTGATTCGGAGCCCGATCCATCGGTTAGTGCATAGGCTCATTGGTGGGACTTTGGTTGATGTTCCTTGGAATTTGGCCAAGTTCATGTCTAGAAGTGCCAAGGGGTTCCAAAAGAAGATTATGATCCAGGGTGCCCATTTGATTGGAAGGCTGGCGAGGAGTCTTGGTTTTTATGGCTCATGAGAGTTTATCTTTGGTGACCATTTCTATGGATACAAGCTTGATTGGGATTAATAAGCTTGTTGAGTATGGGATTTGTAAGCACAATGGAATTGGTGGTGGTGACTTGATTCCTGAAGCTTCACGAGGAAGTGGAGAAGGGGCTAGTGAGAGCCAAGAGAGCGGGAGTCAGGCTAGTGGTAGCCATGCTAGAGCTGAAGAGGAGCAATTTAGGGTGAGGCCTAACATGAGTCTTGGGGATAGACTTCGGGCTATGGATGGCCGAATGGGCATATGGAGAGTAGCATAACCTAGTTTAGTGAGGATATGGATGACTTGGCTGCAAGTATGTATGGAATGAGCACACAGATTGACAGTTTCTATAGTGATTTCCAGCAGATGCAGGTGCAGCAACAGCAGTACTACCAGTGGAATGTTAACTGCACCAGCGAGTTGCTTGCCAACATGCACATCAGTCATCCTCGCTGGTTCGGACCTCCATATGAGTATGTGCCTGATATTGTATATGTCGGTGTACAACAAGGAGTCGCGTTTATGCAGCCTCAACAACATCCCGGTAGCACCTCCAGTACTCCCTATGATGCCTCTCAGTACCAATCTCCCATGGACCACGACCACCAACAAGAGTGAAATCCCATTTGTTTCAAGAACAATTTATATGGTTACTCCAAAACAATTTTCGTGGCTTTCTAAAATAATTTTTATTCAAAATATGTCTGTAATAATTAACAACTAGGATTATAATTATATTTACCCCTGGTACAATTTTCCTAATGTTTTAGTGTGTAGATTTTACTTTCTGGAGCTCATTATGCCGTAACTAGTAATAGGGTTATGCCATAACTTTTACACATAATAGAGACATGAGATTATGGAAATTACGGCGTAACCAATTGTCTCAATTATGACGTAACTCTTACTCAGAGAGATAAGTATTTGGAGACTGAAATTACGGCGTAACCAATTGTCTCAACTACGTCGTAACTTTTGCACAGAGAGATAAATGATTAGAGATTGACGTTACAGCATAACCTGTAACATTAGTTACTGATGCGTGGGTTCGGGGTCGAGAAAACCTCCTTTTCTACGAGCAAGCTTTTCAACCCTCTAGGCAGTGAACCTAATCGTTGTAGTGTAGTATGGGTTAAGCCTCGGGGATTTATTTCGTTTTCTAGGGAAATAGGAATGCTAGAAAGAGATATATGACGAGAAGGTGGGGTTGAGGATGATTCTTTTTAGTCTTTTTTATGTTTTTTTAGAAAGCAAGGGTAAAATCTCGGGGTATATTATTGGGGGGGGGGGGGTACTTCTACCGATCTCACTAATTAACTAATTATCTAATTATCTAATTAACTACGGATAGATTATGCTAATTGAGGTGTGCTCGTATGATGATTAAATATGTGTTTACTTAGATGCTATTACTCCCTAGTTATCTTTTATTGGTCGGTTGAATTGTCACTTCCTTTATCTTAATTGGTGCGTTGTATTCCGATTAGTCGTAGGGCGGTGCCTAATCCCCTAGTTCTATGAATTGTAACTCTTCTTTAGAATACCCGGGATCGGCAAGTGCAATAGCATCTCCCCCGAATACACTATTATCCTAAAGCTATAACTCACGCAATAAATACAACGATGGCCTAGGTGCACTCCTATGGATTTTTGCTATTTAGCTCGCAATAATGAAAGAAGAAGCCAATTTTCCTTACTCTAGCGTCTACCAATTAAGACAAGAGACAACCTAACAACAATTAATAACTAGGTTTCATAGATCTAAGCAAACACAAGAGTAATTTAGCTAGACATGTTAAACAAGCAAGCATATACACAATCAAGTGAACATGGGGTAGACATAATGATAAATTGGATAAACAAACTTATCTTGCAATGTAAAATAGGGTATGGGACCCTAGAATACTGTCCAAGTTGGACTACAACTGAGTTAGGGTTTGCTCTCCAAAATTCTACCACTCAAAATACAGAAAATTTGAACTCTATATATAGATTTACAACCGCGACGGCGTCACCTTTTGCTAGTGACGCCGTCAGGTCGCCGTCATTAGGGTTTTGTTTGGGCCAAGTCATCGTTAGGACGACATCATTTTTGAGATGTGATGCCGTCAGTCTTCAGTAGCGACGTCGTCTGAGTCTTGGATCTTGAGCGTCTGGTGTAGTTTTTGTGAGTGACGCCTTCCAGAATTATGGCGTGACGCCGTCAGGCTTTAGGACCAGATATTCCGCTGAGTCGTCGCGTGCACTTTTGATCAAGTTGTCAATAGAGGGACGACGTCGCCCTTTGTTTGGGACGCCGTCAGGTTTGCTGGATGGCCTTTGATGTTGACTTTGCCATTTTCTTCATGTTTTCGCTCATTTTCGTCAAAATATGCTTCATTCCAGCATTTTGCTTCCAAAAGACCTAAAAAGTGAAAAGGAACGATTTTAAGCAGTAACGGATATAAAATATGTCGATTTAGGGCTTAAATGACCCTCTAAAAACGTATGTTTTAAATCCGTATCAAATATCCCTACACTTGGTATTTGCTTGTCCTCAAGCAAATGTGCTTTTGGCCAATCAAGTTATAAGTTAGGGGGCATGAAGCATTGGTTTAAAATAGTTTCCAACAAGTACAAGCGCTACAATAATCATAACAAGCACGGAAATTATACACTAGCGCCTCACAATTGGTGGTTGAATTCTCTCATCTCTTGGGTTTGTATGAAATATAAAATAAATGGAAATGGAAGATAAACACTCATTACCTAGAATAGTACATAGATTACTATAAGCTTGAGAATAGATCAAACCTCCACCGCTTTGGCGTAAGCACCTAGGAATAACTATCTAAGATGTCTTTATAAGGGTTGTAACGTTAGGCTTATGGTAGGGAAGTAAAGGATTTTATTGGATAAGGGATATTTAGTGGAGGCAAGTCAAAAATCTTATGTTACAAGCATGTAAAGTGTGTTGTTGCTAAGCCAAGACTCGACTCAATAACACTAAATAACTTGAAACAAAACAAACACAAACTTAAAAATATAAACATAAAGATAGATGTAGGATGGTAGCCCGTATGTTTTTCTCATTTTTTCATTTTTTTCATACAACCATCCTCTACTATAACATCAAAATATAGGGGATTTATAAGAACATCCCTACACTTGAGTTTTTTATTTTACTAAACTAATTGACCCGATTTGAAAAGATCAAAACACTTGGAGTATTTAATTACGTAGACAAAGGGAATTTGAATTTATCGTTCTTTCCCGTTACTCCATAAAATAATACTTTTACTCATGAGTCCCAATCGTCCCAAAACTTTATACAAAAGATATGACTTGACTTAGCAACCATGCAAGTAACTAGATAATTGAACTAAGGGTTTAGTAGTGATAACAATAATGCACTAAAGATGAGTGCATACAAGGTAGGCTAAGGCGATTTGGGTGTATATTTGGGGGTGGATTGTAAACAATGCTCTTCATTGATATTTCAGAAAACTGAAACATCACGAGAACCGCGAAAAGGATAGGCTCTAAGAGGTTAATCTAGGGGTATCGTGTACTAAAGATGAGTACATCGCAAGGGTGTGGGGTAATTACTCAACCGATGTGGAAGATGTAATTATAATACAGGTTTAAGACAAGGGTTATCCTAATGCCTCTTCTCATTTAATTACTCCTAACTACACAAGTGTAGTCTCACTAGCGATCTCGGAATGCATCACAAAACAAGTTCTAGAATCTATTATACTACCGGTACACTTACTAAGCATTAAAGGTGAATGCTTTTATTCCTAAAGATCTAGGGCGAACCTCATATTTTTTTGGTGGAATTTGAGTGGTTAACGGTTTTTGTGCTAGTCATATAATTCCTATCCATAAAACGCTTTATTAAGACTAAAGTTTAGCTCATAAATGGGATAATTTTTTTTTTTAATTTGGTGCTAAAATTACCCTAACAAATATTTCTTATGGTTTATTACACTAATTACCAAGGACAAGACAAATAATCAAGTGAGTGAATACTTTCTAAGTTCTCGTTTTATTCTCCCTCCCTATAATTAAACTGAACATTGTCCCCAATGTTCCCCGAAAGTATCAAATTTATGATAAGGGAAGGTAAGTAAGTAAAAGAAACTAATACTCCCCTGATTAGCTCGGTAGGATATGTGTGAAGTTGCGGTTAAATCCTCCTCCAAGAAGAATGCATAATTAATAAGCTTCATCCAATTTGTTTTTTTCTTCTTGTTCAATATAACCTGCATACTCATACGAAAACAAACGAAAATTTCTCATAAAATCAGCGATAAAACTATATATGATACACAACTACACTAGAAAGCAAGTAAGATATAATGCTTGTGGAATGGATGTTTGCGGTTTTTCTGGAAAATTAAGAATTGGGAATTTTCAAAAGTTATAAATTGTACAAATTCGGACCCACGTTCTCATAGTTTTAGTTCTTGCTCATATTTATCTTTTAAAGCATTATAGTAAGGCGCATGAGTCAAGACTTCAAGAACCGGTTTTTCTTGGTAAAGCTCCTTAAACTCCTCTTCTAGAGTAGATTTGGGTTCTTGATTGATTGGTGTTTCAAGAGTTTGATGGACCATCAACTTGGTTTGTTGGTATCTCATGATGGGTTTTTTGGAACACATGTTGATGGCGTTAACCGAATGGACTTGTGGGTGCGAGGGGCATGGATATGCACTCTCCCTTGGTGAGCAAGAACATGGAGTCGATGAAATCAAATTCACTTTTGTGTTCTTTATAGTATCACTTGGGAGTGCTCCTACATCCCGGTCATTGAAGGCTTTTAAGAGGGTGTCGAGCTTGGTTGTCATCTCGCTTTGTCGTTGCTTGAAATCGGCTTCAAGCTTAGTCAATCGAGGTTCTTGAGATGATATGAATTTGGACACCATTCCCCCAAGACTAGGGGAAGTTCCGGTGTTTGGAGGGTTTTTGTGGGAGGTGTGGTTTGGTTGGGACCTATTGGGTGGAATAGATGAGTTGTTTTGGGGCGGGTTTGAGTTTTGGCTCCATCTAAGGTTAGGGTGATTCCTCCACGAGGGGTTGTAGGAATTTCCTAGGTTATTTTCCTCAGGCTTGAAGTGTACCACTTCTCTCCCGCTCTGTCGGTATGCGTGGAGGCGTAGTCCGCAAAAGCTTGTTCGGGGAGTTTTGTGCAATCAGGAGTGTCATGGGGACCACTACATAATTCACAAGGTAGAGTGATTTTGTTCACTTGGCGTGAAGACTTGGGAGCTTCGTAGGAGCTCATTAAGAATTTGACTTGATCTTCAAGTTCAAGCATCCTACGATTGGAAGGTTGTGAGTCAATGGGAGGCAAGGAGCCTTGACGGTTTTAGGCAACTCACGGGGGTCATTCCAACATTCATTGTCATAGAGAGCAAGGTCCTCTATTTTACCCCACGACTTTTCCGCGGCAAGTTCACTAAGCTTGCCACCGGCTATGGTTTGCCTAGTTGAGAGATTGACATGATCATAAAAAATTTGGACTTGAAGCCAAAGATCAATGCCGTGATGAGGGACTTTATGGTGCAAGTCCTTGAATCGAGTCCACGCCTCGTAGAAGGCTAGAGACCGAGTTCCATTAAAAATGAGGAACTACTACCCAACACTACACCACAACACAACTACCCAAAGGAGACACACTCCTTTTTACAACACTAGAAAGGATATCAACATCCTTTAACCCAAACTACACAACTTGTACATCGACGCACCATATCGATTGTATACCTTCGGCACCATTCACTAATGCCTTCAACCCGACACTTCTATGGAGGGAGAAAATAACTATCAACAAGATGCACATCAGTGGTCTTGATGATGACGAAGCTTAGCAACTCATGAACTTGAGCTTGCACATCTTCAAGAGGTGGTGATCTCACCTGTAAGAGGAACCTAGAGAATCACACAAAGATAAAACTACATAGAATGATCCTTTGGATCTGTGGTTAGTGAGGTTAGAATACTGAGAGATAGTATATCTAAGAGTGGTAGTGAGCAAGAGAGAAATGACTCACTATTTATAGGCAAAATTTGCCTACTGTCCCACGGTTCCAGCGGATCTCTCACCAGAGAGATCCGGCTAGTGCAAATCCTGGGATCCGGCTAATGGGTCAGTTTAGTCCGGATTTTGGGTTGTAAACCGGGTTATGGGTTATAGGTTATGGACCATGGGTCATGGATATTGGATCATGGATACCCAACAAGATGCAATGTACCTATTCATTGGGTTATGGACCTTGGGTCATGGGTCATGGACTTTGGGTCATGGATCATGGATAATATCCAACATAACTTCATGCATGATGTCATGCAATGGGTCATGGGTTATGGATCGTGCTCCATGGGTATGGGTTATGGACTTTGGTTCTTACCCAACAAGATTTATTGTACCTAGTCAATGGATCATGGGTCATGATCATGGGTTATGGACTTGGTTTTTACCCATTAGTTACCCATTACAACATATACAAAGTACATATACATTTCTATAAGATGTAAACAATATTACTTGTTACATATATATATTTCTATAAGATGTAAACAATATTACTTGTTAGTGTTTTATAAAAATGTCTTTGGTTTTATATAACTTATTTACTTTATGGTTTTAATATGTTTAGTAAAAGTGTGTTAGTAAACTATTGGCTCAAAGCTTTTACGTATTTTATTTATTTCGTTAAAATGATTTTACGTTTGTTATCGACAAAACATTAAAAAATTATAAAATATAAATAAACGTTTTTATGGTTTATTTGTATTAACGAAAACAAATGACCAACAATTGTCATTTAAATATGAATAGACAATTTTGCCATGTTGTTCTCTTCTACCATACAAAGATGTGCACACTACACAGCTCCCTAAAAAATAAAAGTGTTAAACAATAATTTAATTCATTTATAAAAAAAAATACACAAACCCACAATCTTTTCTTGATCCAACAATAATTTAATTCATTTATCAAAAAAGATCACACAAACCCACAATGTTTTTTTCAGGTCTTGCCCAAATAAAAAGTTAATCCGTATATGCTCTGTTTGGAGAATCATTTATCATGGCTAGCGATACTCATCGAAGATACACATCAAAGATAACGTCGACGTTTCTTACCGTATGTAGATATGGTAAATGGCGGCCGATGATGCGACGACATGAGAACGAAACAACGGGATTTTATTGGTTGTGACGTAGGTAGATGATAATGGCTGGCAACGGATGAACGGTAATTGTTGACTTGTGAACATTTGGTACGACGGTGGTGGCATGTTGTCACCATGGGTGGGATGTGTGTTTAGGGAGAGCTCAAGAAACACCCAAATGAATTAAATTGTTAATTTATTTTTTTAGAGATTTAATAATAATTAAACTCAGAATTATATTATGTTTCACAAAACACACTACAGAAGTTATATGTATCTAAGTGGGCAAATTTGTTCTACGTGAATGTTTGGAGAAGACGAATAAAGTAAGGCCATAATTGTCTTTTCTATTTTAAGTGATTATTGTTAGTAATTTTTGTATTTTATTTATATATAAATTACTTAGTAGGACAAATATGCTATTTTTAACGTTTAGGAAGGGTATGTATCTAATTTTTTGTTTAGCTTGGATATATATGTAATTTGTTGGCTTTAGAGGAATATATATACAAGTCCTTCAATATTAAAAAGCATTACCTCTCATCTTTTTTAATTCAACCCCTTCCACCCTCATCTTTTTTAATTCAACCTACTTTCACCTCTCATTTTTAAGATTACATATCTCAAAAATCGTAAACCGTTAACCTTCAAAAATTACATCATCGTGACGAGAATTTAATTATCTTTCAATTTACCGGCACTTTAATATACTTTTGACAATTTTTTTTTTATTTTCTTAGTATTTCTAGTTTTTCTCGGTGTAGTATTTTGCTTGATATATCACTTGTATAACACTGATCTGTAAGTTCGAACACTCAACATGTTAAAATTAGTATAAGTGTTTGTGTAGAACTCCAAATGATTCACCATTTTTTGTATTTAAAAATCTCAAATTCTTAGCTTTCCAACCATATATCACATATAATTTTTGAACTTTCAAATCATTATAGTTTATTTATAGAAATTTGAAAAATATATGATTTTTATTTTGTTTTATATTCAAACACGCTTGATATATCACATGTGATATAACACTAATTTTTAGATTAGAAGATATAATACATTGACATAGATGCAAAAAATGGTGAATCTTTCGGAGTTGTATACAAATACTTATTCTCATTTTACGACAACATATGTAGTGTTCGAACTTACGTATTAGCGTTATATGACAAATGATATACTAAATGAGTTTAAATATCATTTTTCTTCTATTTTCACCAACTTTAATGCATTACCTTATTGATTTAGAGGTTCATATATTATGTGTGATTTATGGTTGAAAAACTTAGAATATGTACTTTTCAATGCAAAAAATGTTGAATCATTTGGAGTTTTATACCAATAATTATGCTCATTTTGCAACAGTATATTGAGCGTCTGAACTTATAGATTATTGTTATACCACTAAACCCTATACCAAAGACCCTAAACTTCTAACCAATAGGTATAATATCACAATTGATATATACCTAAACCCTAAACCTCTAACCAACAGTTATAATATCACAACTAAAAAGTGATATGATCACTGGTGGAGATGATAACGGTATAATAACACAAGTGATATAACTCATTATACACATAGTAATAGTAATAGTAATAGTAATAGTAATAGTAACAGTAATAGTAATAAATAAATAAATAGTAATAAAAACAAAAAAAAACGTTTTACTATAAAAAAAATTACTCTATTTATCATATATTGTTTTTGAACCTCCAAGTATTTTGCTTGATATATCACTTGTGATCTAACACTAATCTGTAAGTTCGAACACTCAACTTCTATTAATAAACTATGCTGATTTGGAGGTTCAAAAACTATGTGTACATAGTTGAAAAACTGAGGATGCGTATTTTTCAATACCAAAAACAATGAGTCATATAGAGTTCTACAAAAGTATTTATACTCGTTTTATGAAAGCATGTTGAGTGTTCGAACTTAAAGATTAGTGTTATATAACAAGTGATATCTCAAGCAAAATATTGCACCGAGAAAAAAACAACCCTCTCCACACACAAAAAAATGTATGAAAGTGTCCTTCTATTGAAATAAATGCTCGTCACGATTGTATAATTTTTGAAAGTTAACAGTTTACGGCTTATGAGATATTTTATTTAAAAAAAATGAGTGAAAGCGTGTTTTAATTAAAAAAGATAGGTGTGAAAATTAATGTTTTTCAATGTTTGATCTTGTTTATTAGATAAATAGTTTGAATGGTGAGGATTAATTCCTCAGTATGCATTAAAATAAGAGTATTAATTGAACTTTTATGTATAATCCATTCATGTAATCTTATATTCTAATAAAGGAAAATAAAAGAGGAAAATTTGAGAGTAGACTAATCGCCCACGTTTTAACTTTTTCTAGACCAGATTTTTTCCCAAATACACTAGGGCGACTTTAAAATTGGGCTACCAACTTAATATCATGTCACATGTCCGCTTTTATGAGTACACAAAGTACAAGTGTGTAAGCTATGTGTAAGACTTGTCCCTTAGGTGTTCTGTTGGGGCGACTTGTAGCTTGAACGACCAAATTTTGTCATTTAGTGAATTTTTTTGTCATTTTTTCACTAAATGACAAAATTTTGGTCGTCCAATATACAAATCGTCCCAGCAGAACACCTATAGGACAAGTCTTACACATATCTTACACACTTTTACTTTGTGTACTTATAAAAGTAGACACGTGTCATGATAATAAGTTGGTAGCCCTATTCCAAAATCGCCCTAATTCTATTTGGGATTTTTTTTCTAGTCTAGAAAATGTTATAACGTGAGCGACTGGGCTACTTTTGAAATTTTCTCAAAAAAAAAAAAATGCACCGAGGTTGAAGAACATGATATTCTTAAACTCATAACTTAGGGTAGTGGTAATAAAGAGTTACAACAACCAATATCATCATCGTCATCTTAACGTCACATAAGTTTCTCTCTCCACAATCAACATTACCACCAACATAGTATAATAACATAAACAACATCACCACAAAAACATAACCACTTAAATATAAATATACTCAACAAAAACTAAAATATCACACATACACACACAAAATAGCACACAACTCGATTTTCTGCACGACCGAGTTCTCCCTTTTTACATGTCACGATGCGCAGGGACGAAACCAGGGGTTTCTCGCAGGTGCCCGGGACCCTTATGGATTTCTTCGATGTAGTGTTAATTTTTGAAAAAAAAACATCATTTTTTCCTAAATATATCTTAAATGCACCCGTAATCTATACTACATATAAAGAGTGTATGGTCAAAGTGGAATGTTAAAAGTTGAAAATGGTCATAAGTGAGAGAAATATATAGTGTAATTAATACTCTTATTAAGATAACCCATTACTTAAAAGTACAATGATTTATTCACATTGAACAACCAATTAAAAATATATCTATCAAATTAAATACAACCAATTAAAACACCATTTACTAAAAAGTACAATAAAATTTTCATAATATACAATTTGAACAAGCTGCAACATAATCCATATAAAATAAGTAAACACACTAATTAATGTTATTTTTAAAACACCCTAAAATGAAAAGTACATGTTATTATACACATTATACAAATCAATAAAACACACAAAGCTTCATACAACCTAACAAGTTGATGGTACATATAGTTTTGAAAACCGGACGGGACCAACGGGTTCTACCAGGAACAGGTGTCGCCACCGGTTCGGCTAACCAATTAAAGCCATCCGAAAATGAACCAGAGGGGACCCGTTGAAACCGTTACAAACTGGTGAATCAGGCCTTATCGAGATTTATTTCTCCGGTTAATCGTCACATAGTATCCGAAGGAAAAACTAAAAAGTGTAAAGTTGAAACTAAAAAAGGAAATGTTGAAAATCTATATTTCAAAAGGAAACTATTAATACAAAAAAACCGGGTTGACTCGGGACGCTTCAAACCAGGCGGTTTGACCCGGTTTAATTTGACTGGTTTTCGACCCAACCCGGCAAGTTGACCCGGTTTAAATCGACCTATTTTTCGATCAGAACGGTTCAACCGGTTGAACCACTCGGGTCAAACCGGGTTTCAAAACATTATGTTTAATCCCCAAATCTTCAAACTTTTATTATTTTTCGTTTATAACCTATAAACTTTTTTGTTATCAATAAACCATCTGTCGTTATACTCATTTATATCGAAACATGTTTCTATATTACAGTTTCAAAAAATTTGTTCACCCAATCATATTTGGTCATGATTCAATCTCTGACGATGCATCCTCCATGCTGAGGCTAATAGCAACAACACGTCTTTGAGAGCCTGAAATAGCGTGCAATACCCTTATTACCACTAGTCTTGAGTTTGTACACAAAACTCACTTAGACAAAAGTTAACTTATCCGACTTTTGCTTGCAAGTGGAATATAATGTTTTGGTACACAAAACTCATTTAGACAAAAGTTAACTTATCCGACTTTTGCTTGCAAGTGGAATATAATGTTTCTTTGTTTAGGGTCCGTTTGGTTTGGTGTAATGGGAATGAGACTATGACTTTCAAAGTCATAGACTGTGTTTGTTTTGTTTTGTTTTGTTTTGTGGGCCCAGTAATGAAATGAGTATATCATAGTCATAGATTCATTACACACCAATTTGGTGTCTATGAAATCCATTCCCATGGGCCCTTCTTTTTTCCACTACAAAATTCAAATATCTATATACTTTTTCATACCATATTTTATCAACCAAACATAAACAATCGTAATGATACAATTTTTCATACCCATTATCATTCCACCTCATTCCAAATCCGATACCCATTGTCATTCCTAGCAACAAACCAAACGGACCCTTAATATATACGGAGGAGTAGATAAGTCAGAGTGGTTTTCTAGTGCCAGTAAAAAAATAATACTAATAATAATAATAAAAAAAAAAATAAAAAAAATCTTGAGTGTCATATCTTCCAAATCCCACTACATTACACGTATTACATTTTTATATAATTTCAACCTTCCAATAGTACTACTACACTCACATATCCCATCTTTCTTCCACATCATGTCTTCAACACTCTCCTTCACTTCCACTTCACCGTTAAACCTTAATGCTCTTGATCTTGCACCATGACACACATTTATAGTTATTGCCATTATCCTATGAAGCCCATAATAACCGTCACCCTTTTCTACACTTGTCTTATTTCCATAGTTTATAGTCTAACAGATCCTAATGATCTAGCTATATTGAACCAGTTTAAAAAAGGTTTAACAAATGCAAACTTGTTAAACTGGCCAGATAATGGAAATGATCCATGTGGGCCCCCTAGTTGGCCACATATATTTTGTTCACAAACAAGAGTTACACAAATTCAAGTTCAAGGTATGAACTTAAAAGGTGTGTTACCATATAATTTAAATAAGTTATCTATGCTAAGTAACTTAGGTTTGCAAAAAAACCAGTTTAGTGGATCTTTGCCATCTTTAAATGGCTTGTCTAGTTTAAGATATGCTTATTTGGATTATAATATGTTTGATTCAATACCTGTAGATTTTTTTAAAGGTCTTGATAGTTTAGAAGTTATGGCTTTAGATAACAATCCTATAAATGTGACTAGTGGTTGGAGTATTCCTGATGATCTACAAAATTCGGTTCAGTTAAGGAACTTGTCATTGATGAGTTGTAATGTTGTTGGACATGTTCCTGATTTCCTAGGAAGTATGTCGTCTCTAGAAGTCGTGAAACTATCGTTGAATCGAATTTCGGGTGGGATTCCTAGTTCTTTTAATGAGTCTAGTGTGAGAATATTGTGGTTAAATGGTCAGTCTGGTGAACAGATGAGTGGTGGGATTGATGTTGTTGGTGCTATGATGTCACTTACTAGTTTATGGTTACATGGGAATCATTTTTCGGGTAAGATACCCGAAAATATTGGTGGGTTGGTTCAGTTGAAGGATTTTAATGTTAATAGTAATGATCTTGTTGGTTTGATTCCTGATGGGTTAGCTAGTTTAAAGTTGGATAAGTTGGATTTGAATAACAATCGGTTTATGGGTAGCGTGCCTAAATTTAATGCTGTGAATTTTACTTTCTCGGCAAATAAGTTTTGTGTAGAGGATCCTGGTGTTCCTTGTGCACCAGAAGTTAATGCATTGTTGGAATTTTTAGACCATTTGAATTACCCGTCGAGGCTTGTTTCAAGTTGGTTTGGTAATGACCCGTGTGGAGGTTCTTGGGTTGGATTGACTTGTACCGGCGGAAAGGTGAATGGGATTCATTTGGCAAAGTTTAATCTTTCGGGAACTTTGAGTCCTTCGATTTCGACAATTGATTCTTTGACTAGAATTGATTTGGGTTCGAATAAGCTAACAGGTGCGATTCCGTCGAATTGGACTAATTTGAAGTCTTTGACTATGTTGGATTTGAGTAACAATGATATTTCACCTCCTATGCCTGATTTTAGTCCTGATATGAAACTTGTGTTAACTGGAAACCCGTTGTTGCAATCAAATTCGTCGAAAGCCCCAAGTCCTATAACCAGTTCACCAACTGGATCACCGCCAGATGACCATCAATCGCCAACTTCAAAAGACACTGGGGCAAAACCTAGTACAAAAGAACCTAGTAATGTCTCGACTGGTGATGGTGTTATGCCTAGGAAGGAGCATTCAAAGAAGTTCAATATAGTTGCAATTGTTGCTCCTGTTGCGGTTTTTGCTAGTTTAGTTCTTTTAATTGTGCCTTTATGTATCTACTTATGTAAAAAGAAAAAAGTCAACACAGGTCAACCAACAGGCTCCCTCGTTATTCATCCCCGGGACCCGTCTGACTCAGATAACGTGGTCAAGATTGCAATTGCCAATGACACAGAAACGAGTTTAGGCAGTGGTTCGGTTAGTCAAATGGGCAGTGCAGGGGGTGAATCTCATGTTATCGAGTCTGGAAACTTGATCATCTCGGTTCAAGTTCTAAGAAACGTTACTAAAAACTTTGCGCACGAGAATGAGCTCGGTCGTGGTGGTTTCGGTGTCGTTTACAAAGGCCAATTAGAGGATGGTACTAAAATAGCAGTGAAAAGAATGGAGTCTGGTGTTATAAGCAACAAAGCTTTGGATGAATTTCAAGCCGAAATTGCGGTTCTTTCAAAGGTTCGACATCGTCATTTGGTGTCACTTTTAGGGTATTCGGCTGAAGGGCCTGAAAGAATTCTTGTTTACGAGTACATGCCTCAAGGGGCTTTAAGTAGGCATCTTTTTCACTGGAATAACTTTAAATTGGAACCGCTTTCTTGGAAAAGGAGGTTAAATATTGCATTGGATGTGGCTAGAGGGATGGAATATCTTCATACTTTGGCTCATCAGAGCTTTATTCACAGAGACCTTAAATCGTCTAATATCTTACTTGGTGATGATTTTAGAGCCAAAGTTTCTGACTTTGGGTTGGTCAAACTTGCTCCTGATGGTGAGAAGTCTGTGATTACTCGGCTAGCTGGGACGTTTGGATACCTTGCTCCTGAATATGCCGGTAACCTTTTTTCTTTTACATACTTAGAGTTGAAAAAAAATGGTTGGGATTGGGTAACGGGTCAAAGGTTGTTTAGGTCTGCATGGGTCAAACGGGTCGGGTTGAGTTCACTCAAAACTTCGTACCAAGTTCTTTAAAGGTACTTCACTTTTTTTAACCAGAACAAACTTTCAAAATTGTAATACAAGGTACCAAATTTCAAAAAATATGATTTACGGTAATCAACTTGGCAGGTGATGACATGTCTGTTATTTAAAGTTCCATTGTTTTTGGAAATATTGGTTACCTTCTTTATGTAATTTGCCAATAAAAAATATACACTTTGAGCAACTTTCGACCAGTTTGACGCGTTCTACTATTTCTTTCTAAGCTAATTTATTTTATAGTACTCGCTAGACGTGATTCTTTTGATGGGTCTAAATCGTCAACTTTAGTTATGTTTCCTTCCATTTCCGTTCCAGTATCAAGATACCCAAAAAATATTCACAACCTTTACTTTTAAAGAGAGGAACACATATAAAAAACTATAGCTAATCTAAACATTATGTTAAAGTTAGTTCTATAATTGAATATTTGTATATATGTTTTCAGTGACAGGTAAAATTACCACAAAGGCCGATGTTTTTAGCTATGGTGTTGTCCTTATGGAGCTATTAACCGGTTTAATGGCGTTAGATGAAGACCGGCCCGAGGAAAGTCAGTACCTAGCAGCATGGTTTTGGAGCATTAGATCAAACAAAGAGAAACTAATGGCTGCAGTAGACCCTTCTCTTAACGCAAATGAAGAAACATTTGAAACAATCTCAGTCATAGCTGACCTGGCAGGACATTGTACAGCTAGGGAGCCTAGTCAGCGGCCTGATATGGGACACGCTGTTAACGTGTTGTCACCACTTGTGGAGAAATGGAAACCAATGGAAAACGAGGCTGAGGAATATTGCGGTATTGATTATAGTCTTCCTTTGACTCAAATGGTCAAAGGATGGCAAGAAGCAGAAGGGAAAGATAGTAGCTATGTGGATCTTGATGATAGTAAGAGTAGTATTCCTGCTAGACCTACTGGATTTGCTGATTCCTTTACTTCGGCTGATGGTCGATAGATAAAGGTACTGTGTTTTTATCGTTATATATTTGCTCAATGTAGATAGTATCGCCTTTTGATTTTGTTTCTTCTTTTTAAGTCTTTGTATCGGTGCTTTTGTGTTGATTTTTTTATGTTGTATGTTTAAACGATGCGAAGTTGTAATCTTGAAGATCATCGTCAGCTACTCTCTTGTATTCAGCAAATCCGGTCTTATACTGTCTGTGTATGCTTCTATTTCAGTTTAGGGAGTGTCTGAGTAAGCTACTTTTAAGTAGCCTATTGGCTTATCATATTTTCAAAACACAATAAGCTATTTTGAGTATGGAGCCAAACAGCTCAAGCTTATTAGCTTATATACGCAAAACACTGTTTCTAATAAGCCTCTTTCAACTAGCTTTTTTTGGCTTATTTTGCAAGGGCTTATGATAATTTACAATTTTATCTTCAATTCTCCTAGTTGTTCAATCACTATTGAGTGTTGGTCACTTTTAGTCACCATTGCTACATTTTGATACCGCGCAAACTTACCCAAATACTATCTCCTGATCCATAAGCTAATAAGCTACTTGTTAAAAAGGTTAAATATTTAAATAAGATTTTACCCAAACACACCCCTTAATACAAATTTGATGGATTGAAAAATAATTACTCTTTTTGTCTTAAGAGAGCACGGTGTAAGTGCGTTTGGCATGCCATTCGCTAAAAAAAATATCAATGGCGCCGCCATTACACGCCATCCTGCACCGGTCCCTAAAGGTTAACCTATTCGGGAAATATGTGCTTATTTTCTACTCCCCGAAACATTGCGTCGCTTACTATGCCCTTCCTCGTCTCTGGGTGCCTAGGTATCCACCGTAAGCCTTTCCTCGTTTGAACCTCGCCCTTAATTTTAAGGCTATGTCATCCTAAGGTGCTGCTAAATCGTTCGTCCCTTTGTTGCCTCACGGGCAGATGCCGTTGGTATTTTTTTTTGGAGTGAGGTATTTTTGGTGATGTGTTATGGGATTTGCATGCACAAATAACAGTTATTGAGTGTTATTACTAGGAGGATGTTTTAGTCACCGGGTGTTATTAAAAAGATGTTAGGTGACGCCGATTTAACACACCAATAACAGTTATTGGTATCGTGCTTCATCTAGTTTTTTAAAATTATTGTTCGCCGACAAAAAATACATAGTTTATGAAAATCAAGATAACTACACTAAATTAATCAAATATCTTCACTCACCAAACTCGTTTCTGATTGATTAAATAAAAAGTGAATAATTTTTTAAATGAAAAGGTGGGTAATAATTTTCGCACCAAATAACTTTTTGGTAAGAGGTTGTATAAGACTATAAGGTAATTGGTTAATCACAGATTCACATCTCATACTTTTTAAGATTGCCTCTAATAATGTGACATGTTGTACTTGTGTTTTTGTTTCTTTAGTGTTTTTCTATATTATAAATAATGAGTAGAGTTATTTTATATATCAAACTTTGTTTACATACTCGGACTCATCTTCACCATCCATCTAAAATTAAATTAATGGCTGAGATAACAGCATTTTATTATTTCATATATTTTTTATAATTTAAATATCTCTTAAACCGTTAATCGTTAAGCAAAAATAATTACATCATCGCGACGAGCATTTAATTATTTTTTTATCGGGCACTTTGATATACTTTCGAGAAATTTTTTTTTGTTTTTCTCACGTTTTTTCGTCTTTTTTTTTTTTCGTTTTTCTTCAAAACTGGAATTTGCATGAAATATCATATATGATTTAACAATAATTTGAAGATCACATGTGATATTAGTGTTAAATCACATATGATATGTAATATCATATGTGATATTAGTGTTAAATCATATATGATATACATATCATATATGATTTAACACTAATATCACATGTGGTATTCAAATTAATGTTAAATCATATATGATTTTTTCATACAAATTTCAGTAACTTAAAAAAAGGAAAAAAAAAACTTTAAAAAAAACGTGAAGAATACGAAATTTTTTTTTTGTCGAAAGTATATCAAAGTGCCTATCTATAGAAAGATAATTAAATGCTCGTCATAATGGTATATGTTTATTCGCTTGACGATTAACGGTTTGAAAGATTTTTAAATTTGAAAAAAAAATGATGAAAGCGGGTTTTTTTAACTGTTAGGATTAATCTCATCCATTAGATCTAATAAAAATGAATGGTGAAAATTGGTCCGTATGTAAAAATAATTTTCTCCTTAAATAATCTTAAATCTATAAATAATATAAATTTAAATATAAAATAAAAGATAAGACGATGTCTTGCCAAATGGTAAAGTTGACTTCCTAGGGTGTATTGGTGCAAGTTCTTAGTGCCTTGCAATTACCTGGAGAAGCTAATACCTGTTCAGCTTATTCATGGAGGGTAAATATTTGACTAGGATATATACTGATTAACAGGTTATTCATAAAATACCCCATAAGAATAGCATGTGTTTACATTTCTTATTCTTGGTTTCAAACTTTAAAATAATACTTTTAGAAATGTGATTTAAACTTTAATAGCCGTTTGATAAATTTGGTTTTTTTAGTTTTGATATATTTCTTAATTTGAGTTTGTTTAGAATTTCGTAATATTTTAAGGTCATTATTTTCTTATAAATAGAGATCACTGACATTATAATTTTTTGTACATTTGAATTAGAATTTAGTACTTTTGTATCGTTTGAATTTATTTGCTAATTTGAATAAAGCTTTCGTTTTGTTTATTGATTTTATTTACTTTTCTTGGTCTTTTGATTATTATCGGGAGAATATCGGAGCTAGATATTAGAGCTAGGTTCATTGAGTCACGAAGAAAAAGAAGAAAAAAAAGTTCTTTTTAGAATTTGATTGTGTGTTTGGACTGAATTCGATTAGGCTTTAGGTAATTTTGTTTGTTATTGGGCCATTTAGGCCTTTTGGGCCCTATGTAAAGGACGTGTGGTTTTCTTTTTGAAGATTTTGGTTTGGGGATTTTGTTTGTTCGATTGAGTTGCTACTGCGATCGATTTTCGGTTTGGTTCGGTTCGGTTCTCGGGTTAACTTAATTTTTTTTAACCGAATTAATTGAACCGAACAAACCGAAAAAACCGATAACCGAACCGATCAACACCCCTATTTAGGAATTTGTATTCGGATTTGGGCCATGATCCTTGTCATACAAGAGGTTTATTAGAATGATCGTTAATTTGAATATGGTTGATACTTGAATGATGAATCTTAAGTTAGACCATAATACTTATCAAATAAGGGGGTCATTAGAATTTGTATTTGGTATCGTAGATTGATTTTAATTTGTAGATTTTATTATTATCAGGTTGTTTGGATTTGTTCGATCGTTGGAATTTGTTAATTCAAAATTTTTGGATCTTCTACTGTAATACTTTTGAAGTTGGTTACATGAATTTGATTCGTCTTTGTTGAAGATCGTATGCGCCGATTTATTTTTGGTTTGGGCGACCGTTTTGAATTTGTCGATCAGTTATTTTTTATTGTTCGGTTGAAGTCACCGACGTTTGTTTTTGATTGTTTTTGGAATCGATCGTCTGTTAGGCTAGTATCTCTAGCTTTTGGACATTTGAATTTTGAATTTGGTTTGGGACATGTTGAGGAGTTGAAGTAATGGTGGAGATTGCTAGAATAATGACTTAAACTATAAAGCGTTGAGTAAATTTGTTTTTTTAGATTTTGTATGTTTCCTAATTTGAGTTGTTTGGTATTCCGTAATATTTTTCGGTCATTAGTTTTCTTATAAATAGGGGCAATGACATTCATTAGGATTCTTTGAAACTTTTGAATTAAAATTTGGTACATTTGTATCCTTGAATTTGTTTGCAATTTAGACAAAGCTTTCGCTTTCTTTGATGATTTTGTTTATTTGCTTTGTCCTTTAATTACTAACAGATACAAAATAGCAAAATCAAACATGCCCGTACTTAGTCGAAGCAAGAAACTGAACAAGGTAAGGGGGGAATCGGATAATGGGCCGTGTTGTTGCTAATATTTTCTAGGGCTAATGATCAAAAAAAGTACTATACTTGCCACATTTTCCTCTTCAGGATAGCGAACAAATTTTTTTGCTTTCGTGGGTATTATACTTTCAAATCATCCTCTTTAGGGTATTTTGCAAAAAAGTTGGACATTTTTGCCCCTCTTACCCACAAGAGCAAATGATGGCAAGTATGATACTTTTTTTTATCATTTACCCTAGTTTTTATTATGTTAAATTTTGGTTATGTATTAAGATAATTTATTTAATGATTTATAATTGTGTTAAATCTATGATAAAAATGTTTTGTTTTAAGTTTACACTATTTACTTAACAAGATACATTTTTGTAATTATTTAATATATACTTAAAAAAGGGAAAATTAAAATTATTCGGACAATTATAAAAAACAAACAACACTTTTTCATTCAGATTCAGACATTATAGCTACCTCTTATTAGTAAGATGTGGTAGTCAGATTCAGATGCGGTAGTCAGATTCAGATGTGTAACATCTTAATCAAACAAACACACCCTTAATCTAGTCATAGTATACTCTCTAGTCTATGCTTCAACAAGTAACGAACAGAAATTTATATGCAAGTACTTCAGGTTGTGATATAATTCCTCCTAATTTAGCGGAAGCGTTAAACCTAATTCGGTTTAATGCTTGAAGCGTTAAACAACTTGAAGTGAATTAGGGCAAATGATAAAACAAAACATTTTTATCATAGATTTAACACAATTATAAATAATTAAATAAATTATCTTAATATATATCTAAAATTTAACATAATAAAAACTAGGGCAAATGATAAAAAAAAGTATCATACTTGCCATCATTTGCTCTTGTGGGTAAGAGGGGCAAAAATGTTCAACTTTTTTGCAAAATACCCTAAAGAGGATGAATTTGAAAGTATAATACCCACGAAAGCAAAAAAATTTGTTCGCTACCCTGAAAAGGAAAGTTTGGCAAGTATAGTACTTTTTTTTATCATTGGCCCTATTTTCTAACACTCAAGAGTTCAAACATATATGAATATATGATGAAAGAAAGAATCAGAAAGATGAAATAATCAAAAAAAAAAAAAAATCTACTTACATATTATGCAAACAGCCTAAACAAACTACTTTACATATTATGCAAACAGCCTTATTTTTTAAGTAAGTTCAAACACATATCAAACAACGTAATCTGTTATATGTAACTGGGCTTGTTTTTGGGAGTGGTGTTATGCCAAATTGGTTCAAGTCGAAAGTCTACATGTGGTGCAAGTGTGTTGAAATCGGGATGACATCCTCTCAAGTTACTTGACTCAAGTTGGGGCAATATGAGCCATTGGATTTGATTCAATGGCTCAAATCAAAAGAACTTCTTTTGATTTGAGCCATTGGATCAAATCCAATGGCTCATAATGTTTAAACTTGAGTCAAGTTGTGCTTACAACTTGAGAGGATCCTTGCCCGTTGAAATCTAGCTAAAATTAGTAATACAGTTTTAAGAAGTTTGATAACTAAGGCGTGTCCGAACGTACATACAAACAACAATAATATCCAAATGTGTCAGAGAAAAGATGAGAGATAGGATATAGAAGTCATGATACCCTGCCTAAAAATAACGAGATTGATTTTGGAGAGACCTCGGGCAAATTTGTAGTGTAGGGTATGTTTGGAGGAATGGGTTGGGACTGGAGCTAGGGGTGAAAATGAGTCGAGTCGCTTGTGAAAAACTCGGGATCGGATCGGTAAAAAGCTCGAACGAGCCGAGCCTAAACGAGCTCGAGCCCGAGCCTGAGCCTAAGTGGCAGCTCATTTATTAATCGAGTTCGAGCCCGAGTTTTACATACAAGCTCTTTTGGCCTCACGAGCCTAAACGAGCCCATACGATATTACGATATTTTAAATTTTAAACATATGGACAAGCCGAGCCGAGCTCGAGCTTATTAACGAGCTCAATAAAGATATATTACGAGCCGAGCTCGAGCTTGATCCAAGCTTTAACTTATCATTGTCAAATCGTATAAACGAGCCAAACTCGAGCCTATATAATATACCACGAGTCGAGCTCGAGTTTAAATTTCAGGCTCAAAATGAGCCGAGCTTAAGCTCGAGTTTTTTAAAACGTAAACTAGCCGAGCTCGAGCTCTGGCATGCTCAAATTAAGTTCAGATATTTCTGCTTTTGCGTGATAATTTATTATATTTTTAAAGATATTTAAGTAATTTAACTAGCTATAAGACCTCATAAGCCCTCATAAGCCTATTTCAATGACTTGGGCTTATGAAGACTTATAGTTTATATAAGCCTCCATAAGCTCGTGTGAAATATATATATATATATATATATATATATATATATATATATATATATATATATATATATATATATATATATATATATATATATATATATATTTTTATAATTAACCCAGCTTATTTTTAATGTTTAAGCCCCATAAACCCGTAAAAGGCCCTTCTCAAACACACCCGATATGACAAAGGTCTGTCTTAAGATCCGACTAATCCCAACACAAAATGGGCCTAGAGCACAACCTATGTTTGATAGTACTAGTTTTTTTTTTTTTTTTTTTTTTTTTTTTTTTTTTTTTTTTTTATAATCTTGGCTTTAAGCAAAAGACTATGTAAACATGGTTTCATCTTTCATATGATACTATCACATTGTTTTGCGGGTGTGTTGTTGTTACGATCCCACATCGCCCAAGTATGGGATTGGGCGGTGGTTTATAATGTCTAAGTGTCCCCTCATTATCAAGCTAGCTTTTTGAGTGAGTTCTACACTTGGACTTATGAACATAGATACGAGCCTAGTATGGGATAAGTTCATATCAATTAGTTTCAGAGCCAGCCCAACCTTTCGAGGTTCCAACACTCGGAGTGGTGGCCTATGGAGTGGTGGCCTGTGGAGTGGTGGCTTGGACCCGAAAGAAGGGTGCCAACCGTGACCAACACAGCCGTGACCAACATAGCCGTGACCAACGAGCTCGGGGTGGTGGCCTATGGAGTGGTGGCTTGGACCCAAAGAGGGGTGCCAACCGTGACCAACATAGCCGTGACCAACGAGGACGTTGGTTCTTCAAAGGGTGGGGTATTGTTACGATCCCACATCGCCCAAGTATGGGATTGGGCGGTGGTTTATAATGTCTAAGTGTCCCCTCCTCATCAAGCTAGCTTTTTGAGTGAGTTCTACACTTGGACTTATGAACATAGATACGAGCCTAGTATGGGATAGGTTCATATCAGTCGTGGTGTATGAGTTTAAATGGAATCTACATAAGTGTTTGGAACTTTGGATTATAAAGTGAAACAAATGGATTTAATTCTTTTTAGCCTTTTGGCAACGTACGTTTTGTTATATATGCCGAATGAATTTATTTCGATTTCAGAATCTTAACAAATATTGTTTATATAGTAGTCAAAGATTATCATGTGAGTTTTGTTTTATGGGGCCGAACATTACAAACTTTAGAAAACTTCTAACACCACCTCTTCAAAGACTTGCTAAGTTGCTAACAACCAACTATTCTCAAAAATTGCTAATATTCAGGCATACATATCAATAAATCTGCATTTTTTGCTAAAATGGGTAATCGGGAAAGTTAATAGTAATTGTGTTTGAGAAATCTCAATGAGTTGTTGGTGATTATTATAAATGTTTTATTTGGACACTTACATTTTGAAACTTAGTTGTTAAGCCAATTCTAAAAAGTGTTATTATCAATATTCATAAACTTTATTGTCTTTGCCAAAAAAATTCTTAAAAGTTCTTCGAAATCAACTTGAAACTTTTTGGAACATGATGGGTTGATTTAACTACTTTTTGTACTTTGCCATAAAACTTGTTTATTAAGATGAACTTGACTAGCACTAGTACAATCGACACTTCCACCTACGACTTTTTCAACACCTTCCCGACGACGGGGCGTAGGCGTCGTTCGTTCCCGACGACAAGGCATAGCCAACAGTTAGTCGGCTGAGCCT
The DNA here is from genome assembly GCA_019973895.1 of Chrysanthemum seticuspe. NCBI lineage: Eukaryota > Viridiplantae > Streptophyta > Magnoliopsida > Asterales > Asteraceae > Chrysanthemum > Chrysanthemum seticuspe. The sequence goes on along the minus strand of BPTQ01000002.1, from coordinate 111,090,800 downwards.
CGTAGGGAAAGTCCTTCCCGACGCCAACGTGGGACCCACATTGTTTTCTAGTCAAAGTTTTTTCTGGTAGAAAACATATGATGCCGACGACCCGTCGTCGGCACCATATTACTAATCATGTAATTAGTTAGCAAAATTAAAACGTAATTAACTTATCCCATTTATTCCCGACGACCTGTCGTTGGTAAAGTGACAAAAAAATAATATTTTGCAATACTTTCCCTACGCCATGGCGTCGGGATCGTATTAAACTTGATTTAAGCCACTTATTATCCCTACGCCATGGCGTCGGGATAGTATGTAAATTTATGAAAATGTTTATATATTGCCGACGACGGGGCGTCGGCAATATATGTCACATATGCCACAATATTGCAGCATTGCAGCAATTTCCCATAATTTTTCGGGAAAAATTCTACATAACCTGCACCTGCTGTTTTCAACCAAAATCTCTAAACCAGTATGCCGATATCCCAAAACAACTCATAACGACTAAATCACATATATAATTGCTAAAAACTTACAAATTATACAAAACGGGTGATATTAACTACGCATTTAGCTTAAACATACACAAAAGTTGCTAAATCACCATTGTTCAAGTCACCAAAATTTTCAAAGTGTACAATGGCCAACATAAGGATGAGATGATCAAAAGCATAGTCTAAACGGGTTTATACATCTTCCTCCGTGTAGGGTTTTCCAGTAGGGTTGTTCGCGCCTAGATCCCGTAGGCGACACATCTCCTCCTATATAGGAATAGATGATATTTGTTTGTTAAGACCCGTCTCTCGGTCAGTCTCATCAGCAATCTCCTGCCTCACATCATCTATACAAGATAAAACAGTAAGCTGGCATCTGGACAGAACTTGCTATGTATAATGAGTATAAGTAGCAGATATTAAAAACATTGCCTAATACTGTACAAGGGCAACACTTTTATTATGCACGATAAATGAGAGACAAAAGCATAACAATGTTAGCAGTTAGACATACCAAAATCCGTGAATTTCTTTCTTGGTAGGTGAGCAAACTCCGCATATTCACTTCCTTGCTCAATCCTATGAAGCTGCAGAACAAGAGGACGCCGTGTGACAATCCCTGCATTTAGATAATTCCACTACAGTAGTTAATGATATTTTTAATGTGAATGTCAAAGCAAAATAATAGTACGAAATCTATGCGACATTTTTAAATCAAACAATTGAACATATTATTACCAGAACCGTGAGGCAGAAAATCCTTTCCGACAACACCCTCCAGCACAGATGATTTTCCAGAGCTCTAAGAACAATTCATAGGAAATGAAAGCAAAATAAGTTATGATGAGTTTGTCTTCATAAGGACATTTTTTTGTTTTTTGTTTTTTGTTTTTTCATTTTTTTAACAGCATGATTTTATTTAAACACTAAGGCAAGAAGCTCGAGATAGGGAAATTTAAAAGCCGAAATAGGATTTACAAGATGTTGTTACAAGCCGAAATAGGATCATACGAACTCGATTAATCATTTAATACTTCAACTGTATTTTCCTCAAGTTTACCTAACTGGTAAGACTAATAAACATTTAGATCAAAAAAGGAAAATATCAACTTGGTTCATAGAATCAAAGTGGGGAACCAAACTAATCTTTGTGTATTTATATACATTAAACTCAAATTTAATTTAGAACAACCTCTAAATATTTTTTTGAAAAGCAAATGAAGTCCGCTAGTATAAGCCAACAAACAATACTGTACAGTTATGAAATCATGAAAGTAGAAGTAACTCAGGAGATTTGAAAATGCAATATAACATAACGACTAGCAATGAAATGTGGATTTAGTAGTCACATTCTCTAAACATGTGATCGCTGATAATGATTCATCTAGGAATCATGCTATAGTTATTACCTTGTCTATATCGGTTAGCAATTTACTGCTTTCATTAAACTAATAAACCTAGCCACGAATACTATTAAACCATGGCTTAGATTGATACAATTCATACTACTAAACCGGACCACACTCTCTCCATCACCAGAAAATCACTGAATCGCATCAATTGTACCACTATAACTTTACTGTTACAACACCATCATCGTCTTCTCTCTCATCATTACCAACACACGACGCAAGTACACTTCTAGTTACGACTTTAAACATATGTTTCAATTCAAAATTTTATGTTAATAAACCAAAACACATACAACAAATAAAACTGAAAATGCACATTAATGCGCGTAAGAAATGTCATTCACTGATACAAATTAACATAATTAACTAAAACATAAATTTAATTAAACCAAAACATAAATTTAATTAAATAAATTAAAAAAAATCAAAAATTACCTGTGGTGTTAGCTGTGGTGTGGTGGTGGAAGAGTAAGAAAGGAGACGTGAATAGAAAGAATCAATTGGAATAGGGGAGGAGGATAGAATGAATTGGGAGAGGGGAGGAGGGACGTGCACAGTGGTGCGATTGGTGTGGTGGTGGTTTGCTGTGGTGGTGCGAGTGGTGTAGTGGTGGTTTGCTGTGGAGGAGACGGTGGTGAGTGGAAGAGATGAGTGCAACCAAAGAGATGAAGAAGACGGTGTTTTTTTTTTTTTTTTTTTTTTTCTTTCTAAGTGTGAAATCTCAGATCTGGTTTTGGGTATATTGACTTTATCCTCTTTTATTCCCGACGACGGGGCGTAGGTAAAATTACAAGTTTTTTCGTTTTCTGTTTTAGCGGGGTGTTTAAAATTTTGGGGGGTAAAACGTGAAAATATTACCAACGCCCGTCGTCGGTAATATAAGACTAAAATTATTTACTTTTAAAAAAAATACAAATACTCTTATTTAAAATAAAATTAATATTAAAATTATATAAATGTTTTAATTGAAACTGTAAAAAACTAAAATTATATAAGTTTATTTAAAATTGAACACTTTTAAATAATTATACGTAACATGTAAAAATAAAATTAATATTAAAATTATATACGTAACGTGTTAAACGATCGAGTATAGGTGCTATTGATCGAGTATAGGTGCTATTGTTATACGTAACATGTTAAACGACCGAGTGTCGGTGATATGGTTATACGTAACATGCTAAACTAACGAGTCTAGGTGATAAGGTTATACGTTACGTGTTAAACGACGAGTCTAGGTGATATGGTTATACGTAACGTGTTAAACGACCGAGTTTTGGTGCTATGGTTATATGTAACGTGTTAAACGACCGAGTCTAGGTGCTATGGTTATACGTAACGTGTTAAACGAACAAGTCTAGGTGCTATGGTTATACGTAACGTGTTAAACGAACGAGTCTAGGTGCTATGGTTATAGGTAACGTGTTTAAACGACCGAGTCTAGGTGCTATGGTTATACGTAACATGTTAAACGACCGAGTCTAGGTGCTATGGTTGTACGTAACGTGTTAAACGAACGAGTCTAGGTGCTATGGTTATATGTAACGTGTTAAACGAACGAGTCTAGGTGCTATGGTTATACGTAACATGTTAAACGACCGAGTCTAGGTGATATGGTTATACGTAACATGTTAAACGACCGAGTCTAGGTGCTATAGTTATACGTTACGTGTTAAACGAACGAGTCTAGGTGCTATTGTTATACGTAACATGTTAAATGAACGAGTCTAGGTGTTATGGTTATACATAACATGTTAAACGACCGAGTGTAGGTGATATGGTTATACGTAACATGTTAAACTAACGAGTTTAGGTGATATGGTTATACGTAACGTGTTAAACGACCGAGTCTAGGTGATATCGTTATACATAACGTGTTAAACGACCGATTCTATGTGCTATGGTTATACGTAACGTGTTAACGTGTTAAACGTGTTAAACAAACGAGTCTAGGTAAACGACCGATTCTATGTGCTATGGTTATACGTAACGTGTTAAACGACCGAGTCTAGGTGCTATGGTTAGACGTAACGTGTTAAACAAACGAGTCTAGGTGCTATGGTTATACGTAACGTGTTAAACGAACTACTCTAGGTGCTATGGTTATAGGTAACGTGTTAAACTAACGAGTCTAGGTGATATGGTTATACGTAACGTGTTAAACGAACGAGTCTAGGTGATATGGTTATACGTAACATGTTAAACGACCGAGTCTAGGTGCTATGATTATACGTAACGTGTTAAACGAACGAGTCTAGGTGATATGGTTATACGTAACGTGTTAAACGAACGAGTCTAGGTGATATGGTTATACGTAACATGTTAAACGAACGATTCTAGGTGATATGGTGATATGTAACGTGTTAAACGAACGAGTCTAGGTGATATGGTTATACGTAACGTGTTAAACGACCGAGTCTAGGTGTTATGGTTATACGTAACCTGTTAAACGACCGAGTCTAGGTGTTATGGTTATATGTAACGTGTTATACGACCAAGTCTAGGTGCTATAACGTGTTAAACGAACGAGTCTAGGTGATATGGTTATACGTAACGTGTTAAACGAACGAGTCTAGGTGATATGGTTATACGTAACATGTTAAACGACCGAGTCTTGGTGCTATGGTTATACGTAACGTGTTAAACGAACGAGTCTAGGTGCTATGGTTATACGTAACATGTTAAACGAACGAGTCTAGGTGATATGGTTATACGTAACGTGTTAAACGAACGAGTCTAGGTGCTATGGTTATACGCAACGTGTTAAACGAACGAGTCTAGGTCTTTTACTTCTGTCCGAGATCACACACTGCCCGAGAACCCTTACTGTCCGATATCAGATTTCACATGCATAAAACGGGTCATGTTAAAAAAACGGCGCCAAAATTTCCCACCAAAAAATGGCGTCAAAATTTCCCACCATACAAGTGGCGCCAAAACTTCCCACCAACATGACAATCACATTATATAGTCCTTTTATCTTCACACGAATTTCACAACCTCTTATCCTCAAAACCACTCAACCTCACAACCTCTTATCTTCACACAAAATAAAAAACCTGAGATGGAGCCATATAATCCTTTTATGTGTTCTTGTCTAGCAGGAAATATAAGATTAAGAACATCACATACAGAATATTCATATGGACGACAATATTATGCATGTCATCTGTCGAAGGTGAACAATCATACATTTCTTATTTATGTAAATATACAAATAGTTGAGTTGTAATCTCTTATAATTTTCTTATTATGTAACAGTCCAGAAAAAAAAGATAATGGGTGCGGATATTTTATGTGGAAGAGTGAATTTGACGAGTACTTACGAATAATCTCTTCTGCTTCAACATCTGAAGGTTCTGGATCTGCACCAACAGAATGCTCAAGTTGTAATGTCAAAGATCTTAGGATAAACATGTTGGAATCACAAAAACAGCTGCTAGAGACAAGAGTAAGGATGCTCGAGGCAAGACTTGAAATGGCAAGGATTCCTGATGACCACGCATGTGAGTCGGATGCAATACTTCGTGAGTTGTTAGGTGACATGGAAAATCTTCGTATGTAGTTGTTGTCGTTGTTGTTGTTGTAGTTGTTGTTATTGTTGTCCTTGATGTTGATGTTGTTGTTGTTGGAATAATGCGTATGTAATATGGCTTTTTCTGATAAGAACCATATTCATCATAAATTTCGGCCCCATACGTATTAAGAACTTCATTAAAGAGATACATCGACGATAAAACCATTGTCCACTCCCGTTCCGGCGTGTAATCAGCCATTGTAATGTGTGTTTTGTGCGAATTGACGATTGGGTTTTTTTGTGTCTATTTGTGTTTTGCCGAATTGAGGATGATCGGTTAGGTTAAACAGTAAAAAATAAAATTATATAAGTTTATTTAAAATTGAATAGCATTAATCACACGCTAATCACTCAGGAATTATATGGATTTATATGTGTGCCAAAAAATCCCGCCTAAAAATTGCATGAAAATACAAAGTCAAATTTGACTTTTATGTAGGCAACTTTGCAGACGACAGGTTGTCGGCATAATAACCAAATAAATAATCATTTATATTATTGCCGACGTCATGGCGTCGGCATTGTTAAAACAAAATTGAATAGCATTAATCACACGCTAATCACCCAGGAATTATATGGATTTATATTCCCGACGACTTGGCGTCGGGAATATATGAGCGCCAAAAGATCCCGCCTAAAAATTGCATGAAAATACAAAGTCAAATTTGACTTTTTTATTGTCGACGCCCTGTCGGCGGCATTATATTGACATAAAATTTCAACGCATCTCCCCCTGGTCAAGAGTTTTTTTGTCGTGTAGCGTATGTTGCCGACGCCACAGTGGCGTCGGCATTGTGTTCGTCGCCTGTTCTCCTGATTCTTGTAGTGTAGCTTCTAGCTTATTTTTTATTTATTCAAGTCTCTAATTGCACCCCTTAAGTATATTAAAAAACTTCAATGAAATTTACTCATACCATTATATTCCCTATTTGGGGCATAGATATCATACTACTATATATATCATATCATAAATTTCATTTTTCATAAACTTTCCACACAATTCGGAAACGGTACCGTCATTTGATTCTATCAAACACAAAAAGATAAACTTTCGCATTTTATCACACAAAAAACCACAAAATAGCATCCCCGTGTAACTCACTCGCCACCGATCCTAACATTACACGTCATAACCTGCTCCCCAAGTAACCTATACAACAACAATCTCGAACCTAAATTAATTACCATCGTACCCTTTAACCGACTTAACATAAAACCCTAAACTCTTTATATATATATACACATCCCTTGTTTCACCTCAAGCCATTTTTATTTTTATAACACATCTAAAAAGTTACACATTTTATAAGTAAAAAAATGGTTGAGCTTGAAGAAGAATATGTGGTGTTTCCTTTGATTTTATACGACGGGGAACGAGAAATCGACGTGGGTCACGTGAAAATTCGTGCATCGCTTGATTTTAAGCAGTTTCAAATGATGTTGAAGGAAACTATAGGTATATCGTATAATAACCTAACGACTTATTTTGTCGATAGTAATAAAACAAAGGTTTCTTCAGAGAGACGCAAGACTTTGGTCACGGGGAAGGTTAATTTCGGGGTTTTGATGCGAGAAAAAGATTGTTATTTTCTTGTCGTGTTGAAAAGGTCGAGAAGAGACCGAAGGAGGAAATTACCAAATAAAACGAGTGGTTTTGAGTATGTGTATAATCCTGCTAATGAGTATTTGATGTATTTGAATGATCTGATGATGAAAGAAAGCTATGTGAATAGTTTCATGAATTGGAATAACTGCGGATTTTATCCGCAGTTAAATATGAATTTTTCGGGATTTGTTGAAGGTGGACGGACTCGAGCATTGTGTGAGGAGTGTATGAAGGCGGAGGAGCATGGGATGAAGGCGGCGTTTCACTTTTGTGTTAATGATGATGTTGTTGCGGGTAGTTTTCAGTCACCTGTAGGGCCGATTTGTCGTCCGAGTAGATAACTTGTTCTCCAAGTTAGTGGTGTCGAGGAGACAACTTGCTCTCCAAGTTAATGGGTTTTGAAGCCTAAACATACTTTGGGCTTTTGGTTAGTATTTGTGTAAGAACTAAAGTCACGTTTGGTTTAAATTTGTGACCAAAAGGACTGAAAGTTTGTTTAGTATATATATGATTTAATATAAGATATGGTCAATTATAGATCATATTGATAGTTATAATTATTATTAGTAACAGTGTTTTAAGATAATCTCCTTTCTTTTTGTAAATTGATGTTCGATATCATGATATTGATATGTCAATCCTATTATTAGTATTTCCTAGTCTTATTCCATGAACTTATTATATGTGACTTTTCAAGCATAGGGAGCAAATAAAGAATGTTGAGACGTGGGGCACAAGTTTGATTTTAATAGTCAATTACCCAATTAGGAATGTTTATATATTAACATAAATTTCCATTAGCAAGGCAAAGTATATTAACGTAATCATGTGTAATAACAAGTTTTGGAATTCAACAATTGATTCGAACTATTGGATATGATGATCTTGTAGCAATATTTTGATAGTTGTGTTCTGGAGCTAGCGTCCCACTAATTCCAAGAATAAGATACCTGAGAGTCGATTGCTTTTAAGTTTGAGATGTTACAAATGGTATTAGAGTCGTAGCCTTTTGGGATGAGATGGGTTGGATAGTTCATACATTTTTTAAGGTATTGATGCCGGTTATGTGTAGGCGTGATGAGAATGATTCGAAGCAAATTGGCTGATACTTTTATTGATCAAACAAAATATGGTAGAATATTCGTGTGATATTTTCTCAAACAATAAAACAAACCTCCTGCATTTCGAGAAAGGTTCCTTCCTAGTCAATTGACTTGATTTAATTCCCAAATGCCTAAATTGATTAATCTTTTGTTCTATATAAATAAGGGCAAATCGCATAAAAAGGTACTCATCTTATGTCCAATTTCAATTAAAGGTACTATTCTTTTTTTTTCTCAATTTAAGGTACCCGACTTTTTTTTTGGGCCGATTTAGGTGTTTTTCTAACTTTCGTTAACTATTTCGTTAGTAAATTACATGTTTGGTCCTTGAGTTTGTATAGGCATTACATGTTTGGTCCTTCAGTCCGTTTTTGCACATTTTCAAAAAATATTTTTCAAAAAAAAAATTTTGAAATATTTTTTTTCCAAATTTTTTTCAAAAACAATTTTTCGAAATATTTTTTTTCCAAATTTTTTTCAAAAAAACTTTTTCGAAATATTTCAAAAAAACTTTTTCGAAATATTTCAAAAAAAAAAATTCAAAATATTTTCGTCCGTTTTTGTACGAAAAAAATATTTCGAAAATTTTTTTTGAAAAAAATATTTCGAAAAAGTTTTTTTGAAAAAACTTTGGAAAAAAAATATTTCGAAATTTTTTTTTTGATTAAAAATATTTCGAAAAAGTTTTTTTGAAAAAAATTTGGAAAAAAAATATTTCGAAAAAGTTTTGTTGAAAAGAATTTGGAAAAAAAATATTTCGAAAAATTGTTTTTGAAAAAAATTTGGAAAAAAAAAATTTCGAAAATTTTTTTTTGAAAAAAATTTTATTTCGAAATATTTTTTGAAAATGTGCAAAAACGGACTGAAGGACCAAACATGTAATGCCTATACAAACTCAAGGACCAAACATGTAATTTACTAACGAAATAGTTAACGGAAGTTAGAAAAAAACCTAAATCGGCCCAAAAAAAAAGTCGGGTACCTTAAATTGAGAAAAAAAAAGAATAGTACCTTTAATTGAAATTGGACATAAGATTAGTACCTTTTTATGCTATTTGCCCTATAAATAATCACCAAACTTTCCTGATAAGAAACGTAAATAAAGAATCCTACGAAAACTATAATACGTAATATTAAGAAGTAAATAAACTTCAATCCCTGCAGAACTACGAATTAATTAGAAAGCCTCTCCATTTGCTTCTTGCTTCTTTTTGCACCTGTGAAATACGTGACCCATTATTTTATCAGTTTGACCCGGAGTAACATTTGTATCAATACCCCTTTGCCAAAGAGTCACCTTGTCCTCAAGGTGAAATACTGGAAATTGTTGACGAATATTTTCAGATTCCAATGTAGCCTCGTATTCGGGTAAAATTTTCCAACGAACAAGTATCTCACGATTTCCCTTTGACCGATTGCTCCCTTCACGAACAGCCAAAACTTTTTGTAGCTGTAAAAACAATTCGTGTCCAAAGATAACTCATCTGGGAAATCTGGTTCAGCAGGATGTTCTTTAATAGCCTTTTTGAGTTGTGAGACGTAGAAACAAGGATGGATTGATGCTGATTTAGGAAGTTTCGGTCAATAAACCACAACTCCAATTTTTTGAAGCACCTCAAATGGACCAAAACATCGCGGAGCTAGTTTCTCATTAACCCTTTTAGCGACAGTTCGTTGTCTATAGCGTCTGAACTTCAAAAAAAAAAAAAATTTCTCCTACCTCAAACTAAACATCTCTTTTGTGTCCATCTACTTTGGTCTTCATAATCTATTGTGACTTTATAATATTTCTTTTTAACTCATCTAAGATTATGTCCCTCTCATGCAAATAACTATCAACCTCAAATGATGGCGAGGAATTAGTTTCATAAGGGACTGTGGGGTGGATCTCAACCATTGAGTATTTTAAAAGGTGTCATATTAGCCGATGAATGATACGAGGTGTTATGCCAATACTCCACCCAAGACAACCATCTAGACCATTTTGGGTTTTCAAAAGCAAAACACCTTAGATATGTTTCAAGACTTCGGTTATCTACCTCCGTTTGTCCATCATATTACAGATGGTAAGTTGTGCTTCTTTTTAGTGTAGTACCTTGTAGCTTAAATATTTCATTCCAAAAGATGCTCATGAACACCTTACCATGGTCAACAACCATAGCCCATGGTATTTCATGCACACGGATCACTTCTCATAAAAATGATGTTGCTACAATGATTACGGTGTAAGGATTGTATGGATTTGGTGGTCACCCGTATGGCGTATAAAACATGCACATCAAAAATAAACATACAAAGGCTATGCAGACCAAACCCTGAGTCCAGATAAACATGTATTAAGGGTGTTTACAAAGTTACTTACCTTTTCCTGCATCGTGTAAGCTCCAACTTTGATCTGCAGTCAGTTGCATGCATGGAATCGCCTTCTTCTTCCTTCTTGAGCTTCCAAAGGGTTATTAGGGTTGATTGATGCATGGGTGGTGTCAGGTATCCACCAGTACTGCACATGTAGAACAAGGGCTACGAACTTACGCGAGTTAGGTGACCACGAATGGGTAATAGTCGACCGATTATGGAGAGATGAGGGGAGATGATTTCGAGTATACTTATAGTTATAAGAGGAGTGAATGAATACCTTATTAAGCCTTTGTATTTATAGGCTTCATGGATCATTCTAGAATCCTTAAACTTGTAGAACAAGTTTACTAGTTTGACTAGAGTCAAACTAAACCCCTTAGGGAGACGAACGACCAAACATCCCTTGTTAAGGTTAAGTTTTGTCTTTTGTAATTAATTACCCTCTAATATTCATCCCAAATGAATATTAGACTTTGAGTATAACCGTTCAACCCCTTTAATAAAAATATTGCCATATTTTCATTTCCAATGAAAATACTTCTAGATTTTAATTTCCACTTCATTTCCATTTCATTTCATTTCATGAACTCAATTCTTATTTTCGCTTGTATGTTCTATTTAGTGTGCACTGTGTGACCCTTCGGCATTTCTGTAAAGACAAGTGTGAAAGTCATTCTATTGTTTGCACATAATTCCTTTAGACTCCCACTTGTGTAAATACAACAACATATGAATCCTTTCACAGTCCCAAGAGGTCATAAGCAATAAAATTAAGTACCTTACTCACATAACCCGATTTAATACCCAAGTAATGATAAAACCATCATTAGCTACGCCCGCTAAGTCCTGCTCAAACTTCAGGTTTGAGCCCGTCTCAAACTTCTGGTTGAGCCCAAGGTATATGAGTGTATCCCTTCGCACTTTAGCGATGTTTTGGAAAGTACCCGGCATGGATATCTTAACCTCATGATACTTTCATCTTTTCTTGTTATCGTGAATGATTTGTCTCCCATAGTGCTTCAAGCACTTTGTCGTCTGGCTAGACTTTTCACAAATCATCTCACACAAGGGGCCTAGGAAAATATCCTTCTCTCCAGTCTATTTCAACTTGGAGCTGCGAATTGCCATGTTGGCTAATAAGCCATCTTTCCTTATCTCCATCTGAACTTGACGCTAGTACACTATCGTCATGTTTTTACACTGTAACTAGAAACTAGATCTAATTCCATTGAGAAACAAAGTCAAATGACCTAACTCCTCAAGTATGTGGGATAGTCCGTCACGATCAGAGAATGCCATTAACTTTTTCTATGTGGTCGCTTCTCGATCATGGTTACCTCTAACATTTTCCCCGCAAATGCATATGAAATTTACCATCTTCGCCAAAATATTTCTTGTTTCATAATAGTTTTAATCATTGTCTTTGGTTTCCTTCAATGAGAATCAGCTAAGGAGCCTTTTAGAATGGAATTTTTTCCATTTATGGATTCAAAATATGCTAAGTAGAATCTACTCGTAATGCCTCTTTGATTTACACGAGTCTACGATATTACCTCAATTCTCGGGCAATTGATTTAGCTTGTACCAGAAAGTAGTTGGGAGTTACCAATCACTGCTATTCATATCTTTCTGACGATCCTTCCATGATGGACCCCTGAGCCTCACTTCCAATCTCCTTGATTTCCATTTTCTTACTGTTAATGAACCTAAAGAGTTTTCGTACCAGTGATTTTGTCTTACCAGATGATAGACTTAGCTAAATCGCGTTAAACTTGGCTTAGCGTTCAACGATGCACTTCATTCTACCGCATTAAGGTATAATGGAAATACACAACAAATAAGAACCATGACTCCTTGTTATTGATTTTCCTAAATCCCTGAGAACTTCAGTACAAGCCCTTTGAAACCACAATGTAGTTGTATGTTTCTCGATTTGAAATCTCAGACTTCAAATCCTTTAAGTCACATAACTTCTTTAATTTTTCATAACAACTCAAGATCAACACGTTCTATTGTAGCAGACTATCTTGCTCTTTTGAGCAATGTATGTTAGCATTAGAAGTGGAGATCTTAGTTTTGTAATCGGGGGCTAAGTATGTAAACTAGTTATTAACTAGTAAAAACCCAAGGGCGTGGCCTGATTGGGTCCAAACTGTCAAGTTTATTACACAAGTCAACCACTTGTGAATGGTCAACCGTAATAAAATTCAAACAGTCTAAAACCAATACAATTAAGATCAGAGGAATATAGTGGATTCCCGGGTCGTTAAGTCCCACGGAGACTGAATGGTGTTCAAAAAACGTTCAGATTGAATGGGAAAAGGTGATGACTTGGAATAATTATACCTAAAGAAAAAGTTTGTAAATTACAGGTGCTTAAATGCAAATTAAAGAAAATTAAAAAACTAATTTCTATTAAATAAACGCTATCACTATTTTTAAAATGATGTTTTGTGATTTTTCTTGATTTATAAAACAAAATAACTTAAATAAACTATTTTAATTAAAGCGTAAACCTAAATTATCTAAAAACGTGACCTAGAATGAAAACGCGCGTTATATGTAAAAATTAGGCGAGTGCGCAAGTAAAAACGTAAAATTTGTGAAATAAAAGTCCTACGAGTGTAAAAACAATTTTCTTACTTACTATATGACAAAAGAAAATTTTAGAAAAAAGATTTATATTTTTTTGACTTTTATATTTTTTTTTATGAATTAAATACTATTTTAAACTAATTAAATGATTAAAAATACTAAAACTATTTAGAAAATTCTGAAACTTTTTTATAAAATACTTTATAACAATACAAGGCTAGGAAATATACAAAAGATGTAACAGCTTATTTTAATAAGCTGTAAATAAGCTAATGTATACGAATAAGCTAAATGGACAAAAAGGGGTTATATATTAAATATTGCAAAGGTAAACCAGTCAAAGACCCAAGGGCAACTGGTAGCGTGTGTGTGTGGTGAGCTGGGTGGCCAGGGTTCGAATCCCAGCAATGGACTTTTTATTTTTATTTTCTTTTTGGATTTTTCTTTTTGGAACTAATTAAGCTAATGATATTAAGCAACTTTTAAAACTAAAACTTTTTACAAAAACAACTAATAAGCTCAGATTGAGCTTATGATTTCTTATCAGTTTAGCAAGAAATGAAATAAGCACAAAGATTTAGCCAAGTGGCTAATAAGCTAACCAATAAGCAAAAGGTGAATTGAAAATAAGCTAGACACTGATAATAAGCTAATACAACACTGAAAAAGTACAATTACTTAGAAATAAGCACTTAACAAAATTCAAATAAGCACAAGCTTCACTGTTGAACAGGGTACTATTTGGGTTTCTAGGTACTTTCTAGCTTATTTTTAAGCACTTAAATGAGCTTGGACATGAAAAGGATCACTGGAACTAACAAGTATACCAACTAAACTCTCTAAAAAGCTAATTTTCAAAGTTTGGATTACAATAATGAGCTTGTAACAAGCTTTTGAAAGAGCTTATAAACACTGAATGATTGGTGTACTAAGTGAAATGGACAAAACTAAAAGCCACTAGCAGGCTTATCAAATAAGCTAGAGATTGAAAAATAAGCACTAGAACTTTAAGACAGCTAGGTTAGCTACTCAAAAAGCTAAAGTACACAAGCTGAGCTTCACTAATAAGCTCTTGATGAGCTTGTGAAATAGACTAGCTCAACTGTGCACAGGGGAGATTTTCAAACAAGGGTCCAAAGTAAGCTAAGAAATAAGCTGCTTAATAAGCTAATTGGAAATTATAAAAAATACCGTGATTAAGATGAGCAGTTATATTTTAATATTCCAAAAGCTCAAGTCTTGAAAGCTAATATTATGTCCTATATAAAATTATCCATTTTATTCAAAAACTGTCTAAGTGATATTTTGACTTTTTAATAAAATGAACTATGTTGACTTATATGAACTTAGGATTGATTCTATGGACTGAATATGATGTAATAAGATATAATAAGATGAAATTAAGCTATAATATCAAGTTATCAACTACTGTGATGAGATTTGAAATCCAAAATCCTAACAGTTAACTATTATGGGTGAGATTAAGATAACTTTGACTTTTTACTGAACAAGCACTATATTTTATGGTTTAACTAACCTATTTAGACCTAAGGTAACATGTACAAACTAGAAATATCAACAAAAGCATCCTCTGAGTTAACAAACTCAGCAAATCCAAACAACCCTTAATATAACTGATTTTTGGTTTTTTAAGGCAAATGAGTACCAAACTAGCTTTTCAAACCAAGAAATCTAGAGATTATCTTACATTAAATATAATGAGACTAGATTAAACTGAAATTAACAAGATTTAAACAGATAAACTATGAAATGCAAATTTTTAGAAAATTGCTTACAATTTGGAATTCAAGTGAAAGTTGAGAACCAAACACTGAAACAACTTCCTATAGCTTCCCAAGAAGCTCTAAACCAAAGGGCAATCCATTATCAACCCTGCTCCAGCTTTAACCTTCATTTCCATGGATTTTTTATTTTTCACTAATTTATTTGTATTTTTGGTATTTTTGCTTTTAACTTCTAAACTGACTTTTATGGGTTTCTAATAGCTTACATAAGCTATATAGGAGCTTATGTGATCTTATGAGTCCAAAATAACATCTACAAACAACATTTTAACTTATTGAGATTTTGAACAAGTAAAATTGCATAAACTGAAATTGAGACTTAAAACTGTAATTGATGTTCACAAAAGCTTTATTGTACACTGAAAACTTGAAATACAGAGCTTGAAAGCTAAAACATACACTGGAATTTAAAATTAAGCTAAAACGACATAAACTAAAATAAATTACACTAGATAGATGTTCACATTGCTCCCTCTCTCTCTTTATAATGATCTTTCAGACTCCTTGTCGACCTCTGATTGTTTCCCACCTATTTCCAATCATTGGATTTATCAAAATCATCATAATCGTCCAGGTGGAATTTTGACGCCAAAAAAGTCTTAAGCAGGTTTTTGCATTTAATGTAATTTGGTGGATGTGGAGGTGGAAGGGGGTGGTTAACCAGCTGTTAGGGGTGAGGTGGAAAGGTGAAAACAGGCAAGGTGGAAGAAAACAACTCTGGTTTCTGGTTTGCAGGATTGGGAGAGGAGAGTGAACAGTGGGTCTGGTATTTTGGCGCGTTGACTTTATTTGACCGCTGGATATTAATAAGTGGGGGTTCAAAATGGGGGGGGGGGGTCACAGGTTTATGACAGGGGGTCTTTTGGGTTTGGCTGGGGATCAAAATACACAAAGGGCCATTTGGTTTAAGCTTATATACAAGGACCATTCGTGTAATTTCTGCAAACTTGAGGGCCCAAAACTGAACTTTTTCCAATGTTAACACAAGGACCAAACTTGCCATATATGAATAGTACAAGGACCACTTTTGATTATTTTCCATTTTTGAATATCCAAGGACCAATTTTGACACTTTTGTAAAGTTGAGGGACCTTTTCTGCCATTTGCCCAAAGATTCATTCAAGGACCATTTTTGACAATTTAGAATATTTCAGGGACCTTGAATGATAAAACTCCATATTTTTGGGTTCCAGGGACTAGATTTGACAACTTTTGAAACTTGGGGGACTAAAACTGCCAATTATGCAAACTTGATATGTTTTTCACATTTTTTTGGAAATTTTGCATTTGAAACACATAAAACACTTATTTGTGATATTTTTATCATTCAGATGCATTTCTGAGTGTTTTCAGATGTTTTTGCAGTCTAAAAGGTATAAAAATGATGAGTATTTAGACACTCATCAATCCCCCACACTAAGATATTGCTAGTCCCTAGCAATCTTTTTAGAAAACTTAATGGATTTCATCTCTTTACCAAAAGCCATTACTTCTGGAGTAGCCAATTGTTTCAGTTCAAGTAAGAACCTTGGTACAATGATAACCAAATGATTTTGAGCAAATCACCAGCTTTCAACGGTTTTGATTTGTCTTTACCAGAAGCCGTTTGCTTCTGGACTAGCCAACTCTTAGATAAATTATCAATATTATCTTTGGTGAGTCGATTACCAATTATGGATTTCCAACTGCCTTTACCACAAGCCATAAACTTGCGGGCTAGCCAACTTTTCACTAATTAAAGATATGGTGAGTTGAACACCATACAATTTTGGGCAAATTGCAAGCCATAAACGGATTTGAGATATCTTTACCAAGAGCCGTTTGCTCCTGGATTAGCCAATCCTTATGTGGGTTAGACATGGCGGACTGATTACCATTTGCTGAGTATGTGCAAAACACTTACTCCAAAAAACAATTTTGGCCAAAAATGGGGGAATTGGGTGGTATATTTACATGATAAAATTCGTGAGAATTCCCCCCCACACTAGAAATGAATATTGCCCTCAATATTCAAAGTACCGGCGGTTATGCCGAAACATAGAACGTAAAATGGAAATACTACGGCCATTATTTTATTTTTGATATATACACAATTTTATTTATTTTTTTTAGGCTTATATACAACAGCGTGGGGCAACTCCCCCACACTAGGGTGATACTCACGGGTGAAAACCCATGTGGTGTGCTATTGTTTTTGATTACCGAGTCACTAGCTTGACTCGATCCCCGCATTCATTGGTTCTTGGGGAAGCAAAGTGGAAAACCAATCTCGATCGGACTTTCGTTCACAGTGTTAATACACATATGAACATTAGAAAGTTCCACTCCGACGAGATACAACCGGTATTTTTAATAGTAGAAACTATAAAGGATAATACCGGGGTCAAAGATGGTGTCCTCATTCCCGAAAGAGAAAAGGGAAAGAGCAACCACGCCATCCGTGAAGAATGGAATAAAGATGTGCATCACAATGCATGTCCATTCCTCATCAGTAAGAAGCAAATCACCATTTTTGACATTTTTAAGCTTAAACTTGAAGCTTGTATGGTGATTGTCAAAGGAATTTCCGGTAGGGAGGTTTGGAAACGGTTCTTCAATCAACAGATTTTCCAGAAAAAGGATATCCCCCTCCGAATCAAAGTAAGCATTATCAATTCCTGTTGGAATCGACTCATCACTAAGAAAGGCATCGAATTCATTCCAAAAGTTGTCATCTTCCTCATCCGGAGTGAGAGAAGGGATGGAAGAGTCGGAAATAATAAGACTAGGGGATGATGGGTCATTTTTGAGCAATTCTTCAATGGGAAGAATGTCTCCCATTGGATCACAAACATCATCATCCAATCCAGATGAAACTGAAGAGAGTTTGGTTTCATCCACAGAGTTAACAAACTCAATACGATAAACTGATTCCGGAGGTGGGACAAGTGGTGTGCTCTTAGAGCTAGCAATTTCCACTACTTCCGATAAAGTCTCCGATTCTAGATCATCATCATCAAGAACACTCTTGACTTCCTTGGTACAACTTTCAAACCATTTGTTTGAACCAGGGTTGATTTTCATAGCTTTTAGCTCAACACGTTTTTGGTGACTCCTCTTAACCGTGAAATTTGAGAGTGTTGCATTGATTCTTTCAGATTTTTGATCAATTGTGGCAACACTATGTTTGGA
Source organism: Chrysanthemum seticuspe (assembly GCA_019973895.1). NCBI lineage: Eukaryota > Viridiplantae > Streptophyta > Magnoliopsida > Asterales > Asteraceae > Chrysanthemum > Chrysanthemum seticuspe. Next base: position 111,072,691 of record BPTQ01000002.1, on the reverse strand, counting down.
TAGAGGTTTGGAGTTCTGGTTGATATTAAACGTGAGTTCTTCGTTGTCAACCCGTATGGTCAACTCTTCAGCAAATACATCAATTAGAGCACGACTTGTTCTCAAGAAAGCTCTCCCTAAGATGAGGGGAACTCTAGGATCTGCATCAAAGTCTACTACAACAAAATCAGTAGGAAAATGAAACTTTCCTACTTTTACCACGACATCCTCGGCTATCCCAAGTGGACGAGTTATGGTACAGTCCGCTAGCTCAAGTGTCATACAAGTAGGAGTAAGTTCAGGAAGAGACAGTTTCTTCCATACTGAGAGTGGCATGAGGTTAATGCTAGCGCCAAGATCGGCCAAGGCGGAGCATTGAACCATCCCCAAGAAATCACACGGGATTAAAAACCTGCCGGGATCTTCAAGCTTTTTAGGAAGCTTCTTGAGAAGGACCGCAGAGCATTGCTCATTGAGAGGGGTTTTAGCCATCTCAGATAACTTATCTTTGTTGCTCAGTAAGCCTTTAAGCGTGGATGCAAATTTGGGCATTAAAACGAGAGCATCAACGAAGCTTATATCAAAGTGCAGTTCATTGAAAATTTGGAAAAAATTTTCCATTTGCTCTTTGGTTTTGTTTTTGAGCTTCTCATCATGCAATCTTGATGGGTAAGGAAGTTGACTAGACTTTTGAGCCGGGATGGAAGTCATTTCTGGCTCAGAATTTGTCTTCAGAACTTTGGGTTCCGGACTTAAAGCTTGGACTACCGAAGGTGGGACGTGTGCGGTACTTCGTGGGCTTGAGAAATGCACCTTGTCCGTTGTATCCTTGGTAACTTGACTCATTGCTCCTGGTGGAGGAGGCATTGGAGTCGAAGGTCCATCGTGCGTCTTAGGTTCACTTTCTACTACCTTTGGGAGAGAAGAAGAAGAGGTAGTAGGAATAGCGGGTCCATTGTATGATACACCACTTCTGGTTGTGATCGCCTTTGCGTCGCCCCTCGGGTTAGCGATCGTGTTGCTCGGAAGTTTTCCTGAGCCCGAGGGTTGATCATTTAAAGACTTCTTAATGTCAGAAATCTGGCTAACCAACAACCTGTTCATTTCATCTTGGGATTTCATGAATTGCTTCAATAGCTCATCAGATGATGGTCCAGTTGGAACAATGGCTTGAGTTTGATTAGGAAAATTCTGGCCTCTAATGTTCGGATTATGGCCTTGATTTTGAAAATTTCCTTGGTTAGGATTCATATTCCCATGAAATTGATTCCATCGATTGAAATTGTTTTGATTAAAGTTTCCTTGATGTTGGAAACCTTGATTTGGTCCGGGATAGAAATTACCTTGGTTTTGATAACCTTGGTTCATTCTAGGTTGGTTCTGATTCCGGTTTTGTATGTTAGGATTCTGGTTAAAACCGGGTGGTGTCATACTGCTAGGTGCACGGTAGTGAGGATCAACTTGTGGTCGGTATTGATTACCTCCTTGATGTGAAGTACCGGCTATAGCATTGGCTTCAACCGGACTACCATCGGTGGCAGTACAGTTGTAGTATGCATGAGGGCCACCACAAGTAACACAAACCTCGACTTTCTTCACTTCACCATGTGATGGTGTCTGTGTGAAAGTGACTTTCTTTTGGTTAGCAAGAACCAAAGCCTGAACAATATCTGTGAGTTTGTCAATCTTAGCATCGGTGCTAGATGTACTCACGGGAGATGAAGTAGAAGGTCCTGCATTAGACTGAGACTGATATGTCTTTGTTCGGAAAGGGCGGACCTGGGACTTGTTTTCTATGATTTGCAAGGCTTCTTTTGTGGTCTTGCTCAGGAAATTACCTCCCGCGGAGGCATTTAAAGAGTCTTGGTCAGCTTGTCTCAGACCATTGTAGAAAGTATCCATTTGCATTAATTCGGTAAAACCATGATGCGGACACTTGCGGAGCAATTCTTTGTAACGATCCCATGCCTCCCCGAATGATTCATCAAATCTTTGAGAGAATTTCATTATCTCATTCTTAAGACTTGTAGTTCGGGATGGAGGATAGAATTCGTTAACAAACTTAGTGACTAAATCCTCCCATGTCTCAATGGAACGAGGGGGTTGTTTCTCAAGCCAATTCCGGGCTTGTCCCTCTAGAGATAATGGGAACAGAAGAAGCTTAATTGCTTCATGTGGGACATTCTTGTATTTGATGGTAGATGCAATCTTGTTAAACCATCGAATATGTGCATGAGGATCATCCCGCTCAAAACCATAAAATTGGCTTTGGGTTACAAGATTAAGCAACCCGGTTTTGAGCTCGAAGGTATCAGCCACGATGGCTGGGACAATAATGGCATCTCCGTAACCCTCGATGGGTGCTTGGAGAAGCTCATTCATAGGTTTGTCTTCTGCCATTACGACAGGGGGTGGTGATGCTAGACGTTCCTCAGTCACGGCTGAAGGAGCAGAACGTCCTCTACGTCTACGAGGAATATTTGCGAGCTCAGAAAGTGGACTTGTAGAGCTGGAAGAACGAGTGCGCATGCACTAAGTATAAAAATCAGTTTTCAAAACAAATGCGAGGCAAAACGACAAGTGAACTTAAACCAATAATCACAAATGAAATGACTTATTTGAAAAAGGTACACCAAATCACAAGGACACAAAGGTAAGTTTTGATCTGTAAGATTGGGAACTTATTAATGTTCACACCCCCAGTTGGTAGATGTTTTGCCTTGGTTTGCGGTGGTTGATTTTTATGTATTTATTAAGTACCACTGAAAAGACGTAGGTATGGATTTGTGCTCAGGGTTTAAAAACTTTTGGACAATATTTTTGGTATCGTCTCGTTTAACCAAATCGTATCTCTTTAAGAATCACCTTAAAGAAAATAGAGGATAGAAAACGTTACGATTGTTTTTTTTTTTTTTTTTTTTTTTTTTTTTTTTTTTTTTTTGTGTTGTTAACACTTTAGGAAAAGTGTTAATGAACTTTTTGATTTTTATAACTTTACAAAAAAAACTGTTTACAAAAGGTGGTATATGTGCAAGAATGGATCTGGAAATGTTTAAAACAAGCTTACAGCCTCCCCGGCAGCGGCGCCAAAATTTGATTGGGTCCAAACTGTCAAGTTTATTACACAAGTCAACCACTTGTGAATGGTCAACCGTAATAAAATTCAAACAGTCTAAAACCAATACAATTAAGATCAGAGGAATATAGTGGATTCCCGGGTCGTTAAGTCCCACGGAGACTGAATGGTATTCAAAAAACGTTCAGATTGAATGGGAAAAGGTGATGATTTGGAATAATTATACCTAAAGAAAAAGTTTGTAAATTACAGGTGCTTAAATGCAAATTAAAGAAAATTAAAAAACTAATTTCTATTAAATAAACGCTATCACTATTTTTAAAATGATGTTTTTGTGATTTTTCTTGATTTATAAAACAAAATAACTTAAATAAACTATTTTAATTAAAGCGTAAACCTAAATTATCTAAAAACGTGACCTAGAATGAAAACGCGCGTTATATGTAAAAATTAGGCGAGTGCGCAAGTAAAAACGTAAAATTTGTGAAATAAAAGTCCTACGAGTGTAAAAACAATTTTCTTACTTACTATATGACAAAAGAAAATTTTAGAAAAAAGATTTATATTTTTTTGACTTTTATATTTTTTTTATGAATTAAATACTATTTTAAACTAATTAAATGATTAAAAATACTAAAACTATTTAGAAAATTCTGAAACTTTCTTATAAAATACTTTATAACAATACAAGGCTAGGAAATATACAAAAGATGTAACAGCTTATTTTAATAAGCTGTAAATAAGCTAATGTATACGAATAAGCTAAATGGACAAAAAGGGGTTATATATTAAATATTGCAAAGTTAAACCAGTCAAAGACCCAAGGGCAACTGGTAGCGTGTGTGTGTGGTGAGCTGGGTGGCCAGGGTTCGAATCCCAGCAATGGACTTTTTATTTTTATTTTCTTTTTGGATTTTTCTTTTTGGAACTAATTAAGCTAATGATATTAAGCAACTTTTAAAACTAAAACTTTTTACAAAAACAACTAATAAGCTCAGATTGAGCTTATGATTTCTTATCAGTTTAGCAAGAAATGAAATAAGCACAAAGATTTAGCCAAGTGGCTAATAAGCTAACCAATAAGCAAAAGGTGAATTGAAAATAAGCTAGACACTGATAATAAGCTAATACAACACTGAAAAAGTACAATTACTTAGAAATAAGCACTTAACAAAATTCAAATAAGCACAAGCTTCACTGTTGAACAGGGTACTATTTGGGTTTCTAGGTACTTTCTAGCTTATTTTTAAGCACTTAAATGAGCTTGGACATGAAAAGGATCACTGGAACTAACAAGTATACCAGCTAAACTCTCTAAAAAGCTAATTTTCAAAGTTTGGATTACAATAATGAGCTTGTAACAAGCTTTTGAAAGAGCTTATAAACACTGAATGATTGGTGTACTAAGTGAAATGGACAGCAGGCTTATCAAATAAGCTAGAGATTGAAAAATAAGCACTAGAACTTTAAGACAGCTAGGTTAGCTACTCAAAAAGCTAAAGTACACAAGCTGAGCTTCACTAATAAGCTCTTGATGAGCTTGTGAAATAGACTAGCTCAACTGTGCACAGGGGAGATTTTCAAACAAGGGTCCAAAGTAAGCTAAGAAATAAGCTGCTTAATAAGCTAATTGGAAATTATAAAAAATACCGTGATTAAGATGAGCAGTTATATTTTAATATTCCAAAAGCTCAAGTCTTGAAAGCTAATATTATGTCCTATATAAAATTATCCATTTTATTCAAAAACTGTCTAAGTGATATTTTGACTTTTTAATAAAATGAACTATGTTGACTTATATGAACTTAGGATTGATTCTATGGACTGAATATGATGTAATAAGATATAATAAGATGAAATTAAGCTATAATATCAAGTTATCAACTACTGTGATGAGATTTGTAATCCAAAATCCTAACAGTTAACTATTATGGGTGAGATTAAGATAACTTTGACTTTTTACTGAACAAGCACTATATTTTATGGTTTAACTAACCTATTTAGACCTAAGGTAACATGTACAAACTAGAAATATCAACAAAAGCATCCTCTGAGTTAACAAACTCAGCAAATCCAAACAACCCTTAATATAACTGATTTTTGGTTTTTTAAGGCAAATGAGTACCAACTAGCTTTTCAAACCAAGAAATCTAGAGATTATCTTACATTAACTATAATGAGACTAGATTAAACTGAAATTAACAAGATTTAAACAGATAAACTATGAAATGCAAATTTTTAGAAAATTGCTTACAATTTGGAATTCAAGTGAAAGTTGAGAACCAAACACTGAAACAACTTCCTATAGCTTCCCAAGAAGCCCTAAACCAAAGGGCAATCCATTATCAACCCTGCTCCAGCTTTAAACTTCATTTCCATGGATTTTTTATTTTTCACTAATTTATTTGTATTTTTGGTATTTTTGCTTTTGACTTCTAAACTGACTTTTATGGGTTTCTAATAGCTTACATAAGCTATATAGGAGCTTATGTGATCTTATGAGTCCAAAATAACATCTACAAACAACATTTTAACTTATTGAGATTTTGAACAAGTAAAATTGCATAAACTGAAATTGAGACTTAAAACTGTAATTGATGTTCACAAAAGCTTTATTGTACACTGAAAACTTGAAATACAGATCTTGAAAGCTAAAACATACACTGGAATTTAAAATTAAGCTAAAACGACATAAACTAAAATAAATTACACTAGATAGATGTTCACATTGCTCCCTCTCTCTCTTTATAATGATCTTTTAGACTCCTTGTCGACCTCTGATTTTTTCCCACCTATTTCCAACCATTGGATTTATCAAAATCATCATAATCGTCCAAGTGGAATTTTGGCGCCAAAAAAGTCTTAAGCAGGTTTTTGCATTTAATGTAATTTGGTGGATGTGGAGGTGGAAGGGGGTAGTTAACCAGCTGTTAGGGGTGAGGTGGAAAGGTGAAAACAGGCAAGGTGGAAGAAAACTGCTCTGGTTTCTAGTTTGCAGGATTGGGAGAGGAGAGTGAACAGTGGGTCTGGTATTTTGGCGCGTTGACTTTATTTGACCGCTGGATATTAATAAGTGGGGGTTCAAAATGGGGGGGGGGGGGGTCACAGGTTTATGACAGGGGGTCTTTTGGGTTTGGCTTGGGATCAAAATACACAAAGGGCCATTTGGTTTAAGCTTATATACAAGGACCATTCATGTAATTTCTGCAAACTTGAGGGACCAAAACTGAACTTTTTCCAATGTTAACACAAGGACCAAACTTGCCATATATGAATAGTACAAGGACCACTTTTGATTATTTTCCATTTTTAAATATCCAAGGACCAATTTTGACACTTTTGTAAAGTTGAGGGACCTTTTCTGCCATTTGCCCAAAGATTCATTCAAGGACCATTTTTGACAATTTAGAATATTTCAGGGACCTTGAATGATAAAACTCCATATTTTTGGATTCCAGGGACTAGATTTGACAACTTTTGAAACTTGGGGGACTAAAACTGCCAATTATGCAAACTTGATATGTTTTTCACATGTTTTTGGAATTTTTGCATTTGAAACACATAAAATACTTATTTGTGATATTTTTATCATTCAGATGCATTTCTGAGTGTTTTCAGATGTTTTTGCAGTCTAAAAGGTATAAAAATGATGAGTATTTAGACACTCATCATGGCCCATTAGTGAAATCCCATGAGGCTTAGGAAGGATATAACACCTCTCCAAGTTGTGGAGAGGGTGTGGTTCTCATTCTTATGTGTGTGTAATCTAATATCACACATTTTGGTTCAACCTTCTCTCTAAACTATTTCTCTCTCTCTAGTTCTTATTAAATACTTCCATCAGTATTGGTAACGCTCAAAATGAGTATGTTTTTAGTAGCGTAATTGTTAGTTTTGTGTATGATAATCGGCTATATTTACTCATAATTGTTGCAAAAGTGCAAAAGAAGTGTATTTGTATGTGAATGTAGCCAGGTATCGCAAAAGGTGAAGAAATGAAGATTTCATGCACATTTGGATAATTCCCGAAGAAGAAAGTCAAGTGAGGAAGCTCTTGGACTCAATGATTAGGAAGCGCAATGATTTCTAAGTGTCTACAACAAATAAAGATCAAGTTTCATCTTGGAAATCACCATCGAAAGCAGAGAAAAAGACGTGAATCAAGAAAAGTCAACCAAAGTCAAAATTGGGTGTACGAAAGGCTTCCAGCCGATCGGTCGGAGCCCGCAACCGAATCGGCTGGGGTGATGGACAAAACGCAACCGGATTGGCTGCGTCACAACCGATCCGGCTGCAAACCCTGGAGTTACACTTTTGGTCATTTATTGTTGTCTTAACTTCCATTAATCATTAGAGGCCGATCATTTCCAGTTAATAAATTGTTTGGGACGTTTTTAGCCTGATAGTTAAGGGTTCTTAGCTATAAAATGAACCTAGACTTAGTAGTCTAGTGTGACACAACCAAAAGAGTAATAGTTTACACCAAAGCTATTACCAACCCTTATTATTCATCCCAAAAGTCTTGTATCTGCTGTAAAACGTCCAGGAAAATGGCGAGACAAATTCTCATCCATTGTGTAATCATTCAGAGTTGTACGGTTAGGCTAGATGATTGGAGGCGTGTGGTTGCTATATTCCACAATTTTTAATTCTTGTAATCCAAAGCTTAGGTATTCTATTGAACTTGTCATGAATTTCTATTCTCTTGAATGATTTGAATTACCTTGTTACTACTTGTGTTATGTTATGATTGTCATGGAGTAATTCTTGAATATACTTGTGTGTAAGGATGTAGGAAATTGTAAGAGTGTTCTTATATGTGATGCATGTAAATAATCTTGTTTAAATGAGTTTGTTGGAAAAACTACTTGTCTTGTTTGATTTGTCGGTAAAACATGTTTAAGAAAAAGGACCGAAAGGATTTCTCTTATGTTTTATTCCAAAACGTTAAGTGACAAACTAGTATGGGGATATGGTGATTGACACTCACCATGTTTACTTATTGAAACAAGACTAGAAACATTTTCATCACGAAAGGGTCGAAAGATTTGTAGGAACAAGTTTAATGAGAACCTTTTACAAACAAATGGATTTTCTAAAGAATAATCATTAGGATAAGGACCGAAAGGATTACCTATACGTTTTTGTTCTTAAAATGATTTTACAAAACATAAACCATGGGTTGGAAATCATTTGGTTATGATTTGTGCATTGCATCAAGAGTTTACACCAAGCCTTCATGAACACTCTCTATGATTGCCTATAGACTTCACACAAGTATATGTTTATTAAATTTGATTTTTACTAAACCACAACTTTAAGGAAGCCTTGACAAGCTTTCTTGTCTCGAATATTTTAAACAAATTAAAACGCAAATCTCTTGGGACGATCTCGACTTACCCACCTATGCTATCGCGAACGAGTATACTTGCTCGTATGTGTTTATAGTAATTGCTAGATAAATCGTGTTTATAAATTTTAAAACTTGGAACACGTGAGACACATCAAGTTTTTGGCGACGCTGCCGGGGATTTAAGTGTTTTTTTATTTGTTTTATTTCTGTAAAATTCGTAATATTAAAGTTTGGTTTCGAGTGTTAAGAAAAAAAAATTTGTTTTAGGACCAACCGATTCGGCTGCGCGAGCAACCGATCTGGTTGGTCGTCTCGGTGAAAATATGTTTTTTATTTTTTCTAGTTTCTAGTTTATCTATTGTTTTGTGTTTTAGTTTATAGCTTATTTCTTGTCATTTCTGATTTTTAGGCTAGTTTAGAATATTGCTTATGATTGTTTTTGTCATTTTTAGATTTTTTGTTATATGTCATTTTTAGTTTTATTTAATTTTCTAATTAATATTGTCTTTATTAAAGTAATTGTCTAGTTAATTTTTAGTTTTAGATGTTTAGTTAGTTTTAATAATTAGTTAATATTATCTAGTTATTATTAGTTTATGCTTAATTAGTATAATTAATGATTTTAATTAGTAGGGTAATGAGTAGACACACTTTTTAGAGTTTAAGTTGTAATAAATTACTTTAATTAGTTTTTAATTAATAAGTTTAATTAATTTTATTTCACAAAAAAAAAAATAAAAAAAAAATTGGAAATCACTACTGCTGATCGGTTGCAGCCCGTAACCGGATCTGCTGGGCGAGTTTTGGTTTGAGACATACCGCCAACCGAATCGGTTGGAGGGCCAACCGATCCGGTTGGAGCTCTCGATAACAATTTTTCTAGTTTCTTAATTTCAAGTTTTAGCTTGTGTTTTTAGTCTTAATAAGTGTCTTTACTTGTTTAGAATGTGTTTCTGCAGTTTGTTTTGATTTTTACTAACTCTAACGCTAATAATTTGGATGATTTGTTTTTGGTTTTGTTTTGTTTTGTTAGATAGTTTGTTATGGATAGTTTGAGTGGAATTTCCGAGTATCTACGCAACTTGGATGAAATGTTTAAGGATACCGGTAACTCATTGGAGAAGATTGGGAATATCTTGGAAGAAAGTAAGAAAGAGTTGGCTATTGATTCAGAATGTTTGGAAGAAGTTGGAGAAAACAAGGTTCAAGTTCCTAAAAAGAATAGGGTCGTGATTTTCACGCAAGCACCTCCCACGTGGAACGATTCACCATTTATGAGGTTTGGGACACCGTGTAGTGTTAAAGGGGTGAGCGCGTGGGATGCTCAATTGAACATGGATTATGGGGACAACTATATTGTGGACAAGGTCCTTGACAAAATTGGCCACGTTCGTTTGGACTATGAAGCTTATGGGAGGAAAATTGTTAAGAATCTTCGGATCAATATCCATGGTCATATTCTTTAGGCTGATTTTGTAGTTTTGGAAGAAGGGAACGCGGATGAACCGGACGTATGCTTTGGACGAGATTTCCTTGTGACAACTAAATATCAATTGGATTTTGCTCTAGGTGAGATGAGAATCAACATTACCGATTTGGAGGAAGAGAAGGAAGTGAATGAAATGCCTGCGAAAGTGTGTGCAAACATGGAGAAGGAGAATGTAGAGATTGTGAAAATGGGAAAGGCTAGTAGGAAGAAGATCTTATCAAATAAACTAACTCCCACCACCTCTACCACCAACAAGACCCATGATTACACACCATCACCACCAAATTCACCAAACACCTTCAAACCCTTAACTCAAGAGCAAAAGGAAGCCATCCTAGCAAACTTTGAACACAAATTCCTTGAACTTAACGAGAAGAAACTGGTGATTGAAGTGTTACAAGAATATGTTCTTTACCGCAAAAAGCTAGATGCGGTTATGTTGGCTAGAGCACGGTTGGAAGATAAGGATCTTTCGGATGAGGATAGGGATATGATCTTATTTCAGGGTATGCCACGGAAAGAGAGTGACCCGGGTAACTTCGTTTTGCCTATAAAAGTTAACGGGATCACTCCGGTTTATGCTTTGGCGGATATGGGATCAAGCGTCAAGGTTATGCCTTATCCACTATTCAAGACTTTGGGACTAAGCAAACCTCAACCAAATCATTCTAAGCTAACCATGGCGGACAACTCTCAAGCTAAGGCTATGGGGGAAGTGAAAAATGTGAGGGTACAAATTGGCTACCAACCTTATTTGGCTGATTTCCTAGTCTTGGATATACCAGTTGATAAAAATCTACCTCTCTTACTTGGAAGACCTTTCCTACACACATGTGGAGCGATAATAGATATGGGGAGGGGGACTATGACAATCGATGATGGGATCTCAAAGCAAACTTATTACCCCAAGCCTAGGGGTAAAGTGTTAGAATTTATGAAGGATTTGGAACTCTTTGATGGAGAAGATTATTTAACTTGCTTCGAAGTTGGGCGTGATACCCAAGGAAATCCTATGTATGGGCCGCTTGCCCCACCATATTTTGATCTCGATGATGAAATGGAACGTGCACTTGCTATGGAAGCCTTCTACAACCCATTTTAGAACATCCTTGTGTACAAAAAGCTCACGGATTTCTTAGGATCTCTACCCGTACAATTTAAAATTTTGGAATGGGGACCCGAAGGGTCGAGTGTATACAAAAGAGAAGAGGGAGATGGGGAATGGCATGTCAAATTCGATATACTATGCCCGAATGGAAGGAGATTTGTTAGAAATTTCAAAACTCATGAGACATATCGTGAGTTGACCGGAAAATTCCAAAGCGAGGATATTTTTAGGCATGAATATTTTGAGGAGTGATAAGGAGAAGAACATTGCAACAATAATAACAAGCATTTGTTTGCTTGATTTTCATCTTTTGATGAAATTTTATTTTATGCACTTAGGGATTTTGATTTCATTTGGTTTTTATTTTTCTTATTATTATGGTTTGAAGTTATTTTAATCAATTCATTTTGAGTTTTTGTTTAAGTTTATGATGATTTAGTCTTTGAGTTAGATGTTGTTGAAATTTGCAAATGGTTGGATGAATGTTATGTGCATCTTTAATCGGATTTTTGAGTAAACAATTTTTGCTTGGAAGGTAAAATGCCCAAGTAAAGTTAAAAAGGTAAAATTATGCAAAAATGAAAACCGAAACGGTTGTATCCATGACTAAATCGGTTGGATGCAAGTATAAGTACCAAAAATTCATTTTTCCAGAAAAACACATACACACACTAATCCTCCATTTGGGTTTCACAAAATTCGAAAACTAAGAAGTTGTTTGAAGATTGTAAGAGTTTTAGAAGATCACCATGGCACCTAAACAAGTAAGCATCTGCAATCAATTAACTTAATTAGGGTTTAATTTGAGTATTTGATTCGAATTGCAAATTAGGTCACCAATTTGGGGGTTTTTGATGGGATTCGAATTAAGTTGTAATCTTTTAGAATTAAGTGGGTAATTGATATAGGAATGCATTGCAAAAAGAATTGTAGTGATTGATTCAACATGGAATGAGTATTAGATGATTGAATTTTCGGATTCAATTAGGTTGTGCCATTGAATCAAATTAAGTTGCAATTGATGATTCCTAGTTGTTAGATGATGCATTTTCAGTAAATTTTAGATTCCACATTGTTGATTAGAACAAGTAATTGATGAACTGAAGTTCAGCTTGTAAGTTCTAAGCATGATGAACAAGTGATGATTGGAAGTTTTGAATGCGAATTAAGAGCAATTTGAGGTTGTAGAAATCATTGGTGATGTTAAAATGCAGTTTGAGAGTGAATTGGAATTGGAAATATCCAGTGGGAAATCAATTGGAAGGCCGTAGCCTTTTGCAGATCAGGGACTCGATTCGGCTGCGTAGCGCAACCGAACGGTTGGACCAAGGTCAGGAGAGGAGCCGGATCGGTTGCCCCTCGACTGATCCAGTTCCAGGTTCTGATGTGGAAAAATGCAATTTTTGAACTAGACCCTAGAGGCTTCTATAAACCTTATCGTTGGTTCTAACACTCTTATATTAACTTATATTTGTGATTTCTACGATAATATTGCATGTTTCTAACCACTAATCCGACTTGATTATGTTGTGAAGAATGTTTCAGGAAAAGGGGTTGCATCACGAACCCGAGGAGCAAGAAAGAAGGAAGAAGAAATGCCAATTCCAGAGTGCCACCCGAATCTTCTTTGGCGTGGAGAGAGTGATGATCTTCGAAAGCCTTTCAATGATACTTTGCTATCTATCGGAGGAAAAGAAGTACACCGACCTCAGATTATTAATTGGGAAGTATTGCAAAGTTTGGGTTGCCATGAGATTTTAGAGGATAAGCTGTTGGTGAGAACATTATGGAATCGTTAAGTCCCAACGAGCTGTGCGACTGAATAGCCAAACGTGTAGTGATCGGGTGATATTGAACAAGAAAGGGGTTATGATTTTGAATAATTATACCTAAAGAAAAAGTTTGTAAATTACAGGGGCTTAAATGCAAATTAAAGAAAATTAAAAAGCTAGATTATATTAAATAAACGCTATCACTATTTTTAAAATTGGATTTTCTTGATTTTTCTTTTATAAATTTGAATTAAAAACTAATTTTAAACTTTAAAACTTAATTAAAATACTAAAAATTATGAAATTAAAGAGGAAAATTGTGAAACTATTTTTCAAAAATCTAAAATAACTAAAAAAACTTTTGAAAATTACAGAAATGTGGAAGAGAGCTCTCAACATCAATGAGCCCATATACAAAGAATGGTGTTTAGAATTTCTGTGTTCCTTTGGAATGATGACGGAAATTACAGCTATAGGGGTTTGCTCGGACAATTGTATTACTTTCAGGCTAGGTGATCAAGAACATGTTATCACGTTATGGGAATTTGGTAATTTGTTAGGATTATATTCGGAGGAAGATTTATGAAATCGGGATTTTAAATATATAATTATGTTGAGTGATAGGAATAAGGAAGGATTTGATGAAAACAGGTTTTGGAGAAAAATAAGTACGGAAAGTAAGCTGACTTATGGTGAAAGTAGAGTCTCGTCGATTAGAAAGCCAATTTTGCAAGTGTTTCACAGGATAGTAGTTGAGTCTCTACTACACAGGGCGCATGATGTGGACAGGATTCTCGAGGATGATTATGGGTACCATTCACTTTTGAGGAAAGACATCCGTTAAGATCACTAGATGTAGCGTGGTTGATTGCCAAACACCTTCATCAAAGGGCCGCATTAGGGAGCGTTAATTATATTTGTGGAGGACACTTTATTACTAGGATTGCAAAAAGCCTTGGTTTCTTTAACCCAATGGGTATGATTTTGTTTAGTGAACCAATTATGCCCGAAAGTACGAAAGCTGGAGGATTTGCTCATTTGAGAGAGGTAGGAAGTGGAAAGCTCGAAGGATTACCGGAGGAACTTGACGTAATGCCTTTAAGAACGTGGATTGGAAAGAAGATCATTCTTTAGATTGTGATTTCAAAAACAATGTTTTTGTGTGTCGAACAATATTTTCTCTATCTCTATATCTTAACTATTTCTTTAGGATTATTATCATACTTTGTTTATTTTTATTTTAAGTAGCGTTTGGATTGTTTGTAGTTTGTTGGTTTTTTTGTGTGTTGCGTATATTTTGCAGTTTTGTTTGCAGGATGGATGTGACGGAAGCTTTTTGTTGGTCAATATTTGGAGTTGGATAACTCACATGCATGCCTATGACCCAATATGCATATTGCATGTTCTATCATGTGGTATCTTTTTGACTATTTCTTTTTCCCATTTTCTTTACTTTGAAGTTCATTTTATTACATTGAGGACAATGCAAAACTTAAGTATGGGGGAGGGAAGAAAATAGGAAAAATGATATGATTTTTTAAAATTTTTTAGTTTTTTTAATCATATTTTTGATTTTTTTTTGGTAAAGTTTTTGGATTTAAGTAGTTAGTAGAAAATCGCCCTTAATTGTCTAGTTGTTTTCACACATTATTAACATATATTTAAAAAACAACTTGGGTATTTCAATGGTAAAATGAGGTTTTTAAAATTTTTTGATTTGGACCAAATTACGAAAGTAATTCATTTTGGATTCGATAGCATTTACTAGCGCGCATTGTAGTCTTTTTCCACTAAATTGTGAGGATTCTTTTTGTATAAAACATATCTTTTTGTTTTATATTTTGCTATGAGTTTTCCGGTGATTCAGTGGATTCTAGAACTTGTACTTGTTATGCATTACGGTTAAAATCACTCTCGAGTGATAAAATTATGTTCAAATGATTAGAGGCAATCGTAGGATTTAACCCAAATGGCCTTCCATTTTACATCTAATGTTTTTTGCTAACCACATCGGTTAGTTAACCACTTTATATGGACCTATTTGTTAGTGCTCATTTTTAGCACTAGATACCCTTAGTTACACCCTTCGAGCCAATCTTTTCATTTTTGTTAAGTCTAGAAAAATACAAAAATATTTTACACCTTAAACCTTAGCCAACCCATGTCAATGTCTATTGGTTTGTTGCTAGTTGTTTGGAGTGTTGGATTATTTTTGATGATAATGAAGAAGCTACACTTTGTCATTTGTGTGTACCATTCTCCAACAAAGATGAAGGAGACGTCTTTCTCATTTTTATTTTTTGTGGCGAATGCTTATACTAAGTGTGGGAGAGTTCTATTAAAAAAATATATATATGGTTATAGCCAATGTGCTATATTGAGTATATTGATTAGCCAATGAGCTAAATTGAGTTATATATGTTTGGAGATCGATATGTGAAGAAGAGGAGATTATAATCATTTTCGGGATTGTGGTTAGTATGATGGCTAGCAACATGGAAGTTTAGGCTTGACTTTATTTTTCTTTTAAAACCAATTTCATAAACTATCTCATGCCTTATCCATACCATTTATAAGCCTTAACAGTATAACCCGAATAAAAGCCCTCTTTGATGAATTTATTTTATTTGTCTTGATACTTGTACAAGCTTATGGTAAAAAGCATTAATCATGACTAGGCATTGAGTGATTTACATATACCCACCAGTATATGAGTGTTGAGTGAATTTTTAAAATCATTCGTGAGGTGTTTAGTTATGTTATCTAAAGTCATTTGGTTCATTTTAAAATTTTCACATATTAAAAGTAAATTAACAACTATTTCTCTTGAGATGATTGTTAGATTTTTGAAACCACGGTATCGAGACCATTGAAATCGATTTTCATAAATGCTAGACCTACTCGAGGGCGAGTAGAACTTAAATATGGGGGAATTTGATAACACTCAAAATGAGTATGTTTTTAGTAGCGTTATTGTTGGTTTTGTGTATGATAATCGGCTATATTTACTCATAATTGTTGCAAAAGTGCAAAAGAAGCGTATTTGTATGTGAATGTAGCCATGTATCGCAAAAGGTGAAGAAATGAAGATTTCATGCACATTTGGATAATTCTCGAGGAAGAAAGTCAAGTGAGGAAGCTCTTGGACTCAATGATTAGGAAGCGCAATGATTTCTAAGTGTCTACAACAAATAAAGATCAAGTTTCGTCTTGGAAATCAGCATCGAAAGCAGAGAAAAAGGCGTGAATCAAGAAAATTCAACAAAAAAGTCAAGATTAGGTGTACGAAAGGCTCCTAGCCGATCGGTCGGAGCCCGCAACCGGATCGAGTGGGGTGATGGACAAAACGCAACCGAATCGGCTGCGTCGCAAGCGATCCGGCTGCAAACCCTGGAGTTACACTTTTGGTCATTTATTGTTGCCTTAACTTCCATTAATCATTAGAGGCCGATCATTTCCAGTTAATAACTTGTTTGAGACGTTTTTAGCCTGATAGTTAAGGGTTCTTAGCTATAAAATGAACCTAGACTTAGTAGTCTAGTGTGACACAACCAAAAGAGTAATAGTTTACACCAAAGCTATTACCAACCCTTATTATTCATCCCAAAAGTCTTGTATCTGCTGTAAAACGTCCAGGAAAGTGGTGAGACAAATTCTCATCCATTGTGTAATCATTCGGAGTTGTACGGTTAGGCTAGACGATTGGAGGCGTGTGGTTGCTATATTCCACAATTTCTAATTCTTGTAATCCAAAGCTTAGGTATTCTATTGAGCTTGTCATGAATTTCTATTCTCTTGAATTATTTGAATTACCTTGTTACTACTTGTGTTATGTTATGATTGTCATGGAGTAATTCTTGAATATACTTGTGTGTAAGGATGTAGAAAATTGTAAGAGTGTTCTTATATGTGATGCATGTAAATAATCTTGTTTAAATGAGTTTGTTGGAAAAAATAGTAGTCTTGTTTGATTTGTCGGTAAAACATGTTTAAGAAAAAGGACCGAAAGGATTTCTCTTATGTTTTATTCCAAAAAGTTAAGTGACAAACTAGTATGGGGATATGGTGATTGACACTCACCATGTTACTTATTGAAACAAGACTAGAAAGATTTTCATCACAAAGGGTCGAAACATTCGTAGGAACAAGTTTAATGAGAACCTTTTACAAACAAATGGATTTTCTAAAGAATAATCATTAGGATAAGGACCGAAAGGATTACCTATATGTTTTTGTTCTTAAAATGATTTTACAAAACATAAACCATGGGTTGGAAATCCTTTGCTTATGATTTTTGCATTGCATCAAGAGTTTACACCAAGCCTTCATGAACACTCTCTATGATTTCCTATAGACTTCACACAAGTATATGTTTCTTAAATTTGATTTTTACTAAACCACAACTTTAAGGAAGCCCTGACAAGCTTTTTTGTCTCGAATATTTTAAACAAATTAAAACGCAAATCTCTTGGGACGATCTCTACTTACCCACCTTTGCTATCGTGAACGAGTATGCTTGCTCATATGTGTATATAGTAATTGCCGGATAAATCGTGTTTATAAATTTTAAAACTTGCAACACGTGAGACACATCAAGTATGCTTGATCTTGATACAATTGCGATCCTACAATTGGTATCAAAGCTTGTACATGATAGTTGATAGATTTTCTTGTCGAAAATGATATAAGAGGTTCGTATTCTTCAAACCGGAAACTATGAAAGTTTCGAGTATTTCCGTGTATTGATCTTCTCGTGAAAATAATTAAAGCTTACAACTTTCTTACTCCTTTTATCTTTCTTATAAGTCTTCTCGTGATAACTAGGGTTTTTAGAGGTCCATTCCTCCAAGTGAAGTGTTGTAAACAACAAAGAAAGAAGGAGAAACCATCATAAACATTGTTTTATTTCGTATTCATTTATTTGTTTGGACAAACTTAAATTAGCACTATGAAACAAGTGGAGGCCCTGTGTGTAGCAATTCTCATTTTCAAGTTACTAACCAATCTCGAATTTTTACTATGAATTTTTACTATTCAATTTTACTATTCATCCCGAATTTTTTTTTCATTTATCATGACATTTCGAGTAGTCCTGACGACGTACGTTAAATCCATTCAGAACCGATTTCACAAAACCGTGTCTGATATTTACTTTTAGGTTTAAATGTCATTCGAACATCTCGATATGTCCATAAAATATTACAAACAATATAAATATGTGTTTCTCACATCCTACGACATTCTCAAGAATTTTGGAATTTTACATTTTATGATTTTGCGTTTTACGCAATTTACGCGTTTTAAACCTACGTTTCCAGTTTTAACAGCGTTTACGCGATCCATTAAACTTATCACTCAATTTATTTATTAATATAGAGTATAATGATAAGTTTAGTCATTTATACAAGTTTCATATTTTTACGATACCCGATCTTATGTTTTGTGACTTTACGACTTACAATTAGCGATTACCGGGACCAAAAATGACTTCGTAAAAGCAAGATAACATTAAAACTCATACCTAGTCATCCAAGATAGACCATGGACGCAATTTTAGTGATTCACCACGCCTTGGTGGCTTGGTGATAAGTCTTGAATTAATTAGATACATGCATATGTCATAACTTACTAACTAAGACTTGAAAATATGTTAAGACAAAACCTCCTCATTTCACCATATATACTTCTCATCCATTGTGACTAGAAACAACTCACTTATTCCCTTGTTCTCTTCCGAAAACCAGCCACCATAAAACCCCAACACATTGATTCTTTGATTTTTGATTAACAAGTTTCACATCACCTTTGAAGATCTTGTTAATCCCTACCTAAATCAAGTACAAATTGCTTCATTCCATGGATCATTTGAAAGCTACACAAGGGAGATTCTAAGAGAAGTTTTCAAAAAATATTTCAAGAGATCCTAAGTTGATAACAAGAGTTTTGCATGTCTTGGGTTGAAATATTGGAAGCTAGAGTTGTAGTTCAAGCTTTAGGTTTAGTATCCTAGTTCTTGTTTTTATTATCTATTCCAATACCAATCCTTGTAAGAGAGCTCTTACTCATGTTTAGTTCTATATTTTCATCCTTATATATGCTATATATGTCTAGTTATATTGATCACATGATGTACAAACTTATAAAAACAAGTTTAAAAACTTATATGTTAACTTATGTTAACTAGTGTAAACTAATGAACTTATGTACAAAACTGCCACAAAACCGACCATATCTAGACTTGGTACTTTATATATTATTGTAGATAAAGTTAAAATGAAAACATATCAATTTGAATCACCTAAAACAAGTACACGAGTCAAAAGATACGGTCAAATGAAATTACCAAAACTTTACCAGAAAAGCTGTCAACTAACTTTCTGTGACAGAAACATAAAACATGCAAAACAAGGCATTTCTTGTCCAATTCATTGAAAAGTTAAATCACGTAAGTTGCCCGGAACAACATTTTCTTCCAAAACTCAGGTGCACGGGTCCAAACAACGCACGATAAGGGTTGGACGACATGGCCTGTTTTAAACCCGAGACTTTAATATCCAAATATCTTTTCTTAAACGACCTAGCTCCCGAACTTGATAATTTTCAAACTTATCAAACTTCACTACTAACCTATAAGCGTCATTTCCATAAAGTAAAATCATACACTTGACCTTCGGAATAGTATTTTCTTAAATGAAGGGGATAATGATCGTTTTACTCTTTTTTCGCAACTTATAACCAAACACCATTTTTGACCATATTTATAAGATATAAACTCTTATAATCGACGAGAACTTGTAAAACCATTTAAGTTACTTGTATAACCAAAGTACCAAACTACTTTTGTTAAACATCTAAACTAACTCAAACCTGTCTACGGAACATGACCAAGCTTATTTTGTAAACCATGTAACCACTTAAACTATATGTCATATAATCAAAACGGCCAAAACATATATTTTTTCATATCGAATACTACAAAAATTGGGAGCTTCATATGAGGGGTATCATTTATGTAAACGGATCGACGAGTTGCTGGATTTACGAATTAAAGTGTCCTAGCTCCTCGAGCGTTTACTACATGACCTCTGAATTATGATGGCTCGAACGATTGTGCGAGATAAAAGTATAAATGTCACTTCTATAAAGACGACATGTACAAATTACCATATAAAGCATCATGATCAATATAAGTGACATATATATACTCGTTTATACTTTCACATTATTATTCCATAAACTAAGACACGAAACCATATTATAGGTTGCTCGTAGAAGTTTTTACGACTCGACCACCACTTTCACTACTCACTAAACATCATCCAACCCACGGTGACTTATAGCCTCATTTTTATACTTGTTTTAAACTCTTTGGGGGAGATACATGCTTAACTATTTTTTACAAGCACTATTATTTGAAACTACATGTTTATCTGAACTAAATGTTTATTCATGCTAAATAACATTATTGCCATATTTAAAGTGTCTATATCATGAAACATTAAGCACTATGCGTAGTGAACATGAATAATATGGTTAGATCTATTGTGATTAGTGTAACCATTAAGTTGACTCAGTTAGAACAAACAAACGCAATAAATACTAGGCTATGATTGCGACTACTATACCAATTTCTATTTGCTCGAGGTTAAAGATTAATCAGAAATATTATGCCAATTTCTATTGGTATGAGGTTAAAGGTTAACCAGAATGATTGGTGCCCCCCTACCGGGTAGATTTTTGATAAACTACGATATCGACATCTAAAAGAATGGGATGAGAAGACTATGGGTATATAACAACGTAACCCACGATTCAACTTGATACAATGACGTTTCAACAGACTTAGTACAATCATGAACTAAGTAGATACCAGAAAGGAGAAACTAGGAAACTTAAGACTTCGGTGCTAGGAACTTAGGGCAATGAAAACACTATATCTATGTGTTATTGTATTTATGTGCAATAATCATATACTCGAAGGTTTTATAAACTACATTTAGTATTTACATATACTTGTTACGATGATTTTTACAAGGTTTCCACAATTATTTCCACAAAATCTATGAACTCACCAACCTTTGTGTTGACACTTTAGCATGTTTATCTCAGGTCTATAATGAAGGAGGCTGGCACGAAGGAGCACGGATAATCAAGAAGGCTATAAATTTTATTATCATTCGAAAATCCATTTAATGTAATTTGTAAACCTTGAAACTGTTGGGACCTCATTTTGTAAACTTTGATATTTATATAATTCGAATGATAAATCTTTTAAAACGACTCAATTAGAGTTTGTTTTCTATTATTATAACTGTTGTGCCATGAAGTAACACCCAGTTTGAATTCCGTTGCGTTCAGGAAATTGGGGGCGTTACACTGTGCGACGACACCTACTGCACACAGCTCCAAGACCCCTCTGCTTACTGTGTATTTCTTTTATTTTTTTTGGGAATAAGCTAACAAAATAAGATAACACTAAACCCTTTTATATTTTTTTCATGCGATACTAACTATTTGGAAGTTTTACATGTATTTTTTCCACCAAAATTTGATAACTCCCTCTTAGATATTTTCATGAATCCCGCCTAAAATTTCCCCAATTAATTGTCCCTCCAATTCTCATTGTCCCTAAAATTTCATGAGTTACCACACTTATCCTTTTATATTTTGTTTCTCATTCTCTCTATTGTCTCCATTGCCAACCACAAACCATTCAACTATTGTGATTTTTATGTTGCTCCTCATCTTCTCTGTGACAACTCGTAATTTCAGGACATTTCATATAGACTAGATTTAGTCTACACATCATTAGTAACATCATTTCATATCAATTTATGCATGGGTTTTGCATTTTACATTAAACGTTTATTTTCTTATTAAATAAACGCTATCGCGTAAACATTATTTGAACATTTGATCCGACACTTCCAAAAATTATTCCGATATATTTTTGTACTCATATTAAGATTATAAAAATAATATTATTACTTTACCGGATGTTTTCAATTTATTTTGTATATAAATTGTTATATTTATATAATTACGTCGGTTTTCGTAAATACTACACGATAATTATTATTTCACTCAAATTTTGCAAGGAATGTATTTTTATAATTTTTATGGCTTCAATATATTTTATTTTGATCCATTAAAATTTATTTTTAGCTAACGCTACCCTAAATGCTTAAATAAATACACAAGTTACTAATAATTCCTAATTAACTACACAATTACTCAACATTAAAACACTTGATTATTATTAAATGCATCTATTATTATTTTTATATGAATGTTGACACAAGGAGGATGACTCACACCAATTGTGTACATATATCTTCCATACTTTTACATATATTATATTTATACTTACAAAACAACACATACATATTAAATATCAAAGGTGTGAAAAAAATGTTCTCTCTTCTTCCTTCTTCCTTAGAACCGGCCAAGGGTGAGCCAAGACAAGGAAACCATTTTTTTCTTCAAGTCAAGTTAAATTTACAATCTAGACACACTCTTAGTTAAGGTTTTGAAATAAAAACCTAGGGTGTTAGGATTAACCTTGTTCATTTAACCTCATCAAGTTACTAGTAAGCATTTCATGTAGGGGATATGTAGTCTGTGTTTTCCCACTTAGAACGATTACGAGTCTGTTCCAGCGTTTCATTCTCAACAGCCTCAGGGCACGGGGTACTCAGAACATACACCACTTTCAAATTCGTCAGATAAAAATGCATCTTCTTTTGCCATCTACGAAAATCCTGCCCAGAAAACTTCTCCAACTTTGCAAACGTCTTGTTCAGATCTTTCACTGAATCAGGGTTCGTCATCTAATTGATTCGATCTTTGTAGGGGATATGTAGTAATAACGAACACCAATGGATATGCTTAAACTCTGAAAGGCGTGTGAACACTTTCAGATCGAATCAATTCGGCGGTTCTACCGAAATATTCAATCGGATACAATTCAGAGTTGAGAATTTTCTGTATGTGTGTGTATGAGATGTAATGAACCGTTATATGATAATGACCAAACAAACCGTATATAACATGTTACGGGATAACTGCCAATGGCAGTTTTAGGGTTTCCAAGTTGACAAGTTTTGTCCCTCAGTTTCCGAACATTAATCTGTGAGGAACAACACTTCAGCAGAATCAATGGCTTCAGCAGAATCCATTACTTCAGCAGAATCACACTACTTCAGCAGAAATGAATCCGTCAGCAGAAATTAAAATTCAGCATGAATTCTTTACTCTGCCCCTTGGACCCTGCCAGGGGCTGCCGCCCCTTGGACCCTGCTACCAGGGGCGCTGCCCCCGGACCCCCGTCCCTTAGGGGCTTCGCCCCTAAGATCATAATAAATTCAAGTAGGTGTGCACTCCG
Organism: Chrysanthemum seticuspe; assembly: GCA_019973895.1. Lineage (NCBI taxonomy): Eukaryota > Viridiplantae > Streptophyta > Magnoliopsida > Asterales > Asteraceae > Chrysanthemum > Chrysanthemum seticuspe. The sequence continues at coordinate 111,049,530 of BPTQ01000002.1, read as the reverse complement.
CACCTCCAAACCTAAATGATGTATTATTATGATGAAATTGGTCAAAACAAGTTAATCCAATTACACTAAAATATCCAATATTTCATGTTCATATTCATCTTTCATATTTATTTTATGTTCATTTCATCATATTTGAGAAAAATATGCAAGTCATATGGATAGCTATACCACTTTTTATTGTTTTTAAGTGTTATAAATATATATTCATCATCCTATAAATTATCCCTTGAAACATATCACTTTTGGTGATGTCTAGGAACCCATGACACCCTAAGAAGGTGTATGGTAGGTTTAGAATAGCTTCGGCGTTGGTTTGAAGTGATTGAAATAAGTTTTACGCGAGAGAAATCATTTTCGACAACTATAATTAAGGGTCTGATCTTATTTGTGAAATCTGGAAAATCCGACAGTTTGTAAAATATTTTGGGCTAGATATTCAGAAAATATACTTTAAAATGAAACCGTGGTCGCTTGAACGGGTTAAAACGGAGTTATAACGAAGAAGTTATGATATTTTCAAATTTGACGACGAAAATTATTTGTTTCAGAAAATTCAGCATGTATTCTTAACTTTTTACGAGTAAAAAATGAGTCTTAAGCGCTATGAAATGTGTCGATTTATCAAAAATATATTAGTAAAATTTAATACTAAGCTAAGGACATATAAAACGTAGAAAAAGGACTTGTAACAATTAAATTACACGCGTTTAAACAAGGTCGTCGTAACTATTTCATATAAGCATAATTAATATAATTTCTAATAGCCAGAAATATCGGCCACGAATGACCATGTTGAGGGTCATTTTTAACATTGATGTATTACTTTTTATAAAATGATGTCTTCTAGTAAAAGTAAGTTCGCCTAGCCTATTTTCTAAAATGTCCAACCGTTCGTCAAACGGAGTTGTAACGAATAAAATACGGTCACTCAAACTTTGCCGAAAGTTACTTTAAACAATATTTTGGATACAAGTACTATACTTTACCTATGTTTTTCTCCATGATCGAGACCTCTATGATAGAAACTTAAAACCTAAAACTTTGAGATAATGCTACAATCTTTCCAAAACCGTTGAGTTTGTTTCCTAACACTCGATGTGCACCATTTTACGACTAGCTTTTCGAGGCCATTTAGTCACTTTCATGAAATCGTCAAATGACATTATTTTACGACGAAAAGTTATAATTTCATAATAAATCACTAAATGACTATCGTAGGATGTCATTTCAATATAAATACTTGTAAAGTAATTTATAAATTGTCAAGACTTTATAAGATTATTTTTCGACGATAAACTTTATTTTTAAAAGTGTACAAGTGGTATGGATATCATATGAGTTTGCATGCACGATATTGTTTCATGACTTATATTAGAGCGTATCATTCATAATAGGTCGCGGTTAGAGTGTTGCGTCTCATTTCTGTGCATCCACTCTGTCATCATAACTATTGCAACATGTGAGTTTTCATAGCCCCACTTTCTATTAATTGTTTACAAACCTTTGGGGGAGATACATGCTCAACTACTTGCTTTTATAAATACAAATACTCAAAACATTTACACTTTTATGCTACGCTATACTTTTTACACTTGATTGCATTATACTTGATTGCGTTATATACTCGATTGCGTTATACTTGATTGTGTTATACTAAACTTGAAAGTCTCCCAACATACACGGAGCAGTCCCCTCGTTCGCATGATAAGTCTCTTTGGATAACACATGCATTGAGTTTCGGAGATGAAGTAAAACTAATGCTATTACTTTCCTTATGAGCAACACAAAGTCTCCTTGGATAACACATGCATTGGGTTTCGGAGATGAAGTAGAACCAAAGCTATTACACTCCTTGTGAGCATCATACCCACCTGAGGTTTCTGGAGATGAAGTGGAGACTCATGGCTAATTGCATAAGTTTTGATGCACGTGTACGTGATCAATATACTAGTTACATACTTAAAACATTTATACTTTTAACTACTATGATACATGCATACATGATTGACGTACTATTTTTAGCAGTGGGTTGTAAACACACAGGTTGCAAGTTTTGTATGGGCGGAACTTGGAACTGAGTGGATTTACAATGCCTTTGCTGCATGAACGTTCTTTAAAGGCTTTACATTTCAACACAAACTCTATGAACTCACTCAACCTTTGTGTTGACACTTTTTAGCATGTTTTATCTCAGGTATCTAAGGCATTCACTTCATGGCATGCATATGAGCACATCATAGAGTCGTGGTGACGACGCGTCTCACATGGGATTTATACACTTTTAAAACATCGTTTGAATTGTAACAAACTTATTTCCGCACAAGTTGATTTTCATTTGGGACCTATACTTTGTAAACTCTGATTGTTTTAATAAATCAAACGATGTGTTTTCCAAACGACACTTTAGGTCGTTCAATATAACTATAACTTTGATGCTATGACAGTCATCCCCCAGGAATTCCATTCCGCTGCAAAACAGGTAATTTGGGGGTGTGACAGATTGGTATCAGAGCATCGGTTATAGAGAACTAGGTTGCATCATTGACCCTAGACTATAACTACATCATCATAGCATCTCATCATATCATTATAAGTGCATACTCATTATACATGCGGAATTATGACTCAACACCCAACATCATATGAGTCGATTAGTCCAAGCATTGCATAGTTACTCCTAAATTATACATAGCCTGATCACCTATGTCTAATTCAGGAAGAATCATGCAATGAAGGGAGTAGTAGTCTCATATGTGTAAGCAATTCCGTAATCGAGCCAAATTTTCAAAAGATTTTCTTCAAACCACTTGTTTCCAGTTTGATCCGAGTGACAGTTCTTGTTTGATGAGTTGCAAAGATCAAGCTAGAAACAAGTTGTTACCTAAACCAATTTAGCCTAATCGTATGACAGTTCTTGTTTGATGAGTTGTGGGATTAAGTAAAAATCGGTTACCTAAAAGTCTTTTGAGGGTTTTGCTCGAGAATGGGAAAGTTTGCCACATCAAACCCTAAACCGGAGAGACCAACACGAACTGAATTCAGGGACTGAATTCCTTTTTGGGTGGGCGAATGTGACAACTCGTAATTTCAGGACATTTCATATAGACTAGATTTAGTCTACACATCATTAGTAACATCATTTCATATCAATTTATGCATGGGTTTTGCATTTTACATTAAACGTTTATTTTCTTATTAAATAAACGCTATCGCATAAACATTATTTGAACATTTGATCCGACACTTCCAAAAATTATTCCGATATATTTTTGTACTCATATTAAGATTATAAAAATAATATTATTACTTTACCCGATGTTTTCAATTTATTTTGTATATAAATTGTTATATTTATATAATTACGACGGTTTTCGTAAATACTACACGATAATTATTATTTCACTCAAATTTTGCAAGGAATGTATTTTTATAATTTTTATGGCTTCAATATATTTTATTTTGATCCATTAAAATTTATTTTTAGCTAACGCTACCCTAAATGCTTAAATAAATACACAAGTTACTAATAATTCCTAATTAACTACACAATTACTCAACATTAAAACACTTGATTATTATTAAATGCATCTATTATTTTTTTTATATGAATGTCGACACAAGGAGGATGACTCACACCAATTGTGTACAAATATCTTCCATACTTTTACATATATTATATTTATACTTACAAAACAACACATACATATTAAATATCAAAGGTGTGAAAAAAATGTTCTCTCTTCTTCCTTCTTCCTTAGAACCGGCCAAGGGTGAGCCAAGACAAGGAAACCATTTTTTTCTTCAAGTCAAGTTAAATTTACAATCTAGACACACTCTTAGTTAAGGTTTTGAAATAAAAACCTAAGGTGTTAGGATTAACCTTGTTCATTTAACCTCATCAAGTTACTAGTAAGCATTTCATGTTCATATTCATCTTTCATATTTATTTTATGTTCATTTCATCATATTTGAGAAAAATATGCAAGTCATATGGATAGCTATACCACTTTTTATTGTTTTTAAGTGTTATAAATATATATTCATCATCCTATAAATTATCCCTTGAAACATATCACTTTTGGTGATGTCTAGGAACCTATGACACCCTAAGAAGGTGTATGGTAGGTTTAGAATAGCTTCGGCGTTGGTTTGAAGTGATTGAAATAAGTTTTACGCGAGAGAAATCATTTTCGACAACTATAATTAAGGGTCTGATCTTATTTGTGAAATCTGGAAAATCCGACAGTTTGTAAAATATTTTGAGCTAGATATTCAGAAAATATATTTTAAAACGAAACCGTGGTCGCTTGAACGGGTTAAAACGGAGTTATAACGAAGAAGTTATGATATTTTCAAATTTGACGACGAGAACTATTTGTTTCAGAAAATTCAGCATGTATTCTCAACTTTTTACGAGTCAAAAATGAGTCTTAAGCGCTATGAAATGTGTCGATTTATCAAAAATATATTAGTAAACTTTAATACTAAGCTAAGGACATATAAAACGTAGAAAAATGACTTATAACAATTAAATTACACGCGTTTAAACAAGGTCGTCGTAACTATTTCATATAAGCATAATTAATATAATTTCTAATAGCCAGAAATATCGGCCACGAATGACCATGTTGAGGGTCGTTTTTAACATTGATGTATTACTTTTTATAAAATGATGTCTTCTAATAAAAGTAAGTTCGCCTAGCCTATTTTCCAAAATGTCCAACCGTTCGTCAAACGGAGTTGTAACGAATAAAATACGGTCACTCAAACTTTGCCGAAAGTTACTTTAAACAATATTTTGGATACAAATACTATACTTTACCTATGTTTTTCTCCATGATCGAGACCTCTATGATAGAAACTTAAAAGATAAAACTTTTGGATAATGCTACAATCTTTCCAAAACCGTTGAGTTTGTTTCCTAACACTCGATGTGCACCATTTTACGACTAGCTTTTCGAGGCCATTTAGTCACTTTCATGAAATCGTCAAATGACATTATTTTACGACGAAAAGTTATAATTTCATAATAAATCACTAAATGACTATCGTAGGATGTCATTTCAATATAAATACTTGTAAAGTAATTTATAAATTGTCAATACTTTATAAGATTATTTTTCGACGATAAACTTTATTTTCAAAAGTGTACAAGTGGTATGGATATCATATGAGTTTGCATGCACGATATTTTTTCATGACTTATATTAGAGCGTATCATTCATAATAGGTGTCACACCCCAAAATTACCTGTTTTACAGCGGAATGGAATACCTTGGGGAGGACTGTCATAGCATCAAAGTTACAGTTATATCGAACGACCTAAAGTGTCGTTTTGAAAATATCGTTTGATTCATTAAAATAATCAGAGTTTACAAAGATTAGGTCCCAAAAGATTTCCAATATATCAAAACGAGTTTGTTACAATCAAACGATAGTTGAGTGCATAAAATATAGGTGAGACGCGTCGACACCGCGACTCTATGATAAGTCCACATGCATGCCATGAAGTGAATGCCTTAGATACCTGAGATAAAACATGCTAAAAGTGTCAACACAATGGTTGAGTGAGTTCATAGAGTTTGTTTAACAAGTAAAGATTTTAAAGAGCGTTCATGCAACAAAGGCAAAGTTTTTAGTCATTTAGAATAGTCCACAAAGCAAAGGCATTGTAAATATACTCAGTTCCAAGTTCCGCTCATACAAAACTTGCAACCTGTGTGTTCACAACCCACTGCACAAAATATAGTGCGTCTAGTGGTCAAGTGTACGATGTCATAATAGTTCATAGTATAGCACCACGTATATAATAACTCAGGGATGCTCCGAACATGGGAGACTTTGCACTGCTCCAACAAGGGAGACTCCTTTGTCACTCGACCACCTAGGCGAGAATTATTGAGAACACTCCACCATTAAGGCGAGAATTATTGAGAACACTCCACCAACAAGGCGAGAATTTATTGAGAACACTCCACCGACAAGGAGAGAATTTATAGTGATGCTCCGAACATGGGAGACTTTATAGTGATGCTCCGATCATAGGAGACTTTATAGTGATGCTCCGATCATAGGAGACTTTATAGTGATGCTCCGATCATAGGAGACTTTAGGTCAAGGTCATAACACGTCCGGTTCAATAAGTTCAAACAAGTCATAAGTTTGTATTTAAGTTCAAGGGTTCCATTCAAAGGTTCGTAATTAAGTTCAAAGATTTAAGTCGAGTTCAAAAGTTCAAAACAGTCAAAGAGCTCGAATAATATCAAAAGGTTCAAGATAGTCGAAGCGTTCAAAATCACGTCAAACAAGTTTAAAATATATGAAAAGGGTCCTTGTACAAGTTAAACGAGTTTAACTATATGTCAAAAGGTTCATATCAAGTCCAAAGTGTTCACTTATATGTTAAAGGGTTCGAATCAATTTAAAAGAGCTCAAATATACATGTCGAAGGGTTCAAAATCAAGGAAAGTGAATCAAATAATAGCGTTCATAACATAGTGATCAATTTAGTTCGGGCATAATCTACTTACGCGCACATAGAGTGAAACAAAAATATTTAAGTTCATATAAATGTAAAGTAAAATCAAGTAGTTGAGCATGTATCTCCCCCAAAGAGTTTATAAAAACAATTAAACGAGTAAAAGTGGGGCTACGAACTCACCTGATGCAATGTCTATGATGACAAAAGTAGATACACTGAAATGAGGTGCGATCTCTATCCGCAACCTAATATGAATGATGTGTTCTAATGTAAGCCATGAAACAATGTCGTGCATGCAAAATCATATGATATCCATACCACTTGTACATTTTTGAAAATAAGGTTTATCGTCGAAATATAAGTTTATGACATCTCGTCCTATTATAAAATACTTTACAAGTATTTACGTTGAAACAACCTCCTACGATAGTCGTTTAGTGATTTATTGGTAAATATAATGTTTTCGTCGTAAAATGACACTTTTCATACTTTGAAAATATGCCCAAAATGGCCTCGTAAAACTAGTCGTGAAATATTGTACGTTAAGGGTTAGTGATGAAACTTGGCGTTTTTGAAAACCTTGCAACAATGTCTAGAAGTCGTATCATTTAACTTTTGACCATACGGGTCTCGATCAATGAGAAAAATGGCTCTCAACATGACGTATTACAAAAACTGTTTTTAGACTTAGGTTTATTTTGCTATTAGAAGCTTTCAAAATAAATAGAGTTTCGTCGGGTGTCAAACGTGTATATCTTGGTCGTTATAAGCTTGTTTTCTACGTTCTTTATATCCATGGTTTCGCATTAACATATACTAATATATTTTCAGTAGGTCGGCTCCTACAGATCACGTCTAACGCCTCGTTTTGTCCGTCGAAATTCGTACAACAGCACATATATTTTCAGAAAATAGTTTTTCGTCGTTAAATTTGGAAAAATCATAACTTCTTCGTTATAACTCCGTTTTAACCCGTTCAAGCGACCACGTTTTCGTTTTAAAGTATATCTTCTAAATATCTAGCCCAAAGTATTTTACAATCTGTCAAGATTTCCAGATTTCACAAAAACCAACAGACCCTATTGTATAGTTGTCGAAAATGATTTTTCTCGCGCAAAACCTATTCTAACCAATTCAAACCAACGCCAAAGCTATTCTAAACCTACCATACACCTTCTTAGGGTGTCATGGGTTCCTAGACATCATCAAAAATGATATGTTTCAAGGAGTAATTATAGGATGATTATAACTTATAATATGTAATAAAAAGACTTAAAAGTGGTATGAATCACATAATACTTGCATGTTTTTCTAATAGGATCATAAAAATAACTCATGAATGATCAAGAAAGATTAGTAAAATATATGAAAAGCTTACTTGGATGATGAAGGGATTTTTATTGCAAATACATAATCAACCTAGAGGTTTATATTTCAAAACCTTAAGATATATAGCTAATAGAGATTGATAAACACATGAAACTTGAAAATTTTATTTGATCCCTCCTCTTGATCCTAGCATGGCCGGTTCTCAACCAAAGAAATGAGAGAATTTCATTTGCTTTACACCTTATTATAAGTGAAGTGTATGTGTTTTTAATTAATTAAAGTACTTGTACCTTGCAAATATCTAGTCCTAAAGTGTATATGTGTCTAGGCTAGTATAAAGATCTTTATGAAATTCTTGTGAGTCATGTATTTGGTCGACCATGGGTAAAAGAAAAAAAAGGGTGATGAATTTTTATATTACAAATGTAATATAGTGTAAGTGATAAAGGTAGTTGCTCTGTTGTAAAAATCGGCCCAAACGGCCGATTAATCCCCGCATAATCGCTGATCGCTCACTAAGCGTCTTGATTTATCATAATCGGCTTATTTAATCGGTTTGGTCAAATATTGCTTAAAAAATTGGTCAACAAACCGATTAATCGGACAAAATCAGTCTAATCGGATTAATCGGATAAAAGCGCTTAAAAATTGGTCAACAAAATCATTTAAAAATCGAGCAAAATCACTTAAAAATCGGTCAACAAACCGATTAATCGGACAAAATCGGTCAAAGGTCGCTTAAAAATGGTCAACAAACCGACTAATATTTATGTTTGACTTTGAACTTTGAATAATTATGTATTATGTATATATTTGAACACTTAAAATATTTGAACTTTGATGCAATACGCTTATCCCATACATATAAAATAATATAATATCTAAAATTACATTTTTGTTCATAAAAATTCCAATCCGATTAATCCCCGATTAATCCCCGCCTAACCGATTAATCGCTAGGCCCTACACAACCGCCTCACTAGCGCCTAGCGATTTTTACAACCTTGGGTAGTTGTATGTATGATTTAGTATTTAGAGTAGCGTTAGCTAGAAATAAATTTTAACGGAACAAAATAAAATATATTGAAGTCATAAAAATTATAAAAATACTTTTCTTACAAGAATTGAGTGAAATAATAATTATCGAGTAGTATTTACGAAAACCGTCGTAAATATATATACATAACAATTTAGATACAAAATAAATTTAAAACACCGGGTAAACTAATATTATAATTTTTATAGTATTAAAATGAGTATAAAAATATATCAGGATAATTTTTGGAAGTGTCAGATCAATTATCCAAAATAAATGATCGTACGATAGCGTTTATTTAATAAGAAAAGTATACGTTATTGAAATATGCGAACCCTGCATGAACTAATATGCAGATAATTGTCGTAAATATAAATTTTTCTCCGGGAATGAATAGTAAATTTGAAAAATGACCGGTAATTGAGAATTGTGACAATAGGTCGCGGTTAGAGTGTTGCGTCTCATTTCTGTGCATCCACTCTGTCATCATAACTATTGCAACATGTGAGTTTTCATAGCCCCACTTTCTATTAATTGTTTACAAACCTTTGGGGGAGATACATGCTCAACTACTTGCTTTTATAAATACAAATACTCAAAACATTTACACTTTTATGCTACGCTATACTTTTTACACTTGATTGCATTATGCTTGATTGCGTTATATACTCGATTGCGTTATACTTGATTGTGTTATACTAAACTTGAAAGTCTCCCAACATACACGGAGCAGTCCCCTCGTTCGCATGATAAGTCTCTTTGGATAACACATGCATTGAGTTTCGGAGATGAAGTAAAACTAATGCTATTACTTTCCTTATGAGCAACACAAAGTCTCCTTGGATAACACATGCATTGGGTTTCAGAGATGAAGTAGAACCAATGCTATTAAACTCCTTGTGAGCATCATACCCACCTGAGGTTTCTGGAGATGAAGTGGAGACTCATGGCTAATTGCATAAGTTTTGATGCACGTGTACGTGATCAATATACTAGTTACATACTTAAAATATTTATACTTTTAACTACTATGATACATGCATACATGATTGACGTACTATTTTTAGCAGTGGGTTGTAAACACACAGGTTGCAAGTTTTGTATGGGCGGAACTTGGAACTGAGTGGATTTACAATGCCTTTGCTGCACGAACATTCTTTAAAGGCTTTACATTTCAACACAAACTCTATGAACTCACTCAACCTTTGTGTTGACACTTTTTAGCATGTTTTATCTCAGGTATCTAAGGCATTCACTTCATGGCATGCATATGGGCACATCATAGAGTCGTGGTGACGACGCGACTCACATGGGATTTATACACTTTTAAAACATCGTTTGAATTGTAACAAACTTATTTCCGCACAAGTTGATTTTCATTTGGGACCTATACTTTGTAAACTCTGATTGTTTTAATAAATCAAACGATGTGTTTTCCAAACGACACTTTAGGTCGTTCAATATAACTATAACTTTGATGCTATGACAGTCATCCCCCAGGAATTCCATTCCGCTGCAAAACAGGTAATTTGGGAAGTAAATTACATAAATAATCTATTTGGATACTCATTTTACGAATATGGACATTTTTTGAATACTTTACAAAAGTGAACCTAAAGATGTCACATCATATTGAATGTAAGGGACCAAACAATTGTCACATCAAGATGAAAAAGAAGCTACTACATAAAGTTCACAAACAATGTATAACTTTTAATGCATTACATACAAATTAGAATATGGTGAATAAAAGTCTTCACCTCTTTTACACGCCTAGCACATGAAAAATTCGCCTAGCATGCATTTAGGCCACGCCCAGGCCACGTTTAGGCCACGCCCAGGCCACGCCTAGCTCACCTTTCTGCCTTAACTTCACACACGCCCAGGTCCTCGCAATCTCGCCTAGGCCCACGCCCAGGTCCTCGCAATCTCGCCCAGGCCCACGCCCAGGCCACGCTTAGAAGTAGTTGTACACGCCCTCACTTGTTACTAGTTTCTACCACGCCCAAAATTCTCGCCCTAGACACTCATTCGCCTAGGTTCTCGCCTCGCCCACGCCCAGGAATTCGTTATACACGTGTACGGTTTAAAAATTATTATGGTAGGAATCTAACGTATAATATTGAAAAGTTCAGTTTAGAAAAGTGTATAGGCGTGGTTCATATGTGTAAAGTAGCAGTAGAATGTGTTCGTTTAAGAAATTTTCTCTAATTTGGGGGTGTGACATTCTCAAGTCAACATCAACCACCAACTCGAACCATTCACTATCGTTGCTCTGAATTTCAAGCCCATTGTTCAAGAAATATAGTATTTTAATGTGTTATATCTTTAATTCCGTAACCAAATTGAGGTGTTCATGTGACAATTTCATGTTTTGGTGATTTTCAAATTTAAGGTTTTTGTAGACCCATGTCTATATAAACCTTGCAACATCAGATCTGCTACAATCGATGCTTATTACTTGTCGATTTTATGTATTAAACTCACATTACATGTTTAATTTGTAGTATTACATCGTCACCATAACTATCAAACCATAATCACTGCATTCACCACTGAACATCAAAGGTATAATTATTTTTGAATTGTCATTTTTATATTTTCATTTAGGGCTTATATTATTTTGGTTAATTTGTTGTTTGTTTACAATTTTTAATTTTAGTTAGAAACTGATTTTAAAATATTATAATCATGTTATTATAAAAATACTGGCAATTTTAAAAAACTAGTGATTTTGGTATAAGAAAGGAAAGAGTTTTAGCAAGTTGTGAATAAGGTATGTAAGGTGTTTGATAAAATCTGTAAGTGAAAATGATAAATTTGATATGGAAAAGCACTTATGTATTCCGAATGTCAAGAATCACTAGAACTAAAAGTTCAAATTGTTTTAAGAATTTCAAAGAATTGATTCATGATATATGTATAGTAAAGTGGTGATCAGAATAGTTATTTATACATTCAAAGTTATACTATTTTAATTTGAGCTAGAATCTCTTTCTAGTTGCTCTGAAACAATTAGGAGATTCCCTAGATGGCAACATGCTATTGGGTGGTTGTCCCGGGGTCAAATCAATACGCTCTAACAGTTCTTATAGTTTTTGTGGGATAAAGGGACCAAGATTCATGTGTGTGTGGTATTATTAATTACATCTAATTTTACATTTCAACCTACTGGCAGATGTTCTTTAACATTGACTCGTAGTTTGAAATGGATCCTAGGAATGGTATCGACAATATAACTCTTTCACATACATTTGTCAAGATTCCACAAGATGAGTTATAGTTCTTTATTCTTTAATATTATCTTCAAATATGATCTTTAAGTCTGAATTTGATCAGCATACAGAAGGTGAGCTCAACAATTTTTGTTTCTGTCCATTGTTGTCATACGAACACTAGTAGGATGAGCCTTGATTACCGATGATCAAATGTTCTGTAGCATGCCATTTTTGGCTGCCAAAGTCAATGAAAAAAAGTAATAGTGTAATACGAATTGATTATATATTTGCTCTCACACTTTTGTAATCCTGCCATATGGTCATGTGCAATTGTAATATCATTTCGTGCTTTCAGCTATAGTTGTAGACCCATTATCACTTTGCTTAGAGCACTCCCATCCATAACACCATAACACCAATAACACCGTCCACGTCAGCGTCACATCAGCTTTAACATTTAACATTAACATCCCCAAAAAACACTCTCATCCATAACATCCCAATAACACCATAACACCAATAATATTTTATATTTTCAATTTCAACCCCTAAACTAAAACAAATATTTCATTTATTAAACTAAAACAAACATTTTATTAAAACTAAAAACATATTACAATACGTGATTAAAAAAAATAAAAAAAAAATACAACGAAAAAAAAAACACACTTCAAATAAAACGTTACAACAAATTAAAGGAAATACGATCTACTGACGAGGTTTCAAGTTATATTTTGCGATGATTCGATCTTTTTCGTCATTGATCCATTGCACGACCATTGGATCTTGCCCGTCAGTAGGCGTCATCAAAAACTTGATCTCTTCCAACCTTGTTAATGTGAGATTTCTTTCCTGCGCGGCCCGATACGCCGCTTCGGAGGCTTCTCGTTTGATACGAAACTCGTTTGCCATAGTTTCTGTAAAATAAGCTGACGAGCTCGTTCCTCCAGTGCTTGTTCCCCCAGTACTTGTTGTAGTCTCGGATCGTGCTTTCTTGGTAGCACGTTTCTTTCCCATGGGCCGTGGTTGTTCATCATTACCAAACAAAGCCTCGTTTGTTTGGCTTGGGACTTCGCCGGTTAAATCAACCGGTTCCGGCGTCTCCCATTTCTTATAATGACGCAAAACATCCCAAGCGTCATCGAGACCAAACAGTGCTCCTCTGTTTTCCTCACGATACCATTGCTTTGCCCGTTTCATCACATCCACCTCACTTTCACCGCTTCGTTGATCCCGTTGCGCACGTACGTAACAAGAGTTGAACTTTGTGCATATCCTGTTCAACGTTGTCCATTTGCTTGACATCATGTCCTTGGTGCGCCGTTGAAAGTTGAGTCTATTGAACTCATTTCTGACCCGATACCAAAACGTATCTCTAGGTTGGCACTTTCCAACGTTTGGATCCTCCGAAACAGCTATGTAACACCTTGCAAGTAATGCTTCCTCTGCTGAATTCCAACGATTGGTAACGACAACCTCCTCATCAGAATCAATTGGTTCGGGCTCGGGGTCTTTGGATTTTTTGGATTTTCGCTTAATACGACCTTTTCCTTTTTTTGGTGGAGATGTGGGTGTCTCAGCAACATCTTGTGTTTCAGTTTGTGATTGTTATGACTGTTGTGTGAATTGAAGGTTTTGAAAGTTGGAGTTTAAGGTGTTTTGTTGGTTTTGTTGTTGCCAAAACAGTAATGTTTGTTGTTGTTTCCACATTTCTTGGCTTGATAAGCCTAGTGGGTTGGGGTTTGAAGATGAACCATCGTTCGGGTTAGATGATGAACCCGGGTTTGAGGGATTCCACCCATCATTGAGAAGATTGAAGAAAGTATCGTCGTTGCCTCCCGACATTGTTTTTTTTTTCTTCAGTTAATTGAAGTTGAAAGATTGAGAGTATTGAGAGGATTTAGAAGTGGAAGTGTGAATAAAAATGGTGTTTTGATTGTGTATTTATAGTGGTAAAAAAAGGTTTTTGAATTTTTTTTTTATCAATTCTAGCCGTTAGGGACTAAAAATGAAATTTTTTTAAAAGTTAACGGCTAGTAGCCGTTAGAGGGACTAAAAATGAAAAATTTTTGAATTTTTTTTTTATTTTTTTTTGGTTCAGCGCTTAACGCGCGTTACGAAGCCAACGACCAGGGACCAACGGCGTTAACTTTCTCCGCTTCCATCGCTATAACGCCGATAACGGCGTTAATAGCCCCCTAACGGGTGTTAGGGCGTTACGAATGGGACTGCTCTTATAGTCCTAAAAGTATCTTTTCGATATGTTCTTTTGTGTTTGAAGCATGTTGGAAATAAAATGTACCATATTTTTGTTTGAACCTGTCTTTCATTACTCTTTATATCTCGAGGTCAATGGGTTCAATGTAGGGATGAGCACGGTACCGGTCCCATACCGATCCCGTACCGAATAGTGGTACCGATTTTTTCCCGAGCATAAATTAGTGGTACCGGTACCGTACCGAACGGGATTCGGATATCGGTACCGGTATCGGTACCGGTACCGGGAAATCGGGTTTTTCCCGCTTTTTACGGGAATTTCCCGATTTGGTACCGGTCCCGTACCGAATTAGTCGTCCCGATTTTTTTTTAACTTATTTCGTAGTCCCGGTACCGTACCGTATTTCAAAAATCGGTACCGTTTCGGTACGGTACCGGTACGGTTCCGGTTCGGTTCCGGGATTCGGTTCGAAATGCTCATCCCTAGTTCAATGTATGATACTTTTGTTGTCCACTGCTTTAGGAACAAGCGGGGCTGCAAGAATAAGATACATGGTACTATCTATACTACTTTACGTTAATTCATGTGTGTTTATTTAACTCTTTGTTTCTTATTCTTATTTATATTATTTTTAAATTCATGTAAACCAAGTCGTATTTTAATTTAACCTTTAATTTTACAGGTACACAACTATTTGCATCAATAAAAAAAATCATTAAAGATTTATATTAACGACAATATTCCATGAACAACTTGGTTCAAGGACAAAGATAGTGAAGTAGATGTATTATATAAAGGGTGCTATGGTTTACACACCCTCGATAAACATTTTCTTCTCCCGATGCGTACTGCCAGTCAATATTATTATATAGTGAGACCCATTTAAATAAATGTATCATCACAAAACTCAAACTCTCCCTCTCTCCCTCTTAAAAAAACTAAAACAAACAACCGGAAGATACCAAAAATTCGGGCAAAAGATCGAATCAAATCGCCAGCCAAACAACCATTATTCCGCCAGAAAGCATTACACAAATGACTATATCCCTATAAGTGATTCCACAACTCTCTTTATAGAAAATCTTATCGTACGTTTAAATATCGAATCGGAGAAAAGGTTGGACATGTTATTAGTATCGAATCACAAAGCTGTACACAGATCTGGAGTTGTGGACTGTTAGTATATTGCTAAACACCACAATCGGCTTTGCCACTTAACCTCGAACAAAACCCCACTAACTGAATCGCTGCCGCTGCCGTTACCAGAATGTCATAACCCGTTAGACTTGGTTGGTTGCATTGATAGTACAAAGATAAAAAAAGATTGGGTGATACTAGTTTGAGAGGTACTGTAGAAGAGATATGGCGAGGTAAAGAAAAAAAAGAGATATAAGATGATAAGGATAGTTACCTGTTTATATATTTATTTTACTACTATTACTCAGTTATTTTAGGTTTTTAAGATTGATAAATAAGATTTTCTTATCAGTGGCCCCACACGAAAAAAACTAAAATGATGATAGAATGATGATGGCGTGCGGATACCATTTTGATGGTGTTTAAACCTACATAGCCTATATAAATCTGTTAAGATTAAAAAGAATGAACAAGATGAACACAATAAAGTTACAAATAAACAACGAACTTCATGAGCTCTCGATGTGAGTTACGAACATCCTTTTTTTTTCTACTTAAATTTTATTATACATTATAGAAATTTATACTTCATTAGTTTCTGTACAAGTTATAATATATTTTAAAATATTTAATTATTGAAAAGACTTCATGTTTTTCTGTAGCCATGTTCATGTATAGTTTGCAAAAACAAATCTAAAAAAAATCTATCTTAAAATTCAGTGCGTGCACGGGGATCTAATACTAGTTCATAGAGATGTAATTAAACGACACACCAAGATCGCAACAAATTTGTGCGGCTTGGACCGCTCAGTCTATACAACCGACGTCCACTGGCTCAAAACTCTTTTCGTTTTTTCACTGAGATAGAGTACAACCAAACACACTATAAGGTTGCGTTTAGTTGAGAGAAAACACCCTTGTCTTCCACAAAATGTTTTGTGTAAAACAAGGAAAACATATATCGCGTTCAAATCAACGTTTTCCAACAAAATATTTTTCAAAACACCAATCCCTTATTTCCTAACTTAACAAGGAAAATTACAAAACAAATTTTAGTTGTTTTCCTTTGTAACCCACAACCCTCCCCTTCATTTCTTCAAAATAGAAAATAGAAACATTAACTAAACGCGTTTTCTATATTTTTAAGTGTTTTGTAAAAATAAATTTTCCTTCCAAATTTTTACAAAACAAAAGATAAAAAACAAGATAATATGTTCTCCAACTAAACACACCCTAATTATTTACAAATATTTTGTAAACCCCACTATCTACAAATATTTTATAACCCCAACTATAACTGAGTCTTTCTGAACATGAATGAAACTTCCAAAAGGATATTTCTGCAGCTTTGGCCCAAACGGCCCTTGAGTCCATGATCAATTCCATGCACCTGATTTTCTATTTCGTGTCGGGCTCTCAAAAATGGGGGATGGGTCGTGTCAAGATCCTTTCAACTCGCTAGAAATTCAAATAATTAAGTTCCTCAAAGTTTTGCTAGGTCAAAGTTCCAAATTTCTTGTGTGATCGTTACCATTCGATAAAAAATTAATCCTTTTGATCTATGTCTTCGTATTCTTGTCAAGTTATAACTATGCTATGATTTTTCTTATGGCAGACATTGATCAAGGAGAGCACAAGACGAGGAACTATGATGACGAGGTTCCTATACAAATGCTTTAACCTTCAGAATGGACCAATTGATATTAAAAAGACCACCCTCCTCGCTTTGGTACTATTTATCAACATTAATCCATGCTTCACTAGCTACTTATGCAAGCATGTTAATAAAATAATCTATTATATATAAAAGTTGAACCCCTTAATTTAATGTGCAAGATGGTTTGTGCACAATAATTTGTACGGTACAACCCGTGTAAAGCCATATGTTTGAATATCGAGTATTGAAATATATAAAATTCAATGAAGTCGTCTGGCTGTGTAGGATCTTGGTTTGTTAAACAAGGGGTGCGGCTACTAGGTTAAGAGTTTAGAGAGAGAAAGTGGGAGAGAAAGGGAACTCTAGAGAGACAAAGAAAAATATATTATGAAGGTCCAACCCTTTGCCTTGGAGGGCAAAGGGTATTTATAGGGTACAAGCTTAGACGCCTCTAATAGGCTGTGGATCAGGCATACAGTGGGTAAAGACCCGTCCGTCCTCCACGGTGTTACAAAGTAATCTAAATACTATCACTGAATAACTATGACTACGAGCTTTCTAACGAGTATACATACTTGAGGTGACTGACACTTTAAGTACTGGATTTACTAAATCCCAACAATCTCCCCCTAAGGGAGGTCACCTCAACTTACAATGATTACAAACTGATATGACATTTCGTTGTTCTTGGTTTCTTTGATTAAGCACATTTGTTCTTTAGCTCGTAGTCTTTGATTCATCATGATCTGCATGTTTTGAAAAATCGAGTGGAGGTCTTAAACTGATCTACGTGATGATAGAGTATTTGAACCAGCTTTGAGATTATCAGCAACCATAAATCTCTGACTCTTCCTTTGTGGTGTTGATAGTATGTGATGTTGTGACTATTGGACCGACATGCTTACATTCTGGATCATGATATCTTCTTATCAGAGTAGCGGAAGCTTTAGCTGATTCATGATATTTGCAGCAGCGTAGCAGAAGCATGGAGTGAAAATATCAGAGTCATTGATGCACTTATCATGATTTCTTTAGAGATGAATGTATTGAGTGAGCATGTGGCTATGGATTGACCGCTTCATTCTGATCAGCTGCAAACGTAGGGCGTACATGCATACAACAGTTAGCAATAAAGCACACGAAAGTGTCTTTGACCACTTTCGTTGAATTGAGGTACACGGTCCATGGTTCCCCGTTGATCAGTACAAGTACTGCCTGTGATCAGGTATAATTCCGAAGAATTTCCTTGACAGGGTTTCGCAGCTGTTCTAGCTGTTCTCAACTCAGAGCGTCTCAAAGAAGACAACACGGAGTGAGTGAACCAGCGAATAGAGATTCACTGATTGATGAAAAGTGATTTGAGAACAGTCGTGTATTGCTTTATAGAAAGTGTTTTGCAATATCACGAAGGTTTTATGGAAAATCAATTATCAATCATAAATACCCTTTAATTTTGAAACATTAATACACAGTCGATGTGCTATGGAAAAGAAATTTTAAGCACAACGACTGGTTTTTCAAAGGTATCCGTCAATCCATTACCTGAACCAGGATTGATTCAAAAGATTGAATCGCCCCATTGTTTCTGTTCAGTTGTCACATGGTTGATCTATAGAACAGATCTCACATGCCACCTACCAGGAGCTTGTTTGATGTTGGCTCCAGAAGGCTTTCCATCTTCATTGTGAATATGTATGCATATCACTCAGATGTTCTGGCAATACCACGAGGATAATGCGTAGGACTCAAGATTTTATCTCTCTTTCCACATTGTGTGAAACAGAGAGTCTTCATTGAGAGTGTCCTAAGGAGATTTATTGATGATCTCGTGGCTCTAGACTCAATTTGTGCATATTTGGATCCTGTATCGGAGACTAGGGAGAGGGTCTCCTTCTTCAATATCAACAATCTCTAAGAGAAAATCGATAGATAATTTCGGTTCCATGTGAGAATGAAACAAGTCCTTTTAAGAGGAACTTGAGTGGTTTGGGAAGTTGAAGTGCAATGCGTCACTGGGTCCATGACGTATTGTCTTCAATACCGATGTTACCTATGTAACCACCAGTAGCAAATGAATTAAACCCGGTTTCTGCCCTAAGGTTGAATAATTGGAGGGCTATTTGTTTTCACCCTTTTCTCATTCAATTCTTTTTCATTCTTCAACCCCTTCAGTGCTTACCGAGACATCATAGCTAGAACCTTGTTGGGTTTATTCCAGTACTAGCTCTGACTCAGTCCGCACTATTCCCATATCTCATATTTCTCCTTTTATCATCATACCTAAGGACTTCTACACTAACTAGTGGATTGTCCCTGGGTAGATCCCTCCGGTTCTGGCGGATTATGGGAACAAATACCTAACCTTATCATCCTTATATCACCATACATAAAGTAAAGTTGGTCGGTCTAATTGGTATTGTTCATCTGCCGTTGAAACCAATTGAAATCCATTTGAAAATCAATCCAGATACTTATGATATATTATCAAAGCATTTTGTACCTGAATTGTTTTTGATATTTTTAGAACAAGAGCTCCCCCTCAACATGTGCATCAAGTATTTGAAGTCATTTTGTACATGGAGGCAAGAGAAAGAATTAACTTCTTTGATTACCATTTTCTAAAAGATATCAACATCACTTCCCTAATCAAATCAAGTAGATAAATCATTTTGGGGAAGGATGAGGTTTTCATAAGTTTGCTTCCCCTCAATATGTGCCTTGAGGTTTGAAAGAGTTTTGCACATACAAGAGGAAACCTGCACATTGACCACGTTTCAAAACTTAGTGGTTTAAGATAGATGCTCCCCCTCAACATGTGCATGGAAGTTCTTGAAATCATTTGGCACATGTCGGAAGGAGAGCTTGTACATCCTTGTAAAACCATTTACCGAATTATCAGATTATATCCAATTTAAATCACAAATTCTCCCCCGATCACAATTATCAAATCATTTGAGATTTGTGATATCAGTAGATTTAAATTGATTTTGAAAGCTTTTAAGGAGAATTGTGACTTGATTATGAAAAACGTTTTAACTGATAAGGATCGGATTTAGAGACTTTAAACTCCATTGATTAAACATGCATGATTATCTTTTGAAAACAATTGTATGACAAATAACCTTTTGACATAATTGAAATCATTCTCCGCCTCAATCAATGACATAAGTTGTTGATTGAGTGATTTTCAAACTTTTAAGTCCAGATGATTTTCAAACTTGAGTCCGAGTTATTTTACAAAGCAATTAGTTTTCATTAGATAGCAGAAAAATGTTTATAGAATCAGAGCATGAGATTTGAAAAACATGATAAAGCATGGCTCTGTTCTTTCTTTGAAAAGCGGGTTACTGTCTGAAATGACAATAAACCAACATTTTTCTCCATCTCAATTTTTTTTAATTCGAACTTCATCTAGAGACCCGTGCCATTCTTTGAGTGACAACTCAAAGTCCGTAGATGTTATCGAATCGAAACAATATTTTTGAAGATTTTCAAGATTTTCTGATTTTTATGGATTTTGAAAAGTTTTATATTTTTCTATTTTTGTTTTGTTGGTTTTGTATTTTTGTATTTGGTTTTTGAAAAGATATATACAGAGAATAGATAGAGTCGAACACCTTTACTCCTCGACGTCTTCCTGAAGACGTTTGAGCGTTTCTGGTTGAAGGCTCTTTAAGCCTAGTCGTGGAAGAATAAACTCAAAACGTTCTCGAGAAAGAGCTTTTGTGAGGATGTCTGCTAGTTGATATTCAGTCCTTACGAAGTATAGTTCAACCACGCCATTTTCAACTTGTTCCCTGATGAAGTGATGTCGAATGTCGATGTGCTTTGCTCGAGAGTGTTGAACATTGTTGCAGCAGAGAGCAATGGCACTTTTGTTATCATAGTACATAGGAACTTTGTTGAATACAAAGCCATAGTCAGATAGTTGGGATCTCATCCATAAGATTTGAGCACAACACGATGACATGGCTATGTATTCAGCCTCTGTAGAGGATATAGAAGTGCTCATTTGTTTCTTTGAAGACAAGCTTACAAGCTTGTCACCTAAAAATTGAGCACCACCTGACGTACTTCGACGTGTATCTTGACATCCTGCATGGTCAGCATCTGCATAGGCCGTTAGAGACATACCGGAGTCCTTCGGATACCAAAGTCCCATATTTATGGTTCCTTGGAGATACCGAAAGACTCGTTTAACCGCTTCAAGGTGCTTTTTGGTAGGCTTAGCCTGGTATCTAGCACACATGCATACAACGAACAAAATGTCTGGTCTACTGGCTGTGAGGTACATCAGGGATCCAATCATACTACGATATTTCGTTTGATCTACTATTATCCCTGAGTGGTCCTTATCCAGTTTTGTACGCTCCACCATAGGAGTGTCAACAGGGTCACTAGAGGTAAATCCAAATTTCTTTAAGATTTCATTAGCGTATTTAGATTGATTTATAAAAATGCCTCCGGGACTTTGTGAAATTTGTAATCCCAAGAAAAATGACATTTGTCCCATCATTGACATTTGAAATTTGGAGCCCATCTCCATAGAAAAACGATCACATTCATTAGGGTCAGTCGAGGCAAAAATAATATCATCAACGTAAATTTGAACGTGAACTAAATGTTTGCCTGACTTTCTGGTGAACAATGTTGGATCAACTGCTCCTTTGCTGAATCCGGTGGATAGAAGAAACTTTGATAGCGTATCATACCATGCCCTGGGAGCTTGCTTCAAACCATAAAGGGCCTTTTTCAAGCGATAGACATGAGTAGGATGCTCTGAATTCACAAAACCTTCTGGTTGGCTGACGTATACGACTTCTTTAAGATCTCCGTTGAGAAAAGCCGTCTTTACATCCATCTGATAGACAATCATATTCTTACTTGCAGCATTAGCCAGGAAGATTCTGATTGCTTCGATGCGTGCAACAGGAGCAAAAGATTCCTTAAAGTCGATACCTTCTTCTTGACGATAACCTTTAGCAACTAACCGTGCCTTATTTTTCAGAACATCACCGTGCTCATCAAGCTTCACTTTGAAGATCCACTTGAGAACAATGATCATTGCACAATCTGGAACTGGTACTAATTCCCATACATCTAGACGATCGAACTCATGAATTTCTTCTTGCATTGCATTAAACCAGCTGTCCTCAGACATTGCAGTTTTAACATCTTTTGGTTCGATCTTGGAGAGTACTGAGTTGAAGAAGCACCATAAGGCATCAGTAGCTAATTGTTTTCGAGTTGATATGGAACGAGAAGGATTACCAATGATGTTATCCAATGGATGGTCATGTGTCCATTTTATAAGATGTTCGTGTGGTTGTTGTTGAAGGACTGATGTAGCAGAGTTTATATCCCTTGATGAAGATGGTTCAGGTGTTGGTTCAGGGGCAAAGATGTTTTCAAATGGAGCATCTTCGGGAGTAGCAAAGGGATTAACTTCATCATTGGATCTAGAGACAATTCCATGATGTACATTTGATGATTGATGATTTGTTGATGAGACAGAGTGATCAGAAGCAGGCGCTTCTTGACTTAATGATATTGAGACTGTAGGATTGACTTCATTCTCAGGGATATGAGCAACCTCTGTTGTGGGAATTGACAGTTCAACAGCACTTGGCTCATAGAGTTCATCAAACATAGGATCAAACAATTTCTTTAAATCATCTTCAGATGGAGGTACATATGGAGTTGCTGGAGAGGAATTTGGTACAAGGGATGAACCAATGGGACTGTTTTGAAGTGCGGGTCCTGAACTGGATTGTCCAGGAGCCATTTGACCGGACAGCTCATCGAACGTAACGTGAATAGTTTCCATGATATCTCGAGTTCTTTTGTTGTAGATTCGGTAACCCTTCTTGTTTGGTGCATAACCTACAAAAACTCCAATGTCTGCTTTAGCTCTTAATTTACCTAAATCTTGACCGTCATTTGTTGGATAGCACAAAGCACCAAACACACGAAGATAGGATAAATCAGGTTTTCTTTTATGAACAAGTTCATATGGAGTTTTTCCATGAGAGGTGTGAATAAGGGAACGATTTTGGGTGTAGCAGGCAGTGGCAATGGCTTCAGCCCATAGAAACATTGGAACCTTTGAATAAATTAGCATTGTTCTTGCGGCTTCCACAAGAGTTCGATTTCGTCTTTCAACTACACCGTTCTGTTGAGGAGTTCGTGGAACACTTCTTTGATGACTGATTCCAATACTTTCATAAAATTGACTTAAGTCTCGGTTAACGAACTCTGTGCCATTGTCAGTTCGAACAATTCTAACCGTGTTGTTAAGACGAACCTGAAGTTGCTTGATAAGTTTGATGATGACGGCTGGAGTTTCATCCTTAGTCCTCAAGAACTTTACCCAAGTAAATCTAGAGTAGTCATCAACAACGACTAAAATATATCTCTTCCCATTAATAGTTTGCACTCTCATTGGTCCGCACAGATCCATATGAAGGGTATGAAGAACTTCCATTACAGAGTTTGTGGGTTTTGGTTTGTGGGCATATTTCGTGCTTTTTCCCAATTGACAAGCTGAGCAAAGATGATCTTTCTCATATTTTAATCTGGGTAAGCCTCTGACAAGATCCTTTCTGGAAAGATTGTTTATGGTGCTGAAGGTCAAGTGATTGAGATGACGATGCCATAACCAAGATTTTGTTTTAGAAGCCTTTGACAGCAAGCAAATTGGAGAGGACTTCATCATGTCATCGATAGAGATGGTGTATAAGTTAGAACCTCGAGTGCCTCTTAATAATTCTACACCATCAAGTTCTCTAACGAAGCAAGTATGTTTCCGAAAAGCCACTTCAAGATCGGAATCACAGAATTGACCAACAGAAAACAAGTTATGACCAAGACCTTCCACATAGTATACCCGGGAAATTACACTATCTCCGACCACATAATCACCATATCCCATAATAACTCCAAAATGGTCGTTTCCGAATCTAACTGTTCCAATAAATTTACTCACGAAGTTCATGAGCCGTGACCGGTCACCAGTCATATGCTTGAAACAACCTGAGTCCAAATACCAGAGGACGATTTGTACGACCTGCATTTGAACATAGACAAGAATGTATAACTGGATAATTTGGAACCCCATGAACGATTGGGTTCCGTTTGGTTAGTACACATTATTGGAGCACCCACATCAGTAATAGGAGATATGACCTCATTAGTATTGGTTGCAACACTAGTAGTGACAGTGGACCTGTTTGAGGTATGTTCACTTCTTAAAGGTATGATTCTACCAGTGGGCTTCCATTTCTTAGAAGGTATGGATCTAGACAACTTAGGGCAAGATTCATTCAATTTGAATTTTCTGCCAGTAGGTTTCCATTGATAACCCATATTGCTAAATTTTCTTCCTGTAGGCTTCCAACAGTTGCTAACCTTTTTCTTTTTAGGCTTCCAGATCTCCTTAACATGTCTAGCATTTTTTATATTCTTGACTGGAGTATTATCAATATTAATCACCTCATTCTCAGAACATTTATGATTAAGACCAGAAATCAAACATTCATTACATGTTTTGCAAAAGGCAGTAGAATTCGAATTAATTACAGTACGCTTATAGCTAATACTAGAATCAACACGATTCGTTTTATTCAGCTCAAACTTATTCTTCCTAGGGTGTTCTTCTACTAGCTTTTCTTCAACACTTTTGGTTGGCAAGATCCTATTTCGCATTGTATTGCCTGAAGGCTTTGACATTGTATTGCCTGAAGGCTTTGACCCGCTAACCTAGTATTGCCGATTACTCCTGTAGAAGGAACAACAGGAATATTAGTTGGTGAAACTACACTGTGCCTTGGTGGTCTAGAAGTGCTGGGTTCTGAAGTTTTGTGAGGCACATTAAAAGTCACATTCTTATCCTTAGGCATAGAACTGGGTGCTACTATTCTATCTCGCCTATTGCAAAATTTCGGACATGTGACAATTATGTACTCTAAGAGTTCTTGAGATCGTTTGGCATCCATGCAAGCATAGGCAATGGTACTATCATGAGGTTTTTCTAATCTTTCATCTTCAAAAATCTCACGAAGAGCCTTTAAACTTTCCTTAAGAGATGAGAGATATGCTTTATGTGCAATTTCATTATTCCTAATGGGCGGGGAATATATAACATATCAATAGCATACTTATCACAATCAGAGACTTTAGGAACAGAGTACTTGCAATTGGGGATTGGCAACTTTCCTTTTACCTCACGCTTAAGATCCTCAATATCATTAAGTAAAGAAGTTATCTTTTCAATTTATTTATCATGTGTAACTTTAAATGAATCACATAACTCTTTGTTTTGATCATTAACCTTTGAATTTTCAGTTTTAAAACAAGCATTTTCCTTTTGTAAGTTATAAATGATGTTTTGAAGTTGGAAATTCTGAGAATCTAAAGGTGGAGGCACATGGGAACCAGTTACATCCCTCTTTTCACTTTTCAGTTGTGAAATTTGAGCTTTCAACCTTTTGATCGTGTTATAATGAGCTCGAATTTGTTCATCACGTTTGTTGATTTCAAAAAATGCATCAAACTCAGGAGCATCAGACGATGTCTTGATATTTGAGGTTTTAACATTTTCTTTGAGATGTTGATATTTTAATTGCAAAGCAAAATGTTCAACTTCTAATTTTGAAAGATGTTTAACCAGATTATCATGATCATCCTGTTCAATTTTCTCATATTGATATTCCTCATATCATTCACCAGCTTGTGGAATCTCACGTAATATTCATAAACACCTTCTTCAGGTTTCATCTTAAAGTGCTCAAATTCATCATACAGCTGTGATTCTCTGTCTTCGATAGTCAATTCAGAACCTGAGAGAAGCATCTTGACATTATCCCAAACTGCCATGGCTTCTGTGTTGTGATTGATAAGCTTGTAGATATCTTTTGGAAGACCTTGAAGAATAATATTTGAAGCCCTGATATCAGCATCGAATCTCTTTTTCTCCTTATCAGTGAGTTCATCATACATCTTAGGTCTATCCATTCCATAAACTATTGTTCCATCTGCAGCAGTATCAATCATGTCTCTAGTAGTCTCAACCTGATAAGGCCCTTCATCAATAGACTTAAGGATGTTAACCCCATTCTCCTTTCCGAAGCAGTACAACCTGATTCTTTGTGACCAAGACTCATAGTCAGTTCTGTCAAGCATAGGAGGACGAGTATCAGATCCTGCAGCTTGCACATCATCAGCAACGGAAGACATGTTTAAATTCTACGGGATTTTACAAATCTTTGACTTAACCGGGAAATAGATACTTTCACGGGATTTTACAAAATCAAGAGATAAACCGTAAAACTTCTGCACTTATGCGTAGACAACAGAGTTATGCGTAGGAACTTATGCGTAGATGAGAGCTTACGCGTAGACAGTAGTTTACGCGTAACTTACAACTTACGAGTAGACACAAGCTTACGCGTAGACAGAGTTTACGCGTAGACTAGAGCTTACGCGTAGGGTTTTAGGGTAAAATACTTAAGTTTATGCGTAAACCAAAGCTTAGGCGTAAGAACCTTATGCGTAAGTTTCCTTTAGGCGTAAGACAAGCTTATGCGTAAGAAAAAGTTTATGCGTAAGAATTGTTATGCGTAAGTTTTATGCTTATGCGTAAAATTAGGGTTTTACCCAAAACGATCTCTTACACTTCACAGTGTACGAGATATCCAAAGTCGAAGTGTTTTTCAGGCTTATCCAAGCAAGAAGAACACTGTGTAACCACCAGAGATGAAGATCAAGAGAAAAATTCCTTACGCGTAGGATTAGGGTTTCGTTATGCGTAGGAAGTACAAATTTTGCCAAACACGTTTTTATGATCAAAAATGTTAAGACAACCAGATAAAGATGATAACACAACCTTAAAAACACCAAAACAACAAGTCTCGAAGATCAAAACCACCTTTCTCTCTTACTCGTAGGTTCGTACACACGTATCCAAACACTCTTAAAAACCAAGAAAAACTCGTAAAGTTCGAAACTTTTTGCAAGAAACTGAAAGTTTAACACTCAATAAACCTTAACCCACAAGAATCTTGGATTAAAAAGTGAAAAATTTAAAGCTTTAATGATTCAAAAATATCGTGTACGAGACAACCTTTTTACGCGTATAAACCAAACCTTAACCCAAGAATAACAATCAAACCACGAACATGAGAGATGGATGATCAAACCATGGCTCTTGATACCATTTGTAGGATCTTGGTTTGTTAAACAAGGGGTGCGGCTACTAGGTTAAGAGTTTAGAGAGAGAAAGTGGGAGAGAAAGGGAACCCTAGAGAGACAAAGAAAAATATATTATGAAGGTCCAACCCTTTGCCTTGGAGGGCAAAGGGTATTTATAGGGTACAAGCTTAGACGCCTCTAATAGGCTGTGGATCAGGCATACAGTGGGTAAAGACCCGTCCGTCCTCCACGGTGTTACAAAGTAATCTAAATACTATCACTGAATAACTATGACTACGAGCTTTCTAACGAGTATACATACTTGAGGTGACTGACACTTTAAGTACTGGATTTACTAAATCCCAACAGGCTGTTACAGGAGACGAAAAGTTCCCAGAATCTTAAGTTCAAAGGATACAAAGCAACAAGGCCATGAATGTAGAAGCTTAGCAAGCTTATTGGTGGTTACATGAATACATGATTTGGTACAACATATGCATTGGAACACAAAAGGGCTGCAGTTATGCACCCTTAAAGAATCCGAAGCACTTATCGGTTACATCTCTCTTAAATGGAGACTCTATAAATGAGGCATGAAGACCAATAGGAATAAAACCAAAAAGGTCTATTACGTGTATTATCATGGCTACAGAAGTTGGATGCTCAAAGGGTGAATTGTTCCTAAACGAATTGAAGCTTGATGCAACTGGTACCATTGTGGTGTTGTTGTGTAGAATGTGGGATGTAAATGCTGCAACCGGCCGATACTTGAGCACCGATTTCTTGGTGTCTGATGCAAAGGTATATGCATATATATCTCCCCAAAACCTGAGTTATAAGAATAGATAATAAAGGATAAAAAATGTCTGTATTATTTAACAACAACTTTTAACATGGTTGTGTTGCAGGGTAATGTTATCCATTGTACCGCCAAGGAAACCGTGGCTCACAATTTCTTGAGGTTAAAAGAGGGGGGTGTATACACTGTTAAAATTTTGTTGTCATTGATAAGTTTTTAAAATGTACTTTTTTGAGGGGTCGTTTAAGCTCTTATTTGATCACTTTCGTATCCGTTATTACTTAATATCGTTCCTTTTCACTTTTTAGGTATCTTGAAGGCAAAATGCTGGAATGACACTTGTTCGGATGAAAAGGCGCGAATATACGAAGAAAATGGCCAAAGTCAAGAATCGAGACACTCAGGCTGCTGGAACTGAAGGTGACAGCGTCAGGCACAAACAGTGATGCCGTCGGAAAACTTTTGTGACGGCTCAGTAGCCAAATTGCTTATTTACAAGTGACGGCTTCAGGTTTTAAAAGAGTAGGGCGTCGTAACTCAGACGGCCTAGATTTGATCCAGACGATGTCAGAAGCTGAAGGGGACGGCGTCACAAGCATAAGGTGACGCCGTCGCAAGAATAACGTGGCCAAGACGAAACCCTAATGACGGCGACCCGACGACGTCACACATCAAAGGGTGACGCCGTCGCATTTGTAATCTTATATATAGAATCAAAATTTTTTAGTTTTCAGTGTGTAGTCTTTTGGAGTAAAAACCTAAACCGAACCAAGGCTGTCTTGTACAATATTTTAGGGTTCCATACCCTATCTTACATCAAGATAAGTGTTTTACTTCATGTAGGACCTCAAATATATCAACCTTATCACAATACCCAATCTTTATCTCACGAGTATACCACGTTACGCGTAGAACACGTGAAACACAAACACAAACTAAGCGTAGAAGTAAAGAAACAAAGATGGAAAGATGGTGACTTGAATATATGAAAGTCGTGTATGTAGAGAGAAAAGATGAAAACAATATGTTGTATATTCCAAAGAAAACACACACACACACACACTCAAGCACACCCCTCAAATGAGACTTTGAGGGGTTTATATAGTACAAGCACTAGATGCCCTAAAAGGCTTTCCATGGGCCTCGTGGATGTGGGTTGGACATGGATTGGATGAAAACTTACACAAGGCTAGCTTAACATAACTTCTAGTCATTTAGCTTAGTCCAATCCACGAGCCCGTTGACTATTCTAATACGATATCTAACACACGTTACAAAGTTCCTAAATGTGAATGACCATCACTTCTAATAAAAACTATTATGGCTAACTGATCTGCGCAAAACCGTCAAGTCAAACAGACTTAAAACAGCTTAAGCACAAATGCAATGAAGATCAGAGAATACAATGAATTCCCGGGTCGTTAAGTCCCAAGGAGACTCAATGGTGTGCAAACACTGATTCAGACGGTAGAATGATCACTAATGATAGCGATCAGAAAGGATTGGGATTGAATATTACACTACTGAAAAAGATTATAAAATAAAGCGACTTAAATGCAAATTAAGAAAATTAAAAAGATAAAAGATATTAAATAAACGCTATCACTATATTTAAAGTGATGAACGTTTAAAAACCTAAGACTTACGTTTAAATAAAAATAACGTAAACGTACAAAATAAAAAGTGAAACTTATACAATATAAATCCTAAAAATATGAAAAATACATTTTTACAATCCTAATTATATAAGAAAATTATTAGAAAAAGAAAATTATTTTTAACACTATTTATTTAATTATTATTAATTAAAAACTATTTATTAAGTATTTAAAATGCACTAAAATAGAAGAAAATACAAAATTAACCTAGAAAAATGAAATTATAACTTAGAAAAATCTAAAATATGATAAAACTAATTTTAAAACAGAAAATATATTTTTTAGACTTTTTATATATTTATTATTAATTAATTACTATTTAAAACTAATTAAAATGCTAAAAAAATACTTTTTAAACTAAGAAAATTATGGAAAAATACTTTTTAGGCTATTTATATTTATCTTAACCTAAGAAAATAGAAAACATATTTTTTTAAGCTTTTTCTAATTAATTTGTATTTAAAGCTAATTAAAAATGCTTAAAAACTAGTTTAAATTAAGAAAAATAGCAAAACAACTTAGAAAAATCTGAAAATTTCAGGAAAAGTCTAAAACAATATTAGGAAGCTAAGAAAAATGGAAAAACATGGGGTTGTGTACAAGAATAAGGAACTGATGAACAAAGTGCTTATAAATAAGCACTTTAATAAGCCAAATGGAGCACAACAAGCACCAAACTGATAGGGAAGTTCTAATAAGCTAAAATAACTCAAAAGAAACAAGTCTCAACTGCTTAAGACCTCTGGATTACAAGTTGCAATGATTTGAGGATTATGAGCTAATAGCTAAAACAGATTAAAGGGGTGCTACTTGCAGCTTATGCAGAAGCTTCAAAATAAGCTCAATGTGAAAAATACCACTTGGGACTTAGAAAAGACCTGGTTGAGAGCAAGTATACCAAAAACTAGACCATGGGGAGCTCTTTTGAGCCCTGTGCAACTTGCACAAATTCTGAGAAAAAGCTCAGTGCAACTGCTTATCAAATAAGCTAGAAAAACAAGCAAACAAGCTATAGAGCCTATCAAACAGTGACAGAAGCTAAAGAGAGCTAAAATAAGCTAAAAGCTAATAATTATATCTAAACTTAACAAGTTACAAGCTCAGTACTATGATCTAAGTAAACTGCTTATCCTACAAATCAGTAAATGACCCCTACTGTTTGGGCTATTGCAACTGCTTATAGAATAAGCTAGACCCAAAACCAATAGTGCAGCCTTATAAACCACCTGGAAAGCTACAAATGTGCCAAGAACCAGACTCTAACTCTTTAAAATGAACCTTGAACAACTGCTGCAAGATCTGAGAAAAATGTGCAGACATGATTTTTGACTTTTAAAATAGATTTGTTACTTTGACTTTTATGAGTTTAGAGATCAAATCATGAACTGAGATTATGTTGTAAGCTCAAACCAAGGTGTATCAAACAACTCTAATGATATTTGGACCAAAATCAAGCTAATGCTCACTCAATAATTCCAACAGTAAGATGCTTAAGAAACCTAAAGAGTAATTTTGACTTTGAACTTGTGTGGGTGCAAGAACAAGATAGAAAAGGACTCAATTGGACTAAACAAGCATGAACCACAAGTTCTAACCACTGAGCTATCCTCTAGGACAGGATTAACAGACAATCCAAACACCCTCTTAAAACTGAAATGCAAACTTAAAATGACAAAAACATAGAACCAGGCAGAGCTACTGATCAAATTAAGTTACCATGAACTAATTACAACTGTTTGAGCAAGTGTATACTAATGATGACCACAGTTACACAGATAAGCAAGAAATGCTAATTGACTTGAAATTTTGAAAAGGAGAGACTCACTCACATGAGTTCCAGCTATTGCAGGCCAACACCAAACCCAAAACTGATCTAAACTAATCTATTTCAACCATTTATCACCTCTGCATCACCCAAATTAGCTTCCATTTCAAATTGAGCATCACAGTTGACTTTTGTTGACTTTTGGACAATTTTGCTTGAAAATAGTTATTGAGCTTGCAAAAAGCTAATATAAACTTAAATAGACTGATTTGAGTTTAAAAACAAGCTTCTAGGAGCTTAATGATAAGAACTAGAAACTGAGATTATCAACAGTAGCTGGAAACTTGGATTTTAGATGAAAGACTTGAATTAATGTTCACAACATATTACAAAGATGATATAACTTAGATTTGATACAGACCAACTAAAATTACAACAATTTTGTAACTAAACTAAGACATTTAAGTGAAAAACGACATTAAAGGAAAAATAAAAACTAGCTACTCTCCCAAACTGCTTCTATCTTCTCTCTTTTATACTCCCAATGATTCTCTCACATCTTCTGAATAGTTCCCACTTGGTTTTGAGCCTTTGGATCTTCAAAATTGTACACATGTCATTTTGGCGCCAAAAGGTGTTAAGGCAGGTTTAATCATTTAATGGAGTTTGGAATATGTGGAGGTGGAAGGGGACAAGGCAAGGTGAGGGGATGGTGAGGCAAGTGGTGAGGTTGAAAATTGTGGAAAACCAGTCTCTGGTTTTGGGGATTCAGGCAAGGGAGAGGTGATGCTACAGTAGAAGGCGGTATTTGTTTGTGTTTGACTTGCGTTGACTGGTTGGTGATATCAAAAGGCCGGGTCATGTGGTTTGGGCCAAGGTTGGATAGAGGATTGGATTTGGGCTTTTAATATAGTAAGGATCCGTTTGGTTTAGATGGTAACAATAAGGACCAAAAGTGTAAATTAACCAAACCCCAAGGACTGAAAGTGCACTATTTCCAATGCTCTCACAAGGACTAAACATGATAAACATTTATAGAGCAAGGACCATTTTTGCACAAAATCTATTTTTTTTAAAAGTCTAAGGACTAATTTTGCAAAATTCCAAAGTTTAGGGACCTTTCTTGCCAATTGATCAAAGAATCATTCAAGGATCATTTTAAACAACTTAGAATACTTCAGGGACCTTGAATGATAAATTTCCACATTTTTGAATTTCCAGGGACTAGATTTGACAACTTTTAAAACTTGGGGGACTAAAACTGCCAATTTTGCAAACTTGATACATTTTTCATCTGATTTTGATATTTTTGCATTTAAAACACATAAAACACTAATTTGTGATATTTTGATCATTTTGATGTGTTTCTGAGTGTTTTCAGATGATTTTGCAGTCTAGATAGTACAAAAATGATGAGTATTTAGACACTCATCAATTCCCCACACTGAGATATTGCTAGTCCCTAGCAATGATTTGAAGCTTTAATGGATTTTAAAAACTCTTTACCAAAAGCCATCACTTCTGTAGTAGCCAAATGTTTCAGTTCAAGTAAGAACCATGGTACACTGATAACTATGTGATTTTGAGCAAACCACCAGCTTTCAACGGATTTGATTTTGTCTTTACCAGAAGCCGTACCCTTCTGGACTAGCCAACTCTTAGATAAATTATCAATATTATCTTTGGTGAGCTGATTACCAATTATGGATTTTCCACTGCCTTTACCACAAGCCATAATCTTGCGGGCTAGCCAACTCTTCACTTTTTAGGATATGGTGAGTTGAGAACCATACAATTTTAGGCAAATTGCAAGCCATATAAACGGATTTGATAAATCTTTACCAAGAGCCGTTTGCTCCTGGATTAGCCAATCCTTTTGTCTTACAGACAAGGCGGACTGATAACCAAATGAGTAAGTGTAAAACACTTACTCCAAAAAAAATTTTGGCCAAAAACGCGGGAATTGGGTAGATAATATATGAAATTCGTGAGAATTCCCCCCCACACTTAGAAATGAATATTGCCCTCAATATTCAAAGTACCGGCGGTTATGCCGAAACAAAGAACGTAAAAGGGAAATACTACGGCCATTATTTAGAAAGAAGATTTTTTTTTTTTTTTTTTTTTTTTTTTAGAAGATATATATATATATATATATATATATATATATATATATATATATATATATATATATATATATATATATATATATATATATATATATATATATAACCTGTGGGGCATCACCCCCACACTTAGGTGGTAGAAAGGGGTAAGAAGACAGAAATATGGGTGAAAACCCATATGGTGCGTGCTACTGTTTTTTGATTTCCGAGTCGCTAGCTTGACTCGACCCCGAATTCATTGGTTCATGGGGAAACTGAGTGGAAGAAACAATCTTCATCGGACTTTCATTCAAGATGTTTGGACAAACATAGAAGCACGCGAAAGTTCCACACCGATGAGATATAGAGAAACAGAGACAGACCCGGCTCACAGATGGTAAATGAAAATGCCGGGGTCAAAGATAGTGTCCTCACTCCCGAAGGAGTGAAGAAGAGAGGAAGACACATCATAAGTGAGGAATGGAAGGAAGATGTTTATAACAATTAGGATCCATTCTTCATCCTCAAATGTAGACATGTCGGGAGGAAGGGTGAAGGTAGTATCATCAATAAGCAAACTCTTATGATAGAGTATACCTTCCTCCGAGCTAATATCATCCTCAAGATCAAAGTAGAAATGATCATATTCCGGAGGAGATATGTCATGAGAGAGTTCACCGGAGAACTCTTCATGAAGAGAATCATTGGAAAAAGCCTCAAGCTCGGGCTTGTCCAATGTAGAGTCACTATCCACAACGGGGATAGGAGATGAAGCTGACTTAGCACAGAATGATTCGATCTTAGAAACGAGGAGATTTATATTGAACAATTGTTCACGAAGTATCTCGTCCTCAATTTCCAGATCATCAGAATCTCTCACTTCCTCTAAGCTAACTAGCTCAGAAGGTAGCTCCTCGACATAATCGATGTCTCCATAGGATAAAGAATCGTCAAACGAAGTACAATCGTTATCAGAATCGGAGAACATCTCGACATGATCATATGGAATGTCAAGAGGAGGAGAAGAATTATCATCAAGAGGCTCATCACACATATTACCGGAGATAACCTCGGACTCACTTGGGGTTGGAACAAGGTTCTCAACACTTGACGATTCCATTTCTGGAATAGTGCTAGAAGGCTCGTTCCCCATTATGAGAGAGTCTTTGGAAGCAATAAAAGGTAGGATAGGTGTGATAGCAATAGACCGAGGGAGTTGAGAAATAAGATCATTCAATTGAGTAACACTCTCCTCGTCGTCGTCATAGTATTCCCTCATTTGAATACTATCCTCATCATCATCGTCATCATATCGGATTCTTATGTTCATCTGCTGAAGCTTACACACCATTCTTTTCATTTGCAGTTTCTTTCGAATGCGTATTTCTTCAGAACTTTGAGGAAGATAACACTCCTCGTAATCATTGAGATGCTGTGAGGGCTCAGAAGTCTGATGACTGATGTAATACTGTGAGGGCTGGAAATTGTCAAAACCGGGAGAATTGGAATTTTGAAAATTTTGATTCATCGGTTGACATTCAAAAGTCTCATGAGGACCCCCGCAATTCTCACAACAGAGATAATTGGGAGAATAACTTTCACCAAAGTTCTGTTTGTAACACGGTTCCGGCTCATAGACAAGCGGAACCCGTGGTGGACAATCAAAACCGTAATGAGAATCATTCCCACAAAACTCGCATGAGTAGGATTCGTATTGGGGCTGTGGAGGTAGGTAGGAAAAATCGGGTGTTTCATTTGAAATGGGATCGGGATTACCGACAAATTTGTCTCCGAAACCCACATTGGTACATCGCCGACAATTTCCACCGTTAAATGGACCTCCACACCAGGAACATGTCAAATACCATGACATAGAGAATTAAACAGATAAGAGGGATAAGAGATGAAGAATTAAACGGTTATAGAGGATAAGGAATGGAGAATTAAACAGATTTGAGGATAAAGAAATGTAGAATTAAACAGATTGGAGGATAAAGGATGGATATTTTTGGATTTTTGAAAAACATGCTATAAAAACAAAGAATGAAAATATTTTTGGCGTTTTTAACACTTTAGGAAAAGTGTTAATGAACTTTTAGGATATTTTTGAAAACTTTACAAAAAAAAAAACTTTTTACAAAAGATGGAATATGTGCAAGAATGGGTCTGAAAATGGCTAAACACACGCTAAAGCCTCCCCGGCAGCGGCGCCAAAATTTT